>OZ025255.1:37755389-38214377 GCA_964019135.1 Arenicola marina
TGTAGTCAGTGGGGCGGTCACTGGGGCGGTCTGTAGTCACTTGGGGGGTCTGTAGTCACTGGGGGGGTCTGTAGTCACTGGGGGTCTGTAGTCACAAGGGCGGTCTGTAGTCAGTGGGGCGGTCACTGGGGCGGTCTGTAGTCACTGGGGGGTCTGTAGTCACTGGAGGGGGGGGTCTGTAGTCACTGGGGCGGTCTGTATTCACTGGGGCGGTCTGTAGTCACTGGGGCGGTCTGTAGTCACTGGGGCGGTCTGTAGTCAGTGGCGCGGTCACTGGGGCGGTCTGTAGTCACTGGGGGGGGGGGGGTCTGTAGTCACTGGGGGAGTCTGTAGTCACTGGGGGTCTGTAGTCACAAGGGCGGTCTGTAGTCAGTGGGGCGGTCACTGGGGCGGTCTGTAGTCACTGAGGGGGTCTGTAGTCACTGGGGCGGTCTGTAGTCAGTGGGGCGGTCACTGGGGCGGTCTGTAGTCACTGGAGGGGGGGGTCTGTAGTCACTGGGGGGTCTGTAGTCACTGGGAGGGGGTCTGTAGTCACTGGGGGGGTCTGTAGTCACTGGGGGGGTCTGTAGTCACTGGGGGGGTCTGTAGTCACTGGGGGTCTGTAGTCACAAGGGCGGTCTGTAGTCAGTGGAGCGGTCACTGGGGCGATCTGTAGTCACTGGGGGGGGGTCTGTAGTCACTGGAGGGGGGGGGTCTGTAGTCACTGGGGGGGTCTGTAGTCACTGGGGCGGTCTGTAGTCACTGGGGCGGTCTGTAGTCAGTGGGGCGGTCACTGGGGCGGTCTGTAGTCACTGGAGGGGGGGGTCTGTAGTCACTGGGGGGTCTGTAGTCACTGGGGCGGTCTGTAATCAGTGGGGCGGTCTGTAATCAGTGGGGCGGTCACTGGGGCGGTCTGTAGTCACTGGGGCGGTCTGTAGTCACTGGGGCGGTCTGTAGTCACTGAGGCGGTCTGTAGTCAGTGGGGCGGTCTGTAGTCACTGGGGCGGTCTGTAGTCACTGGGGCGGTCTGTAGTCACTAGGGCGGTCTGTAGTCACTGGGGCCGTCTGTAGTCACTGGGGGGGTCTGTAGTCACTGGGGGGGGTCTGTAGTCACTGGGGCGGTCTTTAGTCACTGGGGGGTCTGTAGTCACTGGGGGGGGGTCTGTAGTCACTGGGAGGGGGTCTGTAGTCACTGGGGGGGTCTGTAGTCACTGGGGGGTCTGTAGTCACTGGGGGGGTCTGTAGTCACTGGGGCGGTCTTTAGTCACTGGGGGGGTCTGTAGTCACTGGGGGTCTGTAGTCACAAGGGCGGTCTGTAGTCAGTGGGGCGGTCACTGGGGCGATCTGTAGTCACTGGAGGGGGGGGGTCTGTAGTCACTGGGGGGTCTGTAGTCACTGGGGCGGTCTGTAGTCACTGGGGCGGTCTGTAGTCAGTGGGGCGGTCACTGGGGCGGTCTGTAGTCACTGGAGGGGGGGTCTGTAGTCACTGGGGGGTCTGTAGTCACTGGGGGGTCTGTTGTCACTGGGGGGGGTCTCTAGTCACTGGGGCGGTCTTTAGTCACTGGGGCGGTCTGTAGTCACTGGGGGGGTCTGTAGTCACTGGAGGGGGGAGGGGTCTGTAGTCACTGGGGGGGTCTGTAGTCACTGGGGGGGTCTGTAGTCACTGGAGGGGGGGGGGTCTGTACTCACAAGGACGGTCTGTAGTCAGTGGGGCGGTCACTGGGGCGGTCTGTAGTCACTGGGGCGGTCTCTAGTCACTGGGGCGGTCTCTAGTCACTGGGGGGGTCTGTAGTCACTGGGAGGTCTGTAGTCTCTGGGGCGGTCTGTATTCACTGGGTGGTATTTAGTCACTGGGGGGGGGGACAGTAGTCACTGGGGGGGTCTGTAGTCATTGGGGGGTCTGTAGTCACTGGGGGGTCTGTAGTCACTGGGGCGGTCTGTAGTCACTGGGGGGTGGGTCTGTAGTCACAGGGGGGTGGGTCTGTAGTCACTGTGGCGGTGTGTAGTCAGTGGGGCGGTCTGTAGTCACTGGGGGGTCTGTACTTACTAGGGCGGTCTGTAGTCACTGGGGGGGGGTCTCTAGTCACCGGCCAGGGGGCCCCTGTAGGTATACACCCCTCGCCGCCCGGCCAGGGGGCCGCTGTACCCACCCCTCGCCGCCCGGCCAGGGGGCCTCTGTACCCACCCCTCGCCGCCCGGCCAGGGGGCCGCTGTACCCACCCCTCGCCGCCCGGCCAGGGGGGCCGCTGTACCCATCCCTCGCCGCCCGGCCATGGGGCCCCTGTAGGTATACACCCCTCGCCGCCCGGCCAGGGGGCCGCTGTACCCACCCCTCGCCGCCCGGCCAGGGGGCCTCTGTACCCATCCCTCGCCGCCCGGCCATGGGGCCCCTGTAGGTATACACCCCTCGCCGCCCGGCCAGGGGGCCGCTGTACCCATCCCTCGCCGCCCGGCCATGGGGCCCCTGTAGGTATACACCCCTCGCCGCCCGGCCAGGGGGCCTCTGTACCCATCCCTCGCCGCCCGGCCATGGGGCCCCTGCAGGTATACACCCCTCGCCGCCCGGCCAGGGGGCCGCTGTACCCACCCCTCGCCACCCGGCCAGGGGGCCGCTGTACTCATCCCTCGCCCCCCGGCCAGGGGGCCGCTGTACCCATTCCTCGCCGCCCGGCCATGGGGCCCCTGTAGGTATACACCCCTCGCCGCCCGGCCAGGGGGCCGCTGTACCCACCCCTCGCCGCCCGGCCAGGGGGCCGCTGTACCCACCCCTCGCCGCCCGGCCAGGGGGCCGCTGTACCCACTCCTCGCCGCCCGGCCAGGGGGCCGCTGTACCCACCCCTCGCCGCCCGGCCAGGGGGCCGCTGTACCCACCCCTCGCCGCCCGGCCAGGGGGCCGCTGTACCCACCCCTCGCCGCCCGGCCAGGGGGCCGCTGTACCCACCCCTCGCCGCCCGGCCAGGGGGCCGCTGTACCCACCCCTCGCCGCCCGGCCAGGGGGCCGCTGTACCCACCCCTTGCCGCCCGGCCAGGGGGCCCCTGTAGGTATACACCCCTCGCCGCCCGGCCATGGGGCCGCTGTACCCACCCCTCGCCGCCCGGCCAGGGGGCCGCTGTACCCACCCCTCGCCGCCCGGCCAGGGGGCCCCTGTAGGTATACACCCCTCGCCGCCCGGCCAGGGGGCCGCTGTACCCACCCCTCGCCGCCCGGCCAGGGGGCCGCTGTACCCACCCCTCGCCGCCCGGCCATGGGGCCTCTGTAGGTATACACCCCTCCCCGCCCGGCCATGGGGCCCCTGTAGGTATACACCCCTCCCCGCCCGGCCAGGGGGCCGCTGTACCCACCCCTTGCCGCCCGGCCAGGGGGCCGCTGTACCCACCCCTCGCCGCCCGGCCATGGGGCCCCTGTAGGTAAACACACCTCGCCGCCCGGCCAGGGGGCCCCTGTAGGTATACACCCCTCCCCGCCCGGCCAGGGGGCCGCTGTACCCACCCCTCGCCGCCCGGCCAGGGGGCCGCTGTACCCACCCCTCCCCGCCCGGCCAGGGGGCCGCTGTACCCACCCCTCGCCGCCCGGCCAGGGGGCCTCTGCCCCCCCCACCCGCCTCGTCGTTGTGCCTACCGACTGGGGTACGCAGGGTGACGACACCACTCGGTTCGCCAGTCACCTTAGCGCCACGTGGTGACGGAACATAATGGCCGCCATGATCTCGGGGCGCCCTCCGCGACGGGGGCGACCCCTGGCGGACAACCCCCCGCTGTCCGTCCTGGGCTTCCATGCATCCGGCCGACTACATGGACCGTGCTGATAGAGATGGGAGTGTATGTGTGGCGGGGGTGGTGGGGGGGGGGTGATGGGGGGTGGGGCCCAGTCTTTATTAATCAGAGTGAGTGACAGTTGTCAAGGGAAGCTCGTTAGTCTCGTTGGTTTACACAGAGCGGCCTGATGGCTCTTGGTAGGGGCGGGGGGGGGGGGGGGGTTTATATTGGTGGGGTTGGTTGGTTGGTTATACAGGACGCTTTAACCATTTTTGGTCATATGTGCGTGATATAGAAGGAGGGGTAAAGTGCGGTTAAATACTGTGGAGTGGGGATGAATATTCGGGGATGAGGTCTGGAGCGGTGTGGGTGGGGGGCGGGAGGGGTGGAGGATGGGAGAGGTGGGTGATGGGAGGGGTGGAGGATGGGAGGGGTGGGTGATGGGAGGGGTGGAGGATGGGAGGGGTGGATGATGGGAGGGGTGGAGGATGGGAGGGGTGGGTGATGGGAGGGGTGGAGGATGGGAGAGGTGGATGATGGGAGGGGTGGAGGATGGGAGGGGTGGGTGATGGGAGGGGTGGATGATGGGAGGGGTGGGTGATGGGAGGGGTGGAGGATGGGAGGAGTAGGTGATGGGAGGGGTGGAGGATGGGAGGGGTGGGTGATGGGAGGGGTGGAGGATGGGAGAGGTGGATGATGGGAGGGGTGGAGGATGGGAGGGGTGGGTGATAGGAGAGGTCGAGGATGGGAGAGGTGGATGATGGGAGGGGCGGAGGATGGGAGGGGTGGGTGATGGGAGGGGTGGAGGATGGGAGGGGTGGAGGATGGGAGGGGGATGATGGGAGGGGCGGAGGATGGGAGGGGTGGGTGATGGGAGGGGTGGAGGATGGGAGGGGTGGAGGATGGGAGGGGTGGAGGATGGGAGGGGTGGGTGATGGGAGGGGTGGAGGATGGGAGGGGTAGGTGATGGGAGGGGTGGAGGATGGGAGGGGTGGGTGATGGGAGGGGTGGAGAATGGGAGGGGTGGGTGATGGGAAAGGTGGGGGATGGCAGGGGGGAGGGTGATGGGAGGGGTGAGTGATGGAAGGTGGGTGGATTGAGTGATGGGAGGGGTGAGTGATGGGAGGTGGGTGGAGTGAGTGATGGGAGGGGTGGGTGATGGGAGGTGGGTGGAGTGAGTGATGGGAGGGGTGGGTGATGGGAGGTGGGTGGAGTGAGTGATGGGAGGGGTGGGTGATGGGAGGTGGGTGGAGTGAGTGATGGGAGGGGTGGGTGATGGGAGGTGGGTGGAGTGAGTGATGGGAGGGGTGGGTGATGGGAGGTGGGTGGAGTGAGTGATGGGAGGGGTGGGTGATGGGAGGTGGGTGGAGTGAGTGATGGGAGGGGTGGGTGATGGGAGGTGGGTGGAGTGAGTGATGGGAGGGGTGAGTGATGGGAGGTGGGTGGAGTGAGTGATGGGAGGGGTGAGTGATGGGAGGTGGGTGGAGTGAGTGATGGGAGGGGTGAGTGATGGGAGGTGGGTGGAGTGAGTGATGGGAGGGGTGAGTGATGGGAGGTGGGTGGAGTGAGTGATGGGAGGGGTGAGTGATGGGAGGTGGGTGGAGTGAGTGATGGGAGGGGTGAGTGATGGGAGGTGGGTGGAGTGAGTGATGGGAGGGGTGAGTGATGGGAGGTGGGTGGAGTGAGTGATGGGAGGGGTGAGTGATGGGAGGTGGGTGGAGTGAGTGATGGGAGGGGTGAGTGATGGGAGGTGGGTGGAGTGAGTGATGGGAGGGGTGGGTGATGGGAGGTGGGTGGAGTGAGTGATGGGAGGGGTGGGTGATGGGAGGTGGGTGGAGTGAGTGATGGGAGGGGTGAGTGATGGGAGGTGGGTGGAGTGAGTGATGGGAGGGGTGAGTGATGGGAGGTGGGTGGAGTGAGTGATGGGAGGGGTGAGTGATGGGAGGTGGGTGGAGTGAGTGATGGGAGGGGTGAGTGATGGGAGGTGGGTGGAGTGAGTGATGGGAGGGGTGAGTGATGGGAGGTGGGTGGAGTGAGTGATGGGAGGGGTGAGTGATGGGAGGTGGGTGGAGTGAGTGATGGGAGGGGTGAGTGATGGGAGGTGGGTGGAGTGAGTGATGGGAGGGGTGGGTGATGGGAGGTGGGTGGAGTGAGTGATGGGAGGGGTGGGTGATGGGAGGTGGGTGGAGTGAGTGATGGGAGGGGTGAGTGATGGGAGGTGGGTGGAGTGAGTGATGGGAGGGGTGAGTGATGGGAGGTGGGTGGAGTGAGTGATGGGAGGGGTGAGTGATGGGAGGTGGGTGGAGTGAGTGATGGGAGGGGTGAGTGATGGGAGGTGGGTGGAGTGAGTGATGGGAGGGGTGGGTGATGGGAGGTGGGTGGAGTGAGTGATGGGAGGGGTGGGTGATGGGAGGTGGGTGGAGTGAGTGATGGGAGGGGTGAGTGATGGGAGGTGGGTGGAGTGAGTGATGGGAGGGGTGGGTGATGGGAGGTGGGTGGAGTGAGTGATGGGAGGGGTGGGTGATGGGAGGTGGGTGGAGTGAGTGATGGGAGGGGTGGGTGATGGGAGGTGGGTGGAGTGAGTGATGGGAGGGGTGGGTGATGGGAGGTGGGTGGAGTGAGTGATGGGAGGGGTGGGTGATGGGAGGTGGGTGGAGTGAGTGATGGGAGGGGTGGGTGATGGGAGGTGGGTGGAGTGAGTGATGGGAGGGGTGGGTGATGGGAGGTGGGTGGAGTGAGTGATGGGAGGGGTGGGTGATGGGAGGTGGGTGGAGTGAGTGATGGGAGGGGTGAGTGATGGGAGGTGGGTGGGGTGAGTGATGGGAGGGGTGGGTGATGGGAGGTGGGTGTAGTGAGTGATGGGAGGGGTGGGTGATGGGAGGTGGGTGGAGTGAGTGATGGGAGGGGTGGGTGATGGGAGGTGGGTGGAGTGAGTGATGGGAGGGGTGGGTGATGGGAGGTGGGTGGAGTGAGTGATGGGAGGGGTGGGTGATGGGAGGTGGGTGGAGTGAGTGATGGGAGGGGTGGGTGATGGGAGGTGGGTGGAGTGAGTGATGGGAGGGGTGGGTGATGGGAGGTGGGTGGAGTGAGTGATGGGAGGTGGGTGATGGGAGGTGGGTGGAGTGAGTGATGGGAGGGGTGGGTGATGGGAGGTGGGTGGAGTGAGTGATGGGAGGGGTGGGTGATGGGAGGTGGGTGGAGTGAGTGATGGGAGGGGTGAGTGATGGAAGGTGGGTGGAGTGAGTGATGGGAGGTGGGTGATGGGAGGTGGGTGGAGTGAGTGATGGGAGGGGTGGGTGATGGGAGGTGGGTGGAGTGAGTGATGGGAGGTGGGTGATGGGAGGTGGGTGGAGTGAGTGATGGGAGGGGTGGGTGATGGGAGGTGGGTGGAGTGAGTGATGGGAGGGGTGAGTGATGGGAGGTGGGTGGAGTGAGTGATGGGAGGGGTGGGTGATGGGAGGTGGGTGGAGTGAGTGATGGGAGGGGTGGGTGATGGGAGGGGTGAGTGATGGGAGGGGTCGATGTTGAAAGGGATTCTCATTCTTTCACCTGTATCTGTGTTACATGTTTTATCCACCTCCTTCATTGCTCCGCGCGGGTTCTTGTCCCAAGTATTTAGCCTTCATGTGCACAGACGCGGCGTATCCATTCAGTTAACAGGCGCTTTTTTTCGGGGAGAGGGAACAAACTCGGGACAGTTTATATAATGGAAATAATTGGATTGTCTGCAGAAATTTCACAAAAACAAAACCCAACTGAAACATACATGCTGTATATATACGTCGACGCTGTGAGCCAAATTTGTCAACGTCAGCAAATAATTGCTCGGGTATGTACGCCCTCTAGTGGATGCGTGCGCTGAAGCTTTGAAAACAGTTTGTGCGCATTATAAAGCAACATTTGCTGGTGAAAAAGCGTTATAACACGGTAAAAATTGGAGGCGAAATAACAACTTTGCTGTGCCTGTACTATACATATAGGTACATAGTTTACTCAAATTGTGTCCCATGTGCATTAATAACCAATGTTCTCTGTGGCGATAGGCGACATCAGGGCCTGGTATGTTCGTTAAACGCTTGTAAATAGTATGAGATCGACCCATTTGCGTCCAATATGAATGCTAATTCATCATTTTAATCACTTAAAATTATGAGCCGCTGTCAGCAATTGTTTCTTTCGCTATTCTGTTTTCTGTTGTTTTTCTCCACTCACCAACAGCACCATGCAGTGTACATAACCCGGCGATTAAGCAGGTTAAAAACTTCCATTGAGTCATTGAACCTTGCGTAGCGAGCGGTGCACCCCTCGATAACCCGAAAATAATATGCAGATATGGAGCCTGTCTAGACGAGGGCGGGAGGCCGGGAACCAGCGACCTGTATGTACTATTACTAGCGTTAACCTGGTTCCCTTAACAATAACGAGAATGAAAACGAGAACCGGAAGCGGAAGTGACAACGGCGGAAAAGAGAAAAAATGACCGGAAGTGGCGATACCAGAAAGTGACTTCGGCAGAAAGAATGAATTAACATCAGAACAACAATTCAGTGTACATATATTTAGCTAATATAAGCAGAATTATTGGACAAGGTCGCAAATCAACATCTATGGCAAGCTATGGAGATAGGTAATGTTTAACAATAGAAAACGATGGTGGCAACTGTGGCGATATTGTAACTGAAGAGATAGAGGCAGATGTATGTTTGTGGTGGGATGGCGGTGTACTCACAGTTACCCACACATACGTACCTGTATTGCAGCGACAAACATGTCAGGGTTGGTAGGGCTGTAACCCTCGCTGGGTGCAACGGTGGGGGAGGGGCAGGTGAGATGGGTGGGGGGCGGGGCCTTGAAGAGGGGACACATTATTTCTGGATTCAGACCCACACGATATGAGGAGATGGAGTACTGCATGTGGCTGGCTGAGTGAGTATTTACGAGTCCCATCCCTGTGTTCAGCTATCGAACTCAGCTTCCTCACCCCATGCGGTGACAGTTTACAAATCGACTACAGTCCTTTTCTTCTGATGGTCGGGTAGGTGTTGAGCTGCTGTAAACGCCTGATTCGCTCGTTACTACTGCTAAGGCCGGTCGGTGGGGGTGAGGGGGGTGATGGGGGACAAGGGTGGGAGCGGGGGGGGGGTCTTAGGGGAGGTGGGGTGGGGTACCCACACTCGGCGGCCCCAGGACAGAAGACAGAATGCTTTATAATCGTACAACTTGTGGCTGGACGGCCGGCGACGGGTCCACGACGGGCTGTTCAAAAGTCTGTGATGTACGCGCCACCCCGGGTCCCCTGTCATCGCTGGACGGGGGGGCGGGTCTGTGGGGGAGGGGGTGGGGGCTCCTGCCTCCCCCCCCCCACCCCGCACGCCCCCGGAGACCTCCCTTATCGCATGCGGCGCCGTTCGGGTTGATAGAGTGATAGCGGTGGAAAAAAACACGGCCTCAATGGCAGGATAAAATGCCGCATTTTCCAACTTGAGAAAACTATAGTTACTCTTTTAACCTTTCGGTATTTATAAACAGAGCAAAATGACTGAAAGCACTCCAGATCAACTGCGGGACAAAACCTTGCGGCTGATCAAAATAACAGTTTTTGATGCGGGTTTTGTTGGTGTGAATTGCCCGGGTTAGACAGTCGTACCAGGTGGAAACACCCCCCCCCCCCCTCCGCTCCTCCCTCCTGGTCCCCAACACGCCACCCCGCCCTGCCTCACTCCGCCCCCTCCTCGTCCCAACACGCACCCCCCCCCCGCGCCAGCACCACTGCTCCCCCCTCCTCGTCCCAAAACGTCACCCCCCCGCCTCCTCTTCCCAACACGTCACCCCCGCGCCGCCCCCTCCTCTTCCCAACACGCACCCCTGTCCACCCCGCCCGCCCCACTATCTCCCCTTCTCTTTCCAACACGCCGCCGCCCCTGCCCCACTCCCCCGCCCCACTTGTTTCACGCGCTCACTCGCTACACTCTTCTCCGCTCGCCCCCCCCCCCACCTCCGCAGCCACGCCCCCCACCAACCCCCCACCGCGGCCTCTATTTGCCGACACATTACCGACCGTCAGTTAACAGGTGACATTGACGGCTCCGGTATTCACCACTTCAATGACCGAACACGAAGGTTTGCCGCATAAGTTTGCCTACGCAGGACCAGAAGGGACATGAGTCCCCCCAAAAAGACTTGACGGTCTCTCGTAATATATGGCCTAACGATAGGCCTATTTAGTTTTGTTACTTGACCCGTCTCGGCTACCGTATAAGAGGCGCATTCGATTGACATCGACTCTGATTGACGGCCGACGCCGAGGATTTGTGTTCAGGATCACCGATAACTGACAGGCTCATGCACTCTGCCAGCAGAGGGCGCTCGTTCCTCACATCACCTCTGCCCCACGTAACCGCCAACCTCACGGTTGACCTCAACGGTACTGCAGGGGCGGATCCAGAAAATCTTGATAGGGGGGGGGCCAGTTTTAGGGTCGGACTCAGATATGCTGGATTAGGGGGGGGGCGGTTTTGGTTTTCATATTTTAAATGGTATAAATTATACATATTTCGGCCCTAAAAAGGGGGGGGGGGGCGGTGCCGACTCGGCCCCCTTTGGATCCGCCCCTGTGCTGGGGTCATAATTGGTTTCAAAACGTTGTTTAGGTTGAATTTTGTATTTGCGATGCCGAATTTGAAAAATATAGACTTCCGTTGTCGTACGATGAAAATGGAATGGTTAAAGGACAAAAATAGTTCAAAATAACACGGGGTCAAAGTTCAAAGCGCATCACGCCTTTGACCCCGATCGAGCTGGAAAACATAATTCCGAATTAAAATGGCTTCTAGTTGGTCCAAATCGAATCAATTCCTGTACCGTACTAGTAGCGCAGTAACTGCTAAATAGTGGTGTATGTTATGCCAAACTGCGAATATATCCTCGATTACATTCATTAATAAGCGGAACGCCCTCTGCCGGGAGATCGAGGCTAATGCTGAGGATTTGGGTTCAGGATCACGGTATGACATAACTGATCATAAAGTGCTCATTATTCACACATAATGATACACACAAGTTACGCATATCGTAAAGCAACAAAACCAGAGCACGCGTTTTACAAGTGTCACTTGGGTAGCCATTAAGTAAAAAAAGTTATTCCAGATATAGTAGAAAGGGAGCGGCGGAGATTTTTTGCACCCCACCAACAAGTACATTTGTTCCGCTCCAGTGATCCATAGATTCCCGGCGTCTGGACACTCCCACAGCCGGACACTGGACCGCTCCAGTGATCCATAGATTACCGGCGTCTGGACACTCCCACAGCCGGACACTGGACCGCTCCAGTGATCCATAGATTCCCGGCGTCTGGACACTCCCACAGCCGAACACTGGAACGCTCCAGTGATCCATGGATTACGGGCGTCTGGACACTCCCACAGCTGGACACTGGACCGCTCCAGTGATCCATAAATTCCCGGCGTCCGGACGCTCCCACAGCCGGATGCTGGACCGTTCCAGTGATCCATAGATTCCCGGCGTCTGGACACTCCCACAACCGGACACTGAACCGCTCCAGTGATTCATAGATTCCCGGCGTCTGGACACTCCCACAGCCGGACACTGGGCCGCTCCAGTGATCCATAGATTCCCGGCGTCTGGACACTCCCACAGCCGGACACTGGACCGCTCCAGTGATTCATAGATTCCCGGCGTCTGGACATTCCCACAGCTGGCATAGATTCCCGGCGTCTGGACACTCCCACAGCCGGCATAGATTCCCGGCGTCTGGACACTCCCACAGCCGGCATAGATTCCCGGCGTCTGGACACTCCCACAGCCGGACGCTGGACCGCTCCAGTGATCCATAGATTCCAGGCGTCTGGCCACTCCCACAGCCGGACACTGGGCCGCTCCAGTGATCCATAGATTCCCGGCGTCTGGCCACTCCCACAGCCGGCATAGATTTCCGGCGTCTGGACACTCCCACAGCCGGCATAGATTCCCGGCGTCTGGACACTCCCACAGCCGGCATAGATTCCCGGCGTCTGGACACTCCCACAGCCGGACGCTGGACCGCTCCAGTGATCCATAGATTCCCGGCGTCTGGACACTCCCACAGCCGGACGCTGGACCGCTCCAATGATCCATAGATTCCCGGCGTCCGGACACTCCCACAGCCGGACACTGGACCGCTCCAGTGATCTATAGATTCCCGGCGTCTGGACACTCCCACAGCCGGACGCTGGACCGCTCCAATGATCCATAGATTCCCGGCGTCCGGACACTCCCACAGCCGGACGCTGGACCGTTCCAGTGATCCATAGATTCCCGACGTCTGGCCACTCCCACAGCCGGACGCTGGACCGCTTCAATGATCCATAGATTCCCGGCGTCCGGACATTCCCAGAGCCGGACACTGGACCGCTCCAGTGATCCATAGATTCCCGGCGTCTGGACACTCCCACAGCCGGACGCTGGACCGCTCCAATGATCCATAGATTCCCGGCGTCCGGACACTCCCACAGCCGGACTGGACCGCTCCAGTGATCCATAGATTCCCGACGTCCGGACACTCCCGCAGCCGGACGCTGGACCGTTCCAGTGATCCATAGATTCCCGACGTCTGGCCACTTCCACAGCCGGACGCTGGACCGTTCCAGTGATCCATAGATTCCCGGCGTCTGGACACTCCCACAGCCGGCATAGATTCCCGGCGTCTGGACACTCCCACAGCCGGCATAGATTCCCGGCGTCTGGACACTCCCACAGCCGGCATAGATTCCCGGCGTCTGGACACTCCCACAGCCGGCATAGATTCCCGGCGTCTGGACACTCCCACAGCCGGACGCTGGACCGCTCCAGTGATCCATAGATTCCCGGCGTCTGGCCACTCCCACAGCCGGACACTGGGCCGCTCCAGTGATCCATAGACTCCCGGCGTCTGGCCACTCTCACAGCCGGACACTGGACCGCTCCAGTGATTCATAGATTCCCGGCGTCTGGACACTCCCACAGCCGGACACTGGGCCGCTCCAGTGATCCATAGATTCCCGGCGTCTGGACACTCCCACAGCCGGCATAGATTCCCGGCGTCTGGACACTCCCACAGCCGGCATAGATTCCCGGCGTCTGGACACTCCCACAGCCGGCATAGATTCCCGGCGTCTGGACACTCCCACAGCCGGCATAGATTCCCGGCGTCTGGACACTCCCACAGCCGGCATAGATTCCCGGCGTCTGGACACTCCCACAGCCGGCATAGATTCCCGGCGTCTGGACACTCCCACAGCCGGCATAGATTCCCGGCGTCTGGACACTCCCACAGCCGGCATAGATTCCCGGCGTCTGGACACTCCCACAGCCGGACGCTGGACCGTTCCAGTGATCCATAGATTCCCGACGTCTGGCCACTCCCACAGCCGGACGCTGGACCGCTCCAATGATCCATAGATTCCCGGCGTCCGGACACTCCCACAGCCGGGCGCTGGACCGTTCCAGTGATCCATAGATTCCCGACGTCTGGCCACTCCCACAGCCGGACGCTGGACTGTTCCAGTGATCCATAGATTCCCGGCGTCTGGACACTCCCACAGCCGGCATAGATTCCCGGCGTCTGGACACTCCCACAGCCGGCATAGATTCCCGACGTCTGGCCACTCCCACAGCCGGACGCTGGACTGTTCCAGTGATCCATAGATTCCCGGCGTCTGGCCACTCCCACAGCCGGACACTGGGCCGCTCCAGTGATTCATAGATTCCCGGCGTCTGGACACTCCCACAGCCGGCATAGATTCCCGGCGTCTGGACACTCCCACAGCCGGACGCTGGACCGCTCCAGTGATCCATAGATTCCCGGCGTCTGGACACTCCCACAGCCGGACGCTGGACCGTTCCAGTGATCCATAGATTCCCGACGTCTGGCCAGTCCCACAGCCGGACGCTGGACCGTTCCAGTGATCCATAGATTCCCGGCGTCTGGACACTCCCACAGCCGGCATAGATTCCCGGCGTCTGGACACTCCCACAGCCGGCATAGATTCCCGGCGTCTGGACACTCCCACAGCCGGACGCTGGACCGCTCCAGTGATCCATAGATTCCCGGCGTCTGGACACTCCCACAGCCGGACACTGGGCCGCTCCAGTGATCCATAGATTCCCGGCGTCTGGCCACTCTCACAGCAGGACACTGGACCGCTCCAGTGATTCATAGATTCCCGGCGTCTGGACACTCCCACAGCCGGCATAGATTCCCGGCGTCTGGACACTCCCACAGCCGGCATAGATTCCCGGCGTCTGGACACTCCCACAGCCGGCATAGATTCCCGGCGTCTGGCCACTCCCACAGCCGGACGCTGGACCGCTCCAATGATCCATAGACTCCCGGCGTCCGGACACTCCCACAGCCGGACACTGGACCGCTCCAGTGATCCATAGATTCCCGGCGTCTGGACACTCCCACAGCCGGACGCTGGACCGCTCCAATGATCCATAGATTCCCGGCGTCTGGCCACTCCCACAGCCGGACGCTGGACCGCTCCAGTGATCCATAGATTCCCGGCGTCTGGACACTCGCACAGCCGGACGCTGGACCGCTCCAATGATCCATAGATTCCCGGCGTCCGGACACTCCCACAGCCGGACGCCACATTCCCCGGCCGTAACCGCAGCTGTGGATCATATGTGACAGGACAATGTTTTTAACATTGTATAACATATCATTACACAAGGTTGTGGAGAGCGTGGGTGGGCTGTGTGGTGGGGTGGGTGGGCTGTGTGGTGGGGTGGGTGGGCTGTGTAGTGGGGAGGGTGGGTTGCGTTAGTTGGGCTGCTCTCCCCGTCGACGCATGTGATCCTGCCAGCGGCCATTGTGACGTCACAATGTAAACCCATTGCTTTCCTAGGTGGCGCTCTGTTACTCGTGTATCTCTCAACCCACTGCTACATCCCTCCACCCCTCTTAATGAAATCATAAACGCTATGACGACAACCTGCATCTCCGCCTGCTTTCGATACCCAACCCTCACCATCACCTCCCTCCCCACACGAAGTTTCCTCCCACACCCTTTCCCCTTCACATGTTTGCCCCCATCCCCCATCAGCAAGGCGGATCCAGGGGGGGGGGGGACCGGTCGTGGATCCTCCCCCCGCCCCCGGTCGCAAGTTTGGACCCCCCCCCCTTTTCAAATTCCTGGACTCGCCCCTGATCAGCTCCCGCCCCATCCCCCCCTCTCGTACCCTGCTTCCCACCTACTGGTCCCTGTGTGCCAACCGCAAGTGGGACGCCCAGCCATTCCGTAGATGACATCAGGGTGCGTCACGGCGTTCCACGCTCGGTAACCGGGGGCAAAATAACGCCGCAGTCCCCCGCTAGGTGTCGCTCACTGCCACATACAGACCGCTGCGCAGTCAAGAACAAGTCGCAATGTTTCAAAACATCTGTGAAGACGTGACTTTGATGCAGAGCGGACGGGGAGATGGCGGAGGGAAGGCAGACTGTGTATCCGTCAGTCTCGATGGGCGCCCCGGACAACAACAGTGGTGTGGGTCACAGCCCGTGACTCACGGAGTTATAACACACGGCTTGATATCCTACTCACTCACCGGCCAGAATCTAATAAAGAAAGAGCGTCAGACAAAAAGGATTTGGAGCCAAGACGACGGAATCATTTAGTGAATAAAGCAGTGAACACACGGTCGATTTTTTGCATGCGTCGCCACGTCCGCGAGCGTCGTGCGTCGTGCGTCTTTTGCGAACACACGTGTTCGTCTTCAGTTCCGTCGCCCGGCCCACTTTTCCATATGGAAGCTGTTGTTCCAGGTCATTCCAGGCCAGTAAGCCCATGGATTCTGGCCGTATCAAACTACAGAGCGTCATGTCATTATATATCATCACGGAATATGAGGATATATATCATACACTGACTCCATTTGGCAAGCTAATTACAATGACAGCAAAAACGACTTCAGCTAATTATTACCTAATTACTCAATTTAATTTTTTCTGAAATCGTATGATTTGTGCTAAGTTTTAAATGCCTCTCCATGCCCAGTTTCCATGTTCTACGCTGGGTTAATTCAAGCCCCGGGGGTGCAAAGTCCAGCAGAGCCAGCAAAACCATCTGGATAACCTCACTCCTTCGTAATTGATGGTCCGCCACCTTCTCTGCCTGCGTCAAATTCGGTCCCGGACCGAAGTCGACGCAGCCGGAGAAGGCGGCGGACCTGAGCGCGGACTCGTGTGTTCGCTCCCTTGAATTATAGTGGATCCCTTTAAGACGGACGACGCACGACGCTCGCGGTCCCGGCGACGCATGCAAAAAAACGGACCGTGTGTTCGCTGCTTAAGTTGTTGGGGCTTACAATAGCACAACTGGATACCAGCCAATCAAATGGTTGTGTGACAGTCGGCGGTTAATTAAACGCTGCTTAAATTAGAGCTGTATTCTACTTCAGGACTTGATTTCAATACAATTATGAAAACAACAAAAGCGACCGTTTAATGTACTAGTTTCATAATGGTATAATATTGATGAACGACAGTGAGAGTTGAAAGCGAAATGGAAATGAGAGGCACCCCCCCCCCCTGTATGGCGGGTGACAATTACAGATCAGCCGTTGACAACGGTCAACGGCTACGAGTTGAGGAAGTGAAGAGAGTTTGGCTTTCAAACCTTCTCTCTGGCGACCAATGAGGGATGAATATGGTGTGACTGAACAATGAAATACGATGATAGCGGGTAGCCATGACTACACGATAACAATTATAGAGTCACCTTGTAGGAGATCGAAACTATTGAATACCAATGAAATAATAATCCTGCTACACTTGATAAGAAGGAGTGATCAGTTGTGATGCTTAGTGTTTCGAGAGGGGCTTAGATCTAATCGCCAAGCAGAGGTCGCTCGTTCGTCACACCGCCTTGGGGTCGAGGGCCCCTCTCTCCCAATTTGACCAGCGGATCATTACAGTGATAGCGGCGTGCGAGTGGGACGAAAGTATGGTAACATTCTCCTCCGTACTGTCTTTCCACATAAACCTGATTGGACCATAGACCATAGCGCCTTGGACTCATGCGGGCACATACGCTGGGGCGGTCATAGTGTAGTTTCGTCGTAGCCTCACCAGCTCATTGTGGTGGTGCTCATGATCAAAAAATCATACGCAATATAATTCTAGCACTTTCTTAATTCAGAAAATCCACCTCTTGGGTGAATACTTCTCTATTTGTCCGTTTTTATTGGAACCCCAGATCGCACTTAGCGCTAAGTACATTTGGGTAGTCTACATGTGGTACATGAATACAACCCCTGGAGAGAACATCGCAAAAACTGATGGTGTCTGGACATAACACTTCAATCTTATGAGGGGTATTGGCGACAAACAGGCACTTAAAGATGAGACGCCTTACGTAACAGCGCAGCTCTCGACTTTAACGCACCTCCCACCAGGGCTATATAACGAATGGAACTTGAACCAATATCTATAAACTTTTCCTTGTTTTTAATCCGTGTTGGTATTTAGCGATACTAAAGCTTTGCAGTGACATGATGTAATGGCTGTTCTACCTAACCTCCCCCCCCCCCTTCATCCTCTGGCCTGGTCCGGGGGCTGTCACAAGGCGCAGGCTCACCTATACACGGGGGTTTCTGAGCCATGTGCATCATCTAACGTTAGGCGAACTCCTGTCAGTCGCTAATGATGCCCAAGTCACGTTATGCAAACCTATCAGGGCTCCCGAGTCTCCGTCACCCGACCGTTAAGACCCCGCTCTAAGGGGTCCCCTGCGAGACTGACAATCCTTCACACATGTTTGCATATGACAGAGGTCTACTGTGTCGAAGCACTCTCCAGACCAACAAGCGCCGCGAGCGCACCATTGTCTGCCGGGGGGACTTCAACCGACAGGTTAAGCGAGCTATTTATTCACCCTCGCGGCTTGGGTTTTTGTTTCAATAGCGGCATTTACAACCCCCACAGAAGTCTGACTCTTGGCCTAAAGTGAATAGCAAAACAACTTGACAGAATGAACCCCCCCCCAAAAAAACAACAACAATGGGGTGAGGTCTATTCAGGTTGCGTGTGAGGAAGTAAATAAAGACATTCAGGGAAGTCTGTGGATACTCGGAGATACTTCCTAGTAGTAATGCGGGCCCTGCAGATCTCCTGGTCTAGGGGTAGGTCGGTCGAGGTGAATAATAATGCGTCTTATGATGGATATATTATGATATAAGGCGCCAATCCAGCCGTTATATGGGTACGGGTGGGGTGGGGAATGTGTGTGTGTGTGTGTGGAGGGGGGGGGGGGGGGCTGCATACACTTGATCTGAAGTGAACAGTTAAGTTAGACATAAATAATAGACTTCATAGTATGTATACATATATAGTCGATACATAATTTGGCTCCTTTGGAACTGACTTGTGGATAGGACTCCGCCCTTTGGAGTGGACATTTAGTGGATAGATTTGAAGTGAAAACATGCGTGGACATATGGTGGACACATGTTTGGATTGGACGCGAGGAGACTGACACATGCTGGATTTAACACCTGGGAATACACAGTACGTACTATGTTGAACACATGGAAATACACGGTAATACTATGTTGAACACATGGAAATACACGGAACATACTATGTTGAACACATGGAAATACACGGAACATACTATGTTGCACATGGAAATACACGTAACATACTATGTTGAACACATGGATATACACGGAACATACTATGTTGAACACATGGAAATACACGGAACATACTATGTTGAACACATGGAAATACACGGAACATACTATGTTGAACACATGGAAATACACGGAACATACTATGTTGAACACATGGAAATACACGGAACATACTATGTTGAACACATGGAAATACACGGAACATACTATGTTGAACACATGGAAATACACGGAACATACTATGTTGAACACATGGAAATACACGGTAATACTATGTTGAACACATGGTAATACAGGGTAATACTATGTTGAATACCTGGGAATACAGGGCAATACTATGTTGAACACATGCTAATACAGGGTAATACTATGTTGAACACGTGGTAATACAGGGTAATACTGTGTTGAACACGTGGTAATACAGGGTAATACTATGTTGAACACATGAAGGTACAAACTGCCTTGGACATATCGTTAGCATATAACAGGTTACACACATGGGTACATACCATCATAGACATAGACATGGGGGTCACACATGGGTACATACCATCATAGACATAGACATGGGGGTCACACATGGGTACATACCATCATAGACATAGACATGGGGGTCACACATGGGTACATACCATCATAGACATAGACATGGGGGTCACACATGGGTACATACCTCGGCTGACATGGGGGTCACACATGGGTACACACCATCATAGACATAGACATGGGGGTCACACATGGGTACACACCATCATAGACATAGACATGGGGTCACACATGGGTATATACCATCATAGACATAGCCATGGGGGTCACACATGGGTACATACCATCATAGACATAGACACGGTGGTCACACATGGGTACATACCATCACGGGCATAGCCATGGGGGTCACACATGGGTACATACCATCATAGACATAGACATGGGGGTCACACATGGGTACGTACCATCATAGACATAGACATGGGGGTCACACATGGGTACATACCATCATAGACATGGGGGTCACACATGGGTACATACCATCATAGACATAGACATGGGGGTCACACATGGGCACATACCATCACGGGCATAGACATGGGGGTCACACATGGGTACATACCATCATAGACATAGCCATGGGGGTCACACATGGATACATACCATCATAGACATAGACATGGGGGTCACACATGGGTACATACCATCATAGACATAGACACGGTGGTCACACATGGGTACATACCATCACGGGCATAGCCATGGGGGTCACACATGGGTACATACCATCATAGACATAGACATGGGGGTCACACATGGGTACATACCATCATAGACATAGACATGGGGGTCACACACGGGTACATACCATAACGGACATAGCCATGGGGGTCACACATGGGTACATACCATCATAGACATAGACATGGGGGTTACACATGGGTACATACCATCATAGACATGGCCATGGGGGTCACACATGGGTACATACCATCATAGACATAGACATGGGGGTCACACATGGGTACATACCATCATAGACATAGCCATGGGGGTCACACATGGGTACACACCATCATAGACATGGCCATGGGGGTCACACATGGGTACATACCATCATAGACATAGCCATGGGGGTCACACATGGGTACCTACCATCATAGACATGGGGGTCACACATGGGTACATACCATCATAGACATAGACATGGGGGTCACACATGGGTACATACCATCATAGACATAGACATGGGGGTCAAACATGGGTACATACCATCATAGACATGGGGGTCACACATGGGTACATACCATCACGGGCATAGACATGGGGGTCACACATGGGTACATACCATCATAGACATAGACATGGGGGTCACACATGGGTACATACCACCATAGACATAGACATGGGGGTCACACATGGGTACATACCATCATAGACATAGACATGGGGGTCACACATGGGTACATACCATCATAGACATAGACATGGGGGTCACACATGGGTACATACCATCATAGACATAGACATGGGGGTCACACATGGGTACATACCTCGGCTGACATTGGGGTCACACATGGGTACATACCTCGGACTGACCCTTTACATGTAGTTTATGTGTGATATAGTTAAGAGGCTGATGCTTTCTTGATACGAGGGGTCACTCTCCAGAAGTGGCGTCGAAGATTTTTGAGGTTGACGTTGCCCATAAAACAAAACAAAAAGAGGTGCCACCAGGGACATGCATGTGTGGGTGGGGTTGGGGTGGGGGTGGTCAGTGGGGGTGGGGGTGGGGGTGCGTGGGAGCAGAACCCCTCCGATTTCCCTGTGGTTGGTTGTATATTCAGGACGCTTTAACCAATTTTGGTCACATCGCGTCAATGGAAGAAGGAAGGGAGAGTGGAGCCATGTCCCCGGGGGTAACCCCCTACTCTGTGCGAAGAAGGACATAGGAATCTTTAACCTGCGACCACACAGACATGGCCACAGCGGGGCTCGAACCACCGAGCCACGTGCCGTTAAGTTGTCAGGTGGCCAGAGTTCAATGCGCGCTCTAGCCCACTGAGCTATCAGGGCGGCCCCCCGATTCCCTTGTGGAGCCGATAATAAACCACTTAGGACATGACTTCACTTTCCATTTTGTTGTTCTACATTGATGGGGCCATTAACTAAGTTACGAAAGCCCCTATCCCCAACACAATGATTATATATATATCAAACAGCGTTTTAGCTTTTTACAACTCTTTACGATAAGGTATTGCCCATAATATTGACCTGACTGGCAAGAGAACAGAGGGCGGGAGGGGGGGGGGTATATATCAGTAATATTATTGACCTGACTGGCAAGAGAACAGAGGGAGGGAGGGGGGGGGGTGGGTATATATCAGTAATATAACAGGTCGGTCTTCACTATACAGTCAGTCCGGTGCCGATTACGCGGTACCGGAAGGCGACCTCGGATCTTCAGATCGCCGCCGCGACACTCAGCTGCTCAACAGCGCCCTCTCGCGAGACGCCGTGGCACCAGCGTCAAGTCGGGCCGCCATATACGTCGGCGGCGGAGAGGCCAATTGCCCAGTAAAACTGCTCACTTGAAGGCCCTTGGCAGTCCCGCGCCTGGAGTGGACTGGGCCGAGCGGCGCGGGGCTTTGAAGGCCCGTGGAACCCGTATGTAGACACCACCACCACGTGACATCTCCAGCCTGGACTTCTTCGTATATAAACACAAACCGCTGGAGCGCTGACTGACTAACGCGGTCGTTGGGTCGCGATCTAGCCAAGGGTTATGTTCCGCTTTGCTAACTGTAATAACCCTTACGGCAGCGGCAGCGTTGGTCGTTCATGTCAGCTCACAGTTCTGTCCGTATCTCCATTCGGGACCGGTTCTCAGCGGCCCGTTTTTGGGTAGAGGGGAATGATTAGCATGTCGAGAGCCAGGCGATAAATAGCGAGAGCAGCAGTTGGGATAACTGGGTGTTGATCGATGTTACCGCCGCCGGGACTGGGCATTAAAGTCACAAAAATGTTTAGTTATAATGATAGGGACGATCACCTGCCGGCAAGCTGCAGTATACTATGAGGGAGACTCTTGTCACTCATTGCTGTCACTCATTGTTGTCACGCATTGCTGTCACTCATTGATGTGACTCATTGCTGTGACTCATTGCTGTGACTCATTGCTGTGACTCATTGCTGTGACTCATTGCTGTGACTCATTGCTGTGACTCATTGCTGTGACTCATTGTTACTCATTGCTGTGACTCATTGCTGTGACTCATTGCTGTGACTCATTGCTGTGACTCATTGTTGTCACTCATTGTTGTGACTCATTGCTGTCACTCATTGTTGTCACGCATTGCTGTCACTCATTGCTGTGACTCATTGCTGTCACTCATTGTTGTCACGCATTGCTGTCACTCATTGCTGTGACTCATTGCTGTCACTCATTGCTGTGACTCATTGCTGTCACTCATTGCTGTGACTCATTGCTGTCACTCATTGATGTCACTCATTGCTGTGACTCATTGCTGTCACTCATTGATGTCACTCATTGATGTCACTCATTGATGTCACTCATTGCTGTCACTCATTGCTGTCACTCATTGCTGTCACTCATTGCTGTCACTCATTGCTGTCACTCATTGATGTTACTCATTGATGTCACTCATTGCTGTCACTCATTGCTGTCACTCATTGCTGTCAGTCATTGCTGTCAGTCATTGATGTCACTCATTGCTGTCACTCATTGCTGTCACTCATTGCTGTCACTCATTGCTGTCACTCATTGCTGTCACTCATTGATGTTACTCATTGATGTCACTCATTGATGTCACTCATTGATGTCACTCATTGCTGTCAGTCATTGATGTCACTCATTGCTGTCACTCATTGATGTCGCTCATTGCTGTCACTCATTGATGTCACTCATTGCTGTCACTCATTGTTGTCACGCATTGCTATCACTCAGTGTTGTCACGCATTGCTGTCATTCATTGATGTCACGCATTGCTGTCACGCATTTCTGTCACTCATTCCTGTAACTCATCCATGTCACGCATTCATCTCAGTTCTTCCTATCACTCCTTCGTGTCACTTATTCATGTCACTCATCGATGTCAATCCTTCCTGTCACTCATCCATAGCAGACCTTCCTGTCACTCATTCATGTCACTTATCCATGTCAATCCTTCCTGTCACTCATCCATATCAGTCCTTCCTGTCAGTCCTTCCTGTCACTTATTCGTGTAACTCATTCTTGTCATTCATTCCTGTCACTCAGTTCTATCACTCATTCTTATCACTTATTCTTGTCACTCATTGTTGTCACTCATTGTCGCTCGTTCCGTTCACTCTTTCCTGTCGCTTATTGCTGTGACTCATTGCTGTCACTCATTGTTGTCACGCATTGCTGTGACTCATTGCTGTCACTCATTGCTGTCACTCATTGTTGTCACGCATTGCTGTGACTCATTGCTGTCACTCATTGCTGTGACTCATTGCTGTCACTCATTGCTGTCACTCATTGTTGTCACGCATTGCTGTGACTCATTGCTGTCACTCGTTGATGTCACGCATTGCTGTCACTCATTGATGTCACTCATTGCTGTCACGCATTGATGTCACTCATTGCTGTCACTCATTGATGTTACTCATTGATGTCACTCATTGCTGCTACTCATTGTTGTCACGCATTGCTATCACTCAGTGTTGTCACGCATTGCTGTCATTCATTGATGTCACGCATTGTTGTCACGCATTGCTGTCACTCATTCCTGTAACTCATCCATGTCACGCATTCATCTCAGTTCTTCCTATCACTCCTTCGTGTCACTTATTCATGTCACTCATCCATGTCAATCCTTCCTGTCACTCATCCATAGCAGACCTTCCTGTCACTCATTCATGTCACTTATCCATGTCAATCCTTCCTGTCACTCATCCATATCAGTCCTTCCTGTCAGTCCTTCCTGTCACTTATTCGTGTAACTCATTCTTATCACTTATTCTTGTCACTCATTGTTGTCACTCATTGTCGCTCGTTCCGTTCACTCTTTCCTGTCGCTCATTTCTGTCACTCATTCCTGTCACTCATTCCTGTCATTCAATCCTGTCACTCATTCTTGTCTCATTCCTGTTACTCATTTCTGTCATTCATTCCTGTCACTCATTCCTGTCACTCTTCCCGCCACGCGTTCATGTGAGTGTATATCACAATATAATATAGGTTATAAAATTCCCACAGAAAGATACCTAAATATATATATAGGATATCAATCAATGTTTATATATACATGTGTCGCTCGACTTCCCCATGAGACATTACCCGCCAATCTCCGCGTCCCTGGAGGTGACAACAAGGTCACCTCGAAGACGCCGCTCTGTGGCTTTGTAACCTTTTTACTCAAGGACGTTTTACCCGAAGCCGCATTTTTCCACGAGTATCGGGGTGGGGTGGGTGTGTGTCGGGGGGAGGGGGGCGAACAGACGAGTGCTTTCAGATTCTAAAAGAAGGACCCCCGCGTTATAATGATGTGACCAGACAATAATTAATAACACGTGACGGTTCGGGGGAGGGGGAGGGGGAGGGAGAGGGGGGGGGGGCAGCCTCATGACAGGTCCCGGGTGTGGCTGGCCCCGAAACCAGCGACAAACAGCGCCGAGTTGTGTCTTTCGGCAAAAACAGGCTGAGACGGGAAGTCGGGTGTTTCCAGTTCAAGCCCTCGTTAACAATAATAAGGGAGTAATGCGGGATGAATGTCGGGCGCAGTCGTCGTGCAGGATGGTTATGACGATAGCAGCAGTCGTTTTACTCAATGTCCGTGTTGTTCTTACACATACCTACCTCCCAATGAAATCTGTTGTGTGTTATGTCCAGACGGTCTGAGCGTACTGAAGCTGTACCCAACCAATCTCAGGGGGAATTAGACAGGTCTACCAACAGATGGTCTGAGCGCACTGAAGCTGTACCAAACCAAGCTCAGAGGGAATTAGACAGGTCTACCAACAGATCGTCTGAGGGCACTGAAGCTGTACCTAACCAATATTGGGGGGAATTAGACAGGTCTACCAACAGATGGTCTGAGCGCACTGAAGCTGTACCCAACCAATCTTGGGGGGAATTAGATAAGTCTACCAACAGATGGTCTGAGCGCACTGAAGCTGTACCCAACCAATCTTGGGGGGAATTAGATAAGTCTACCAACAGATGGTCTGAGCGCACTGAAGCTGTACCCAACCAATCTTGGGGGGAATTAGATAAGTCTACCAACAGATGGTCTGAGCGCACTGAAGCTGTACCCAACCAATCTTGGGGGGAATTAGATAAGTCTACCAACAGATGGTCTGAGCGCACTGAAGCTGTACCCAACCAATCTTGGGGGGAATTAGATAAGTCTACCAACAGATGGTCTGAGCGCACTGAAGCTGTACCCAACCAATCTTAGGGGGAATTAGATATGTCTACCAACAGATCGTCTGAGCGCACTGAAGCTGTACCTAACCAATATTGGGGGGAATTAGACAGGTCTACCAACAGATGGTCTGAGCGCACTGAAGCTGTACCCAACCAATCTTGGGGGGAATTAGATAAGTCTACCAACAGATGGTCTGAGCGCACTGAAGCTGTACCCAACCAATCTTGGGGGGAATTAGATAAGTCTACCAACAGATGGTCTGAGCGCACTGAAGCTGTACCCAACCAATCTTGGGGGGAATTAGATAAGTCTACCAACAGATGGTCTGAGCGCACTGAAGCTGTACCCAACCAATCTTGGGGGGAATTAGATAAGTCTACCAACAGATGGTCTGAGCGCACTGAAGCTGTACCCAACCAATCTTAGGGGGAATTAGATATGTCTACCAACAGATCGTCTGAGCGCACTGAAGCTGTACCTAACCAATATTGGGGGGAATTAGACAGGTCTACCAACAGATGGTCTGAGCGCACTGAAGCTGTACCCAACCAATCTTGGGGGGAATTAGATAAGTCTACCAACAGATGGTCTGAGCGCACTGAAGCTGTACCTAACCAATCTTGGGGGGAATTAGATAAGTCTACCAACAGATGGTCTGAGCGCACTGAAGCTGTACCCAACCAATCTCAGAGGGAATTAGACAGGTCTACCGACAGATGGTCTGAGCGCACTGAAGCTGTACCCAACCAATCTCAGAGGGAATTAGACAGGTCTACCAACAGATGGTCTGAGCGCACTGAAGCTGTATCTAACCAATCTCAGAGGGAATTAGACAGGTCTACCGACAGATGGTCTGAGCGCACTGAAGCTGTACCCAACCAATCTCAGAGGGAATTAGACAGGTCTACCAACAGATGGTCTGAGCGCACTGAAGCTGTACCCAACCAATCTTGGGGGGAATTAGATAAGTCTACCAACAGATGGTCTGAGCGCACTGAAGCTGTACCTAACCAATATTGGGGGGAATTAGACAGGTCTACCAACAGATGGTCTGAGCGCACTGAAGCTGTACCCAACCAATCTTAGGGGGAATTAGATATGTCTACCAACAGATCGTCTGAGCGCACTGAAGCTGTACCTAACCAATATTGAGGGGAATTAGACAGGTCTACCAACAGATGGTCTGAGCGCACTGAAGCTGTACCCAACCAAGCTCAGGGGGAATTAGACAGGTCTACCGACAGATGGTCTGAGCGCACTGAAGCTGTACCCAACCAATCTCAGAGGGAATTAGATATGTCTACCAACAGATCGTCTGAGCGCACTGAAGCTGTACCCAACCAATCTCAGAGGGAATTAGACAGGTCTACCAACAGATGGTCTGAGCGCACTGAAGCTGTACCCAACCAATCTCAGAGGGAATTAGACAGGTCTACCGACAGATGGTCTGAGCGCACTGAAGCTGTAACCAACCAATCTCAGGCTGTTGTTAGACAGGTCTACCGACAGATGGTCTGAGCGCACTGAAGCTGTACCCAACCAATCTCAGAGGGAATTAGACAGGTCTACCAACAGATGGTCTGAGCGCACTGAAGCTGTACCCAACCAATCTCAGGGGGAATTAGACAGGTTTACCAACAGATGGTCTGAGCGCACTGAAGCTGTACCCAACCAATCTCAGAGGGAATTAGACAGGTCTACCAACAGATGGTCTGAGCGCACTGAAGCTGTACCCAACCAATCTCAGAGGGAATTAGACAGGTCTACCAACAGATGGTCTGAGCGCACTGAAGCTGTAACCAACCAATCTCAGGCTGTTGTTAGACAGGTCTACCGACAGATGGTCTGAGCGCACTGAAGCTGTACCCAACCAATCTTAGGGGGAATTAGACAGGTCTACCAACAGATGGTCTGAGCGCACTGAAGCTGTACCCAACCAATCTCAGGGGGAATTAGACAGGTTTACCAACAGATGGTCTGAGCGCACTGAAGCTGTACCCAACCAAGCTCAGGGAGAATTAGACAAGTCTACCAACAGATGGTCTGAGCGCACTGAAGCTGTACCCAACCAATCTCAGAGGGAATTAGACAGGTCTACCGACAGATGGTCTGAGCGCACTGAAGCTGTACCCAACCAATCTCAGAGGGAATTAGACAGGTCTACCAACAGATGGTCTGAGCGCACTGAAGCTGTACCCAACCAATCTCAGAGGGAATTAGACAGGTCTACCGACAGATGGTCTGAGCGCACTGAAGCTGTAACCAACCAATCTCAGGCTGTTGTTAGACAGGTCTACCGACAGATGGTCTGAGCGCACTGAAGCTGTAACCAACCAATCTCAGGCTGTTGTTAGACAGGTCTACCAACAGATGGTCTGAGCGCACTGAAGCTGTACCCAACCAATCTCAGGGGGAATTAGACAGGTTTACCAACAGATGGTCTGAGCGCACTGAAGCTGTACCCAACCAAGCTCAGGGAGAATTAGACAAGTCTACCAACAGATGGTCTGAGCGCACTGAAGCTGTACCCAACCAATCTCAGAGGGAATTAGACAGGTCTACCAACAGATGGTCTGAGCGCACTGAAGCTGTACCCAACCAATCTCAGGGGGAATTAGACAGGTCTACCAACAGATGGTCTGAGCGCACTGAAGCTGTACCCAACCAATCTTGGGGGAAATTAGACAAGTCTACCAACAGATGGTCTGAGCGCACTGAAGCTGTACCCAACCAATCTCAGGGGGAATTAGACAGGTCTACCAACAGATGGTCTGAGCGCACTGAAGCTGTACCCAACCAATCTCAGGGGGAATTAGAAATGTCTACCAACAGATGGTCTGAGTGCACTGAAGCTGTACGCAACCAATGTCAGGCTGTTGTTAGACAGGTCTAACAACAGATGGTCTGAGCGCACTGAAGCTGTACCCAACCAATCTCAGGGGAAATTAGACAGGTCTACCAACAGATGGTCTGAGTG
The DNA here is from genome assembly GCA_964019135.1 of Arenicola marina. Taxonomy (NCBI): domain Eukaryota; kingdom Metazoa; phylum Annelida; class Polychaeta; family Arenicolidae; genus Arenicola; species Arenicola marina. The sequence continues at coordinate 37,783,677 of OZ025255.1, forward strand.
CACTGAAGCTGTACCCAATCAATCTTAGGGAAAATTAGACAGGTCTACCAACAGATGGTCTGAGCGCACTGAAGCTGTACCTAACCAATCTCAGGGGGAATTAGACAAGTCTACCAACAGATGGTCTGAATGCACTGAAGCTGTACCCAACCAATCTCAGGGGGAATCAGACATGTCTACCAACATATGGTCTGAGCGCACTGAAGCTGTACCCAACCAATCTCAGGGGGAATCAGACATGTCTACCGAGACGGCTGGTCGTAAACATAGCAACTCATTTGTGTTCCAGATAAGCAGTGGTATCATCAAGATACATAACACGCAAACCCTAAACATATCAATATGCTACTTATTGTATAGGTATTTATGAAATAATCGTTAAGAAATCAGAAATACTTTCCCAAGCAATATTTTGGGCTTCCTCATCTAGGACCGTTATTATGATTGGTTCCCTCATCAAGGACCGTAATTATGTTTGGTTCCCTCATCTAGGACCGTAATTATGATTGGTTCCCTCAGCTGGGACCGTTATTGTGATTGGTTCCCTCATCTATGACCGTTATTGTGATTGGTTCCCTCATCTGGGACCGTTATTGGAATTGGTTCCTCATATGGGGCCGTTATTGTGATTGGCTCCCTCGGGTGGAACCGTTATTGGGATTGGTTCCCTCATCTGAGGCCGGTATTTTGATTGGCTCCCTCGTCTGGCACCGTGATTGTGATTGGTTCCCTCGACTGGAACCGTTATTGTGATTGGTTCCCTCATCTGGAAACGTTATTGTGATTGGTTCCCTCGTCTGGAACCGTTATTGTGATTGGTTCCCTCGTCTGGAACCGTTATTGTGATTGGCTCCCTCGTCTGGAACCGTTATTGTGATTGGTTCCCTCGTCTGGGACCGTTATTGTGATTGGCTCCCTCGTCTTGGACCGTTATTGTGATTGGTCCCCTCGTCTGGGACGGTTATTGTGATTGGTTCCCTCGTCTGGGACCGTTATTGTGATTGGTTCCCAGGGTCTGGGACCATTATTGTGATCGGTTCGGATCTTGGACGGTTATTGTGAAAAGTTCCCTCATGTGGGACCGTTATTGTGATTGGTTCCCTCATCTGGGCGGTGATTGTGATTGGTTCCCTCATCTGGGACCGTTATTGTGATTGGTTCCCTCATCTGGAAACGTTATTGTGATTGGTTCCCTCGTCTGGAACCGTTATTGTGATTGTTCCCTCGTCTTGGACCGTTATTGTGATTGGTTCCCTCGTCTGGGCGGTTATTGTGATTGGTTCCCTCGTCTGGGCGGTTATTGTGACTGGTTCCCTCGTCTGGGCGGTTATTGTGACTGGTTCCCTCGTCTGGGCGGTTATTGTGACTGGTTCCCTCGTCTGGGCGGTTATTGTGACTGGTTCCCTCGTCTGGGCGGTTATTGTGACTGGTTCCCTTGTCTGGGCGGTTATTGTGACTGGTTCCATCATATGGAACGGTTATTGATTGAATCACCAAAACCCACAGATTTGATTTGCTGGATTAACTCGCTTGTCCTGGTATATGTCTTTACCCCCACCCTGCTACATTTGGACCCTAGTTCTTACATCTATCCTACTATAGTTGGACTATACTTCTTACCCCTATACTATTACATTTGGAGCATACTTCTTACCCCAATCCTGCTACATTTGGAGCATACTTCTTACCCCAATCCTGCTACATTTGGAGCATACTTCTTACCCCAATCCTGCTACATTTGGAGCATACTTCTTACCCCAATCCTGCTACATTTGGAGCATACTTCTTACCCCAATCCTGCTACATTTGGAGCATACTTCTTACCCCAATCCTGCTACATTTGGAGCATACTTCTTACCCCAATCCTGCTACATTTGGAGCATACTTCTTACCCCAATCCTGCTACATTTGGAGCATACTTCTTACCCCAATCCTGCTACATTAGAGCAATTTGTTTGTTCACCAATGTCATCTTTCGCTTTTTCAAGAAGAAGGTGGGGCGGTGGCCCACCCCCTGATCCGACTCCCAATCTCGGAGCAGCTAGTTTTCCCTGCAACATTATATGGTGACGACACCCTTCGGCACCGAGTCTGCCATGTGAACACCCCCGACAAGTGCCCGTATGTGCGCCAGGCCTGGCCGGCCGGAGTGAGCCGGCCGCCTGCAGACAGACAGCCATAAAACCCTGTCGCCCGACCCGCCATGCTGCAGGCCGTGACATCGGCTCTCTGTCAACTCTACGCACTCATTTACCTCCCGTTCTTTATCGTTCCCGGGTAGTGTGTGGCCGACTGATAAGACAAAAGTCAATTAAAACTCCCCCTCACGTTACACAATATATATATATATATATATCTATATATATGGTGGTCGTTACAACACTGGCAAGGGTAACAGGACGTCGGTTTGTCGCCGGTACAACGGGCTCGGCTTACAGCCTTATCGCCTACCCACCATGCAATGCTTCGTCCCCCAACGCCTCGAGCGCTAAACATCTTGTTTCAACGACTCATTTTAGTGGAAGACTCCTCCAAGGTTGAAAAAGAACACTCAGAGAAAAGCACGCATTATCGCCACTTCTTTCATTTTGTATTCTCAACGTGTGGGAGTCTTATGTATAAGGGCAATCGAGGACAGAAGTGCGTCCTCAAACATCCAAATGTGCCGGTTAGTCAGATTCCTGCGCGGTTAGGAACACGATATCTGTCTCCCCTGTCGACGAAGGGTGAGGATGAGCCTACCTATACCCACCCAGATCGAGAACTACAGCAGGGGTTCCACGTGTGACAACAGGTACACACAGAGCAGTGCATCATGTTATAGGCTAAGCACTTCACTCGTAATATTAGTCCCTTGTAAAAACATGTCAAAAGTTAAAGAGTGCGTGCTCAGAAATTGTAGGATTTGAAGAGGGTCTCCCGTGTTGCCTCAGACGCCGCTACCGCAATGGAAAGGTCGTCGTTTGACAAAGACCTGTCAAAGCTCTCTGCAGCTATTGTTATGGGGATATTTACCAGAGAGCTTACTGTACAACGGGTGTAAACAATGAGAAGATGTCTCAGACTTTCATTTGGTGTTTATCCTCACGAAACCTGCGTTTTATTTGCTTTAATGCATTGTGCGTAATGGCCATACAACTTGCCCCCCACCCCTCTATATGCCAACTCCTCCCCCCCCCCCCCCTACAGACAACCCATACCGCCTTCCTCCCCCGGCTAGACACCACTCCTGAAGTATTCTTACACGCGCGATGTTTTTTGACTGTCAGTTTTTGCAAAGGAAGAGTTTTTCTTCAATTAGATAAAAAACAACAACGAAATGAGAACCGAAATTGCAAGGGAGATAAAGATAACAGGTTGAATGCGGCTTCCTACGATATGTTAGACTGTCAGGGAATGCGACACCGGGGTCAGAAGCACTTGGGAGAGAAAATGACATGTAGATAGTTACAGGTAAACTCAGACCGTCAGACGAAACAACTAAATTGAACAACAACGATAAAAAGAGGATGTTTTCATACGGTGGAAGGGGTGATCGTGACGGTATTGTTGTGGTTGTTGTTGATGTGTAAATAACGGTGCCGTTTCTCACAATTACCTTTTTGTTTCGAATTTTGTAAACAAACTGACTTATATCAATAAATAATATTAGTAAATGATAAGTATAAACGAAAATATTAGAAAAATACCAACCGCGTTTTAGAGATTAAAACCTTTCTTATTGGTGTATCTAACATTAATGTCAGACGGATATAACCTACCCCCTCCCACCCACCTACTCACCGCCAGATACTGATAACGCGTTGCACTCTGGCTTGAGAGTTGTTGAGAATTGTTGGCTTCAGAGTCAACTTAAGGTAAAATGTCCAAACGCCATCCATCCTAAAGATTCGAAAGCGCATAGCGCAAACAACGTAGGTTTTTCAAGGAGGTCAGACACAATGTGGTAAAAACATAAAAGAAACAATCGGTTTGTTTTACAAGGACCTTTGAAGGTCATATCGCGACAACAGGAAAGGTAGAGAAGAGCTACGTCTACTGAAGTAACCCTCTATACTGTTCGAAGAAAGACCTGGGATCCTTATCCCACTAGTTTTCACACATGTTTGTAGCTAATTCTCAGGTCATACATTCCGAGAAACCAAGTGCGCGAGTGTCATACCGGTATGCGGTCTGTGCCGGTATGTTAAACATATACAGTATGTAATCTGTACCGGTATGTTATCTTTACTATACATGCATTTAATATCGTATTATATAATATTTATATTTAATATCCCTGCAGAGTATATATATATATAGGCCTATAGTAATATATACCACATGTATATATATCTACCGGCAAGTTTCAGGGGCGGATCCAGAAAATCTGGATAGGGGGGGGGGGCGGTTTCAGGGTCGCATCCAGATATGCTGAAAAGGGGGGGCCGTTTCGGTTTTCATGGTAAATGGTATACATTTCGGCCCTAAAAGGGAAGGGGGGTCGCCCCCCCCCCGGATCCGCCCCTGACTTTTATATACAAATATGTTATATGTGCAGTGATGTACAAGTGTTCCCTGGCGTTTTTTTTTAACTGTAAGAACACCTATATTGTACCGATCTGTACAAGTGTTCTCTAGTAAGTACACCTGTAAACTGCCAGGGAAACAAAACGCTAACACTCCACAATGACGGGCGTGTTTGAAGTGGGCACATGTATAACCCTCTCTATTACTCACGGGATGTTCCTGTTGTCATACACGAGAGGCCCCTATGATGACTCGAGAGGGGGGGACTTTTCTCAACCTCACTTTTTTCGCTATTAAAAAGGGTTCACTCCGGAATTGTTCAGGAAATAACTACTTGAGCGTATTTACAGACATCCATACAAGCTCTTTAACTCATCCTACGATACAAAGGGTTGGGAAGGGGTGGGGAGGGGGAATGGATAGGGGGTGGGGGTGGAGGGAGGGGGTATGGAGAGGGGGTGGGGGGGGAGGGAGGGGGTATGGATAGGGGGTGGGGGTGGACGTAGGGAATGTAAGTGCTGCTGGGATGATCTTTTGGTCAAAATGAGCACTCCGGTGGGTCATAACGCGCCCATACACGGTAAAACCAACCCCCGGTGGGTCATAACGCGCCCGTACACGGTAAAACCAACCCCCGGTGGGTCATAACGCGCCCGTACACGGTAAAACCAACCCCCGGTGGGTCATAACGCGCCCGTACACGGTAAAACCAACCCCCGGTGGGTCATAACGCGCCCGTACACGGTAAAACCAACCCCCGGTGGGTCATAACGCGCCCGTACACGGTAAAACCAACCCCCGGTGGGTCATAACGCGCCCGTACACGGTAAAACCAACCCCCGACGCGAAAGCGATCCCAGAAACATACACGGGTTCGAATGGTTACCACCGTGCGTCTGGATATTCGTAGTCTCTCGGCACCAAAACAAACATACATGTACAAAAGAAGGCTGAACAGGGCCAAGGAACCTCCCGGAACAAAGACATGAGGTCGGATGAAGCATGAAGCTGCATTCGCCTCCGTGAATCACAGCCCCATCTCCTTGCGAACCTTATAACATATAACGCTGCTAGTCCGGTTTACAGCCAGTAGGTATATCTGAACTAAAAATGATGTATCCCTCGATTTATACAACGAGAGCCCCGTTTATGAAAATAACACAATTGTGATTCCAATAAAACAACTCAAACCATACGGACAAGTTTAGCAGTTTATTTGACGAAAAGTGCCCACTCAGCCCTGCATTGCGGTGGGGGGGGGGCGGTAGGTCCTCGCTCAGCCCTGCCTTGCGGGGGGGGGGGGTAGGTGCCCACTCAGCCCTGCATTGCGGTGGGGGGGGGGGGGCGGTAGGTCCTCGCTCAGCCCTGCCTTGCGGGGGGGGACGTAGGTGCCCACTCAGCCCTGCATTGCGGTGGGGGGGGGGCGGTAGGTCCTCGCTCAGCCCTGCCTTGCGGGGGGGGGGGTAGGTGCCCACTCAGCCCTGCATTGCGGTGGGGGGGGGGCGGTAGGTCCTCGCTCAGCCCTGCATTGCGGGGGGGGGGGGTCGGTAGGTGCCCACTCAGCCCTGCATTGCGGGGGGGGGGGGGGCGGTAGGTCCTCGCTCAGCCCTGCCTTGAGACGCACTCCGCGGACTCCAGCAGCTGCAAGGATCGAGACACAAGTGGTCAGTTAATCCCCGACTCACACCACGGCAACACGCAGGGCGGATGAGCCACGGGCCGGGGTAGCTCCCCCGCCCAGGCAGTACACGCAGACTGGCGGGCGTCAACACAGACTACAGTAGCTTTAGTTTTGTTTCGGAGATATATTGACAGGTTCTTCGATATTATTATGGTATTGCAGGAATGAAAGAGCACTTGACAAGAAATGTTTGTTACAGCATTTGCAAATGTATATATATATCTTAAAATACAAAATAATATGGTTTCGCAATAGCTTGTTCCCAGTACGTGTTGTATTTCTAAGTAAGACATTTGGTCCAGTTAAATCAACACAGTAGTACTAATCTCACTTTACGACATCTATCGGCGAGGTTTACGAACCCCGGCGATCAGTTCTGACAAACATAACTCCTGAAGACATCAGGATTTGAAAGACTCACCTGGAGCAGAAGTAAGTCCTCTGGATTGGGTTCTTGCGCACTCTCCACCCTCTCCCTGACGACGACCAACAGGTGGCGTTGTAGGTTAGCGGACACAAATGGCAGCGCCCCCTCTCGGCGTGAAGTGAGGTGTAGCAGGAAATGTCTCCTGGCCGACCTACCAGTATCAAACACCACAGTGAGTCATGTCCACTACTGCCAGCAACGCGGAAAGACATGTACATGGGCAGATAACGTAATAATATCATATAGTAACTTTGAGACCCGTTGGCTCCGTGGGAGTCCACGCAACATGTCCATACCGAAGCCGTCATGGAGGCACACTATGTCAACACCTCTAAAACGGGAGAACTAAAACGATTTATGATAAATAAATATTTGCTACAAAAAAGACTGGAGGAGTTGTAACAGTTGCAGCTCTACCCGTCTTCATAAGACAAGACAATGTTCTCGGTAACAGCGATTGTACCTTTTCTGGGCGTAGTTTAGACTAAGAATCCTCTGGAATGGTGTAGAACGTTACTTTTGTAGAAGGTTATAACACAAGCACATTTGCTAGAAATGATTCAATGGTATTAAAGAAGGCGGATATTTGCTGAGTCATCTCTCGGGACTGGCAGAAGGTTGACAGCTGACTGACACTCAGGCCCCCGCCTTCCCGATGAGAACCGCGTCTCAACAGCATTACCAAAGTATCAAACTTTACATAGCGAGTGTTGCGTCTAGACATATTTCAAAGCGGGCCCCCGCACATAGACATCAAAAGCGTGCCAGGTCGGAAACTTTTGCCGGCTACTATAAAGTACAAACGCGTTTGCACCGGTGGGATTTGAACCCCGCACCGGCCGCTTGGGCTGGCCCAGCAGGGCACTACCCACGCTACCCACTATACAGGTCTCCTGTAGCACGATATTGGCGCCTAATGCTCGCGAATGTGTTGTTCTTGGGTGCTGCTTACCTGATGTTGTTCTCGCCCAGGGCCTGCAGCCCGTGCAGCAGGTAGATGGGGCCACAGGAGGGGTTGAGACGGAGGGCCTGGGCCGCCGTGTCGGTGAACACTGCCAGCCAGCGGCCGGCCTCAGCCCCACCAGCCTACAACACACAGACACCACTGGGTACCACAGAGTATAACTACACCATTGCATGACGTCAAAACCAACAATAATTAAGAAGGTGTAAAGGTGGAATTGTTTTAAAAAGAGTTCGGCTTACCCTGTGCTTGCTGAGGGCATCGTGGGCTACAGCAATCAGCGCTGACAGCTGTTGGTCCTTGGATCTGTCGGAGAATATAGATCGATAATGCGACATACAGACCACAACTGAGGCAGAGCAAACACAATTTCTAAACACAGTTCTTAGCAAATAGGTTAAAGAAGCGGTGAAAGTCCCAGGCAATCCCCCAGGGGTCAGATGGGGTATCCCCCCCCCCCCGCTCTTCACCCATAACCCCAGCTCACAGGACAGCTCGAACGAATTTCATGCTAACATTTGTGATGTGTGATGTCTTGTTATCATGGCGGACTCTAGGTGACCTTAACTGACCTTGATTGCTGTGACCAGAGCCGCAGCGTCTTGTCCCTCTCCCCGAGGTCACCCTGAAGTTCACAGGCTCTCAGGAGCATCTGAAAGCGCCGTACACGGTTGGTCAGTTGGGTGCCGGGAATTAAGAGTTGGCTATCCTCGCCGTTACAACTAGTGCCTTTAGAGAACATGCACGTTTGGCGGTCGTGTATTCACTGGATAGTATGTATTTTTTATGTTTAACACCACACTAGAGTCTCTCAACTATGTGAACTAATCAGGGTTTTCTTAAAGTTCTTTCTTAAACACTTTACATTATTTATTTTACGTATTCACGTGTTTAAATAAGTGATTATTGACAATATCAACCAAGGATTTCTCAATATTAATTTACAAATGACAACAAGAACATTTCCAATATTGAATTGCTGGCAAGTCAATATGTATCAACATTGTACAGACATTGGTCGGGATTAGAGTCAAGAGATGGCATGAACAATTGGCAATCCACAATTTAAATAGTTATAGTCCCAGTGTCTTACCATCCACACAGCCGGGGACTGACTTTGAGATGCCAGAGACGCCAGCCTGGTCAGGTCACGTGACAACAGCGCTTGCAGCGAGTTCAAATACGGGTCCTCTTCGTAGAGCCACGTGGCCTGGAGTCAGAACCACGTAGATTTAGTCTCGTACACAAAACACATGGGTCCAGAATCCTTTAACCTTGCCCTGTCATTGTTTAAGTACAGGTTTAAAATAATATGGGCAAATGAATACATGATCAGGGGGTCATTTCACGCAAAGAGTTACGAGCTCGTAATCTGTAACATGCAAAATTGGCGTGTTGATTATCCAACGAGGCATCTTGCATTGAATGATCACAACTTTGAAGCTATTTTTGAATAAAACAAATATTATACTCCTACTTTTTTGCAATCCAGCTCCAATATTATTAGTCCAAAAAAGATTTTAGCGAGATAATTCTCATAGTTGTGTCAGTACTCAGTGTCGGGGCATTTTACGTATATATATATATATATGTGAATATATATATATACATGTCTGCCCCTCTCCGTACCTGCTGTAAAAACTGCTTGGCCTGGTCCAGCCGCCCGGCAGACACCAGCGCCACGATGTAATGTCTCACCAGCCACAGGTGCAGCGTCTCGAGGCGACCCCTGTTGGAAGAGTCCTGCGACATCCGGGACTCCACTGGAGGTCAAACAATGACATCAGCAACATGACAACACACAGGACTAAAAATGTAATACTGTCAACAGAATATTATATAATTTGACCCCAATCTTGAGGCTATCACTAAAATTGGAATGAAATGATGGTACTTCAGGCCTTTCTTCTGTACATGAAGGCCCAATTGGGCACTAAAAGTAAAAGGTGCGGATGAGGATGTTTCAAGCGTGGAGTGGTGTACACATGGGCTCTGGGTCAAGGAACCTAGCAACATGAGATGGATGATATGTGAATAATGTCAAACAATGTCGACCGAGATCGAGGATAGAACCTCGATCCGTGGACCTGAAGCTCAGTACGCCACCTACTGTGCTATAGGGAATACCAGGTGCGTTATGGCAATAGATACCTATAGATAAGCTATATAAGCTACCCTGCATATATATATATATATATATATATATATATATATATATATATGCTACAAGTTAACACTGCCTATCTACAATCTACAAGAATTACAAGAATGGGTACTTCTTAAACAAAATAAAACCGTCATGACGAAACGCGAAACGAAATTGTTTACGCCACTTTTGTGCACATGAAGACTAGAATGGGCCGAGAACGATAAAAGACACACACAAACATGGGCCCAGAACGCTCCCGGGACCATGGCAATAGGGTCGGTGAAGCATGCCGTGAATGTCAGGGTTCAAACCCATGACCTGTTGGTCTGCGGTCGCGTCCCTTTACAGACTGTCCCAGGGAGACTCCCCGTCATACGGCGACCACGTGGTACCTACCTCTCGCCATCAGACCACGTGGTACCTACCTTAGTGGCGGATCTAGGGGGGGGGGGGTACGGGGGTTGCACCCCCCCCCTTGGGAAACTGAACATACACTGTTAAAGTCCGGTTCTCCCAGCCCCCCCCACCTCGCCATCAGACCACGTGGTACCTACCACTCGCCATCAGACCACGTGGTACCTACCACTCGCCATCAGACCACGTGGTACTTACCTCTCGCCATCAGACCACGTGGTACCTACCACTCGCCATCAGACCACGTGGTACCTACCACTCGCCATCAGACCACGTGGTACCTACCACTCGCCATCAGACCACGTGGTACCTACCGCTCACCATCAGACCACGTGGTACCTACCTCTCGCCATCAGACCACGTGGTACCTACCTCTCGCCATCAGACCACGTGGTACAGATCACTCGCCATCAGACCACGTGGTACCTACCACTCGCCATCAGACCACGTGGTACCTACCACTCGCCATCAGACCACGTGGTACCTACCACTCACCATCAGACCACGTGGTACCTACCTCTCGCCATCAGACCACGTGCTACCTACCACTCACCATCAGACCACGTGCTACCTACCACTCACCATCAGACCACGTGGATCCTACCACTCGCAATCAGACCACGTCGTACCTACCACTCGCCATCAGACCACGTGGTACCTACCACTCGCCATCAGACCACGTGGTACCTACCACTCACCATCAGACCACGTGCTACCTACCTCTCGCCATCAGACCACGTGCTACCTACCCCTCGCCATCAGACCACGTCGTACCTACCACTCGCCATCAGACCACGTGGTACCTACCACTCGCCATCAGACCACGTGGTACCTACCACTCGCCATCAGACCACGTGGTACCTACCACTCACCATCAGACCACGTGGAACCTACCACTCGCCATCAGACCACGTGGTACCTACCACTCGCCATCAGACCACGTGGTACCTACCTCTCGCCATCAGACCACGTGGTACCTACCTCTCGCCATCAGACCACGTGGTACCTACCACTCGCCATCAGACCACGTGATACCTACCACTCGCTATCAGACCACGTCGTACCTACCACTCGCCATCAGACCACGTGGATCCTACCACTCGCAATCAGACCACGTCGTACCTACCACTCGCCATCAGACCACGTGGTACCTACCACTCGCCATCAGACCACGTGGTACCTACCTCTCGCCATCAGACCACGTGGTACCTACCTCTCGCCATCAGACCACGTGGTACCTACCACTAGCCATCAGACCACGTGGTACCTACCACTCGCCATCAGACCACGTGGTACCTACCACTCACCATCAGACCACGTGGTACCTACCTCTCGCCATCAGACCACGTCGTACCTACCACTCGCCATCAGACCACGTGGATCCTACCACTCGCAATCAGACCACGTCGTACCTACCACTCACCATCAGACCACGTGGTACCTACCTCTCGCCATCAGACCACGTCGTACCTACCACTTGCCATCAGACCACGTGGTACCTACCACTAGCCATCAGACCACGTGGTACCTACCACTCGCCATCAGACCACGTGGTACCTACCACTCACCATCAGACCACGTGGTACCTACCTCTCGCCATCAGACCACGTGCTACCTACCACTCACCATCAGACCACGTGCTACCTACCACTCACCATCAGACCACGTGGATCCTACAACTCGCAATCAGACCACGTCGTACCTACCACTCGCCATCAGACCACGTGGTACCTACCACTCGCCATCAGACCACGTGGTACCTACCACTCACCATCAGACCACGTGCTACCTACCTCTCGCCATCAGACCACGTGCTACCTACCCCTCGCCATCAGACCACGTCGTACCTACCACTCGCCATCAGACCACGTGGTACCTACCACTCGCCATCAGACCACGTGGTACCTACCACTCGCCATCAGACCACGTGGTACCTACCACTCACCATCAGACCACGTGGTACCTACCACTCGCCATCAGACCACGTGGTACCTACCACTCACCATCAGACCACGTGGTACCTACCTCTCGCCATCAGACCACGTGGTACCTACCTCTCGCCATCAGACCACGTGGTACCTACCACTCGCCATCAGACCACGTGATACCTACCACTCGCTATCAGACCACGTCGTACCTACCACTCGCCATCAGACCACGTGGATCCTACCACTCGCAATCAGACCACGTCGTACCTACCACTCGCCATCAGACCACGTGGTACCTACCACTCGCCATCAGACCACGTGGTACCTACCTCTCGCCATCAGACCACGTCGTACCTACCACTCGCCATCAGACCACGTGGTACCTACCACTCGCCATCAGACCACGTGGTACCTACCTATCGCCATCAGACCACGTGGTACCTACCACTCGCCATCAGACCACGTGGATCCTACCACTCGCAATCAGACCACGTCGTACCTACCACTCGCCATCAGACCACGTGGTACCTAGCTTTTGCCATCAGACCACGTGGTACCTACCACTCGCCATCAGACCACGTGGTACCTACCACTCGCCATCAGACCACGTGGTACCTAGCTTTTGCCATCAGACCACGTGGTACCTACCACTCGCCATCAGACCACGTGGTACCTACCACTCGCCATCAGACCACGTGGTACCTACCACACGCCATCTGCCCAAGTGGTACCTACCACTCGCCATCAGACCACGTGGTACCTACCACTCGCTATCAGACCACGTCGTACCTACCACTCGCCATCAGACCACGTGGATCCTACCACTCGCAATCAGACCACGTCGTACCTACCACTCGCCATCAGACCACGTGGTACCTACCTTTCGCCATCAGACCACGTGGTACCTACCTCTCGCCATCAGACCACGTGGTACCTACCACTAGCCATCAGACCACGTGGTACCTACCACTCGCCATCAGACCACGTGGTACCTACCACTCACCATCAGACCACGTGGTACCTACCTCTCGCCATCAGACCACGTGGTACCTACCACTCGCCATCAGACCACGTGGTACCTACCACTCGCTATCAGACCACGTCGTACCTACCACTCGCCATCAGACCACGTGGATCCTACCACTCGCAATCAGACCACGTCGTACCTACCACTCACCATCAGACCACGTGGTACCTACCTCTCGCCATCAGACCACGTCGTACCTAACACTCGCCATCAGACCACGTGGTACCTACCACTCGCCATCAGACCACGTGGTACCTACCACTCGCCATCAGACCACGTGGTACCTACCACTCACCATCAGACCACGTGGTACCTACCACTCGCCATCAGACCACGTGGTACCTACCACTCACCATCAGACCACGTGGTACCTACCTCTCGCCATCAGACCACGTGGTACCTACCTCTCGCCATCAGACCACGTGGTACCTACCACTCGCCATCAGACCACGTCGTACCTACCACTCGCTATCAGACCACGTCGTACCTACCACTCGCCATCAGACCACGTGGATCCTACCACTCGCCATCAGACCACGTGGTACCTAGCTTTTGCCATCAGACCACGTGGTACCTACCACTCGCCATCAGACCACGTGGTACCTAGCTTTTGCCATCAGACCACGTGGTACCTACCACTCGCCATCAGACCACGTGGTACCTACCACTCGCCATCAGACCACGTGGTACCTACCACACGCCATCTGCCCAAGTGGTACCTACCACTCGCCATCAGACCACGTGGTACCTACCACTCGCTATCAGACCACGTCGTACCTACCACTCGCCATCAGACCACGTGGATCCTACCACTCGCAATCAGACCACGTCGTACCTACCACTCGCCATCAGACCACGTGGATCCTACCACTCGCAATCAGACCACGTCGTACCTACCACTCACCATCAGACCACGTGGTACCTACCTCTCGCCATCAGACCACGTCGTACCTACCACTTGCCATCAGACCACGTGCTACCTACCTCTCGCCATCAGACCACGTGCTACCTACCACTCGCCATCAGACCACGTGGTACCTACCACTCGCCATCAGACCACGTGGTACCTACCACTCACCATCAGACCACGTGGTACCTACCACTCGCCATCAGACCACGTGGTACCTACCACTCACCATCAGACCACGTGGTACCTACCTCTCGCCATCAGACCACGTGGTACCTACCTCTCGCCATCAGACCACGTGGTACCTACCACTCGCCATCAGACCACGTCGTACCTACCACTCGCTATCAGACCACGTCGTACCTACCACTCGCCATCAGACCACGTGGATCCTACCACTCGCCATCAGACCACGTGGTACCTAGCTTTTGCCATCAGACCACGTGGTACCTACCACTCGCCATCAGACCACGTGGTACCTAGCTTTTGCCATCAGACCACGTGGTACCTACCACTCGCCATCAGACCACGTGGTACCTACCACTCGCCATCAGACCACGTGGTACCTACCACACGCCATCTGCCCAAGTGGTACCTACCACTCGCCATCAGACCACGTGGTACCTACCACTCGCTATCAGACCACGTCGTACCTACCACTCGCCATCAGACCACGTGGATCCTACCACTCGCAATCAGACCACGTCGTACCTACCACTCGCCATCAGACCACGTGGATCCTACCACTCGCAATCAGACCACGTCGTACCTACCACTCGCCATCAGACCACGTGGTACCTACCTCTCGCCATCAGACCACGTCGTACCTACCACTTGCCATCAGACCACGTGCTACCTACCTCTCGCCATCAGACCACGTGCTACCTACCACTCGCCATCAGACCACGTGGTACCTACCACTCGCCATCAGACCACGTGGTACCTACCACTCGCCATCAGACCACGTGGTACCTACCACTCACCATCAGACCACGTGGTACCTACCACTCGCCATCAGACCACGTGGTACCTACCACTCACCATCAGACCACGTGGTACCTACCTCTCGCCATCAGACCACGTGGTACCTACCTCTCGCCATCAGACCACGTGGTACCTACCACTCGCCATCAGACCACGTGATACCTACCACTCGCTATCAGACCACGTCGTACCTACCACTCGCCATCAGACCACGTGGATCCTACCACTCGCAATCAGACCACGTCGTACCTACCACTCGCCATCAGACCACGTGGTACCTACCACTCGCCATCAGACCACGTGGTACCTACCTCTCGCCATCAGACCACGTCGTACCTACCACTCGCCATCAGACCACGTGGTACCTACCACTCGCCATCAGACCACGTGGTACCTACCTATCGCCATCAGACCACGTGGTACCTACCACTCGCCATCAGACCACGTGGATCCTACCACTCGCAATCAGACCACGTCGTACCTACCACTCGCCATCAGACCACGTGGTACCTAGCTTTTGCCATCAGACCACGTGGTACCTACCACTCGCCATCAGACCACGTGGTACCTACCACTCGCCATCAGACCACGTGGTACCTACCACACGCCATCTGCCCAAGTGGTACCTACCACTCGCCATCAGACCACGTGGTACCTACCACTCGCTATCAGACCACGTCGTACCTACCACTCGCCATCAGACCACGTGGATCCTACCACTCGCAATCAGACCACGTCGTACCTACCACTCGCCATCAGACCACGTGGTACCTACCTTTCGCCATCAGACCACGTGGTACCTACCTCTCGCCATCAGACCACGTGGTACCTACCACTAGCCATCAGACCACGTGGTACCTACCACTCGCCATCAGACCACGTGGTACCTACCACTCACCATCAGACCACGTGGTACCTACCTCTCGCCATCAGACCACGTGGTACCTACCACTCGCCATCAGACCACGTGGTACCTACCACTCGCTATCAGACCACGTCGTACCTACCACTCGCCATCAGACCACGTGGATCCTACCACTCGCAATCAGACCACGTCGTACCTACCACTCACCATCAGACCACGTGGTACCTACCTCTCGCCATCAGACCACGTCGTACCTACCACTCGCCATCAGACCACGTGGTACCTACCACTCGCCATCAGACCACGTGGTACCTACCACTCGCCATCAGACCACGTGGTACCTACCACTCACCATCAGACCACGTGGTACCTACCACTCGCCATCAGACCACGTGGTACCTACCACTCACCATCAGACCACGTGGTACCTACCTCTCGCCATCAGACCACGTGGTACCTACCTCTCGCCATCAGACCACGTGGTACCTACCACTCGCCATCAGACCACGTCGTACCTACCACTCGCTATCAGACCACGTCGTACCTACCACTCGCCAACAGACCACGTGGATCCTACCACTCGCCATCAGACCACGTGGTACCTAGCTTTTGCCATCAGACCACGTGGTACCTACCACTCGCCATCAGACCACGTGGTACCTACCACACGCCATCTGCCCAAGTGGTACCTACCACTCGCCATCAGACCACGTGGTACCTACCACTCGCTATCAGACCACGTCGTACCTACCACTCGCCATCAGACCACGTGGATCCTACCACTCGCAATCAGACCACGTCGTACCTACCACTCGCCATCAGACCACGTGGATCCTACCACTCGCAATCAGACCACGTCGTACCTACCACTCACCATCAGACCACGTGGTACCTACCTCTCGCCATCAGACCACGTCGTACCTACCACTTGCCATCAGACCACGTGCTACCTACCTCTCGCCATCAGACCACGTGCTACCTACCCCTCGCCATCAGACCACGTCGTACCTACCACTCGCCATCAGACCACGTGGTACCTACCACTCGCCATCAGACCACGTGGTACCTACCACTCGCCATCAGACCACGTGGTACCTACCACTCACCATCAGACCACGTGGTACCTACCACTCGCCATCAGACCACGTGGTACCTACCACTCACCATCAGACCACGTGGTACCTACCTCTCGCCATCAGACCACGTGGTACCTACCTCTCGCCATCAGACCACGTGGTACCTACCACTCGCCATCAGACCACGTGGTACCTACCACTCGCTATCAGACCACGTCGTACCTACCACTCGCCATCAGACCACGTGGATCCTACCACTCGCAATCAGACCACGTCGTACCTACCACTCGCCATCAGACCACGTGGTACCTACCACTCGCCATCAGACCACGTGGTACCTACCACTCACCATCAGACCACGTGGTACCTACCTCTCGCCATCAGACCACGTGCTACCTACCACTCACCATCAGACCACGTGATACCTACCACTCGCCATCAGACCACGTGATACCTACCACTCGCTATCAGACCACGTGGTACCTACCACTCACCATCAGACCACGTGGTACCTACCTCTCGCCATCAGACCACGTGGTACCTACCTCTCGCCATCAGACCACGTGGTACCTACCACTCGCCATCAGACCACGTGGTACCTACCACTCGCTATCAGACCACGTCGTACCTACCACTCGCCATCAGACCACGTGGATCCTACCACTCGCAATCAGACCACGTCGTACCTACCACTCGCCATCAGACCACGTGGTACCTACCACTCGCCATCAGACCACGTGGTACCTACCACTCGCCATCAGACCACGTGGTACCTACCACTCGCCATCAGACCACGTGATACCTACCACTCGCTATCAGACCACGTCGTACCTACCACTCGCCATCAGACCACGTGGATCCTACCACTCGCTATCAGACCACGTCGTACCTACCACTCGCCATCAGACCACGTGGATCCTACCACTCGCAATCAGACCACGTCGTACCTACCACTCGCCATCAGACCACGTGGTACCTACCACTCGCCATCAGACCACGTGGTACCTACCTCTCGCCATCAGACCACGTGGTACCTACCACTCGCCATCAGACCACGTGGTACCTACCACTCGCCATCAGACCACGTGGTACCTACCTATCGCCATCAGACCACGTGGTACCTACCACTCACCATCAGACCACGTGGTACCTACCTCTCGCCATCAGACCACGTGGTACCTACCTCTCGCCATCAGACCACGTGGTACCTACCACTCGCCATCAGACCACGTGGTACCTACCACTCGCTATCAGACCACGTCGTACCTACCACTCGCCATCAGACCACGTGGATCCTACCACTCGCAATCAGACCACGTCGTACCTACCACTCGCCATCAGACCACGTGGTACCTACCTATCGCCATCAGACCACGTGGATCCTACCACTCGCAATCAGACCACGTCGTACCTACCACTCGCCATCAGACCACGTGGTACCTAGCTTTTGCCATCAGACCACGTGGTACCTACCTCTCGCCATCAGACCACGTGGTACCTACCTCTCGCCATCAGACCACGTGGTACCTACCACTCGCCATCAGACCTCGTGGTACCTACCACTCGCTATCAGACCACGTCGTACCTACCACTCGCCATCAGACCACGTGGATCCTACCACTCGCAATCAGACCACGTCGTACCTACCACTCGCCATCAGACCACGTGGTACCTACCACTCGCCATCAGACCACGTGGTACCTACCACTCACCATCAGACCACGTGGTACCTACCTCTCGCCATCAGACCACGTGCTACCTACCACTCACCATCAGACCACGTGATACCTACCACTCGCCATCAGACCACGTGATACCTACCACTCGCTATCAGACCACGTCGTACCTACCACTCGCCATCAGACCACGTGGATCCTACCACTCGCAATCAGACCACGTCGTACCTACCACTCGCCATCAGACCACGTGGTACCTACCACTCGCCATCAGACCACGTGGTACCTACCTCTCGCCATCAGACCACGTCGTACCTACCACTCGCCATCAGACCACGTGGTACCTACCACTCGCCATCAGACCACGTGGTACCTACCTATCGCCATCAGACCACGTGGTACCTACCACTCACCATCAGACCACGTGGTACCTACCTCTCGCCATCAGACCACGTGGTACCTACCTCTCGCCATCAGACCACGTGGTACCTACCACTCGCCATCAGACCACGTGGTACCTACCACTCGCTATCAGACCACGTCGTACCTACCACTCGCCATCAGACCACGTGGATCCTACCACTCGCAATCAGACCACGTCGTACCTACCACTCGCCATCAGACCACGTGGTACCTACCTATCGCCATCATACCACGTGGATCCTACCACTCGCAATCAGACCACGTGGTACCTACCACTCGCCATCAGACCACGTGGTACCTAGCTTTTGCCATCAGACCACGTGGTACCTACCACTCGCCATCAGACCACGTGGTACCTACCACACGCCATCTGCCCAAGTGGTACCTACCACTCGCCATCAGACCACGTGGATCCTACCACTCGCAATCAGACCACGTCGTACCTACCACTCGCCATCAGACCACGTGGTACCTACCACTCGCCATCAGACCACGTGGTACCTACCTCTCGCCATCAGACCACGTGGTACCTACCTCTCGCCATCAGACCACGTGGTACCTACCACTAGCCATCAGACCACGTGGTACCTACCACTCGCCATCAGACCACGTGGTACCTACCACTCACCATCAGACCACGTGGTACTTACCTCTCGCCATCAGACCACGTGGTACCTACCACTCGCCATCAGACCACGTGGTACCTACCACTCGCCATCAGACCACGTGGTACTTACCTCTCGCCATCAGACCACGTGCTATCTACCACTCGCCATCAGACCACGTGGTACCTACCACTCGCCATCAGACTACGTGGTACCTACCACTCGCCATCAGACCACGTGGTACCTACCGCTCACCATCAGACCACGTGGTACCTACCTCTCGCCATCAGACCACGTGGTACCTACCTCTCGCCATCAGACCACGTGGTACAGACCACTCGCCATCAGACCACGCGGTACCTGCCACTCGCCATCAGACCACGTGGTACCTACAACTCGCCATCAGACCACGTGGTACCTACCACTCACCATCAGACCACGTGGTACCTACCTCTCGCCATCAGACCACGTGGTACCTACCACTCGCCATCAGACCACGTGGTACCTACCACTCGCTATCAGAGCACGTGGATCCTACCACTCGCAATCAGACCACGTCGTACCTACCACTCGCCATCAAACCACGTGGTACCTACCACTCGCCATCAGACCACGTGGTACCTACCTATCGCCATCAGACCACGTGGTACCTACCACTCGCCATCAGACCACGTGGATCCTACCACTCGCAATCAGACCACGTCGTACCTACCACTCGCCATCAGACCACGTGGTACCTAGCTTTTGCCATCAGACCACGTGGTACCTACCACTCGCCATCAGACCACGTGGTACCTACCACTCGCCATCAGACCACGTGGTACCTACCACACGCCATCTGCCCAAGTGGTACCTACCACTCGCAATCAGACCACGTGGTACCTACCACTCGCCATCAGACCACGTGGTACCTACCACACGCCATCTGCCCAAGTGGTACCTACCACTCGCAATCAGACCACGTCGTACCTACCACTCGCCATCAGACCACGTGGATCCTACCACTCGCTATCAGACCACGTGGTACCTACCACTCGCCATCAGACCACGTGGTACCTACCTATCGCCATCAGACCACGTGGATCCTACCACTCGCAATCAGACCACGTCGTACCTACCACTCGCCATCAGACCACGTGGTACCTACCTATCGCCATCAGACCACGTGGATCCTACCACTCGCAATCAGACCACGTCGTACCTACCACTCGCCATCAGACCACGTGGTACCTACCACTCGCCATCAGACCACGTGGCATCTACCTCTCGCCATCAGACCACGTGGTACCTACCTATCGCCATCAGACCACGTGGTACCTACCACTCACCATCAGACCACGTGGTACCTACCTCTCGCCATCAGACCACGTGGTACCTACCTCTCGCCATCAGACCACGTGGTACCTACCACTCGCCATCAGACCACGTGGTACCTACCACTCGCTATCAGACCACGTCGTACCTACCACTCGCCATCAGACCACGTGGATCCTACCACTCGCAATCAGACCACGTCGTACCTACCACTCGCCATCAGACCACGTGGTACCTACCTATCGCCATCATACCACGTGGATCCTACCACTC
Source organism: Arenicola marina (assembly GCA_964019135.1). Classification (NCBI taxonomy): domain Eukaryota; kingdom Metazoa; phylum Annelida; class Polychaeta; family Arenicolidae; genus Arenicola; species Arenicola marina. The sequence goes on from OZ025255.1 coordinate 37,804,899, forward strand.
GCAATCAGACCACGTGGTACCTACCACTCGCCATCAGACCACGTGGTACCTAGCTTTTGCCATCAGACCACGTGGTACCTACCACTCGCCATCAGACCACGTGGTACCTACCACTCGCCATCAGACCACGTGGTACCTACCACACGCCATCTGCCCAAGTGGTACCTACCACTCGCCATCAGACCACGTGGATCCTACCACTCGCAATCAGACCACGTCGTACCTACCACTCGCCATCAGACCACGTGGTACCTACCACTCGCCATCAGACCACGTGGTACCTACCTCTCGCCATCAGACCACGTGGTACCTACCTCTCGCCATCAGACCACGTGGTACCTACCACTAGCCATCAGACCACGTGGTACCTACCACTCGCCATCAGACCACGTGGTACCTACCACTCACCATCAGACCACGTGGTACTTACCTCTCGCCATCAGACCACGTGGTACCTACCACTCGCCATCAGACCACGTGGTACCTACCACTCGCCATCAGACCACGTGGTACTTACCTCTCGCCATCAGACCACGTGCTATCTACCACACGCCATCAGACCACGTGGTACCTACCACTCGCCATCAGACTACGTGGTACCTACCACTCGCCATCAGACCACGTGGTACCTACCGCTCACCATCAGACCACGTGGTACCTACCTCTCGCCATCAGACCACGTGGTACCTACCTCTCGCCATCAGACCACGTGGTACAGACCACTCGCCATCAGACCACGCGGTACCTGCCACTCGCCATCAGACCACGTGGTACCTACAACTCGCCATCAGACCACGTGGTACCTACCACTCACCATCAGACCACGTGGTACCTACCTCTCGCCATCAGACCACGTGGTACCTACCACTCGCCATCAGACCACGTGGTACCTACCACTCGCTATCAGAGCACGTGGATCCTACCACTCGCAATCAGACCACGTCGTACCTACCACTCGCCATCAAACCACGTGGTACCTACCACTCGCCATCAGACCACGTGGTACCTACCTATCGCCATCAGACCACGTGGTACCTACCACTCGCCATCAGACCACGTGGATCCTACCACTCGCAATCAGACCACGTCGTACCTACCACTCGCCATCAGACCACGTGGTACCTAGCTTTTGCCATCAGACCACGTGGTACCTACCACTCGCCATCAGACCACGTGGTACCTACCACTCGCCATCAGACCACGTGGTACCTACCACACGCCATCTGCCCAAGTGGTACCTACCACTCGCAATCAGACCACGTGGTACCTACCACTCGCCATCAGACCACGTGGTACCTACCACACGCCATCTGCCCAAGTGGTACCTACCACTCGCAATCAGACCACGTCGTACCTACCACTCGCCATCAGACCACGTGGATCCTACCACTCGCTATCAGACCACGTGGTACCTACCACTCGCCATCAGACCACGTGGTACCTACCTATCGCCATCAGACCACGTGGATCCTACCACTCGCAATCAGACCACGTCGTACCTACCACTCGCCATCAGACCACGTGGTACCTACCTATCGCCATCAGACCACGTGGATCCTACCACTCGCAATCAGACCACGTCGTACCTACCACTCGCCATCAGACCACGTGGTACCTACCACTCGCCATCAGACCACGTGGCATCTACCTCTCGCCATCAGACCACGTGGTACCTACCTATCGCCATCAGACCACGTGGTACCTACCACTCGCCATCAGACCACGTGGTACCTACCGCTCACCATCAGACCACGTGGTACCTACCTCTCGCCATCAGACCACGTGGTACCTACCTCTCGCCATCAGACCACGTGGTACAGACCACTCGCCATCAGACCACGCGGTACCTGCCACTCGCCATCAGACCACGTGGTACCTACAACTCGCCATCAGACCACGTGGTACCTACCACTCACCATCAGACCACGTGGTACCTACCTCTCGCCATCAGACCACGTGGTACCTACCACTCGCCATCAGACCACGTGGTACCTACCACTCGCTATCAGAGCACGTGGATCCTACCACTCGCAATCAGACCACGTCGTACCTACCACTCGCCATCAAACCACGTGGTACCTACCACTCGCCATCAGACCACGTGGTACCTACCTATCGCCATCAGACCACGTGGTACCTACCACTCGCCATCAGACCACGTGGATCCTACCACTCGCAATCAGACCACGTCGTACCTACCACTCGCCATCAGACCACGTGGTACCTAGCTTTTGCCATCAGACCACGTGGTACCTACCACTCGCCATCAGACCACGTGGTACCTACCACTCGCCATCAGACCACGTGGTACCTACCACACGCCATCTGCCCAAGTGGTACCTACCACTCGCAATCAGACCACGTGGTACCTACCACTCGCCATCAGACCACGTGGTACCTACCACACGCCATCTGCCCAAGTGGTACCTACCACTCGCAATCAGACCACGTCGTACCTACCACTCGCCATCAGACCACGTGGATCCTACCACTCGCTATCAGACCACGTGGTACCTACCACTCGCCATCAGACCACGTGGTACCTACCTATCGCCATCAGACCACGTGGATCCTACCACTCGCAATCAGACCACGTCGTACCTACCACTCGCCATCAGACCACGTGGTACCTACCTATCGCCATCAGACCACGTGGATCCTACCACTCGCAATCAGACCACGTCGTACCTACCACTCGCCATCAGACCACGTGGTACCTACCACTCGCCATCAGACCACGTGGCATCTACCTCTCGCCATCAGACCACGTGGTACCTACCTATCGCCATCAGACCACGTGGTACCTACCACTCGCCATCAGACCACGTCGTACCTACCACTAGCCATCAGACCACGTGGTACCTACCTATCGCCATCAGACCACGTGGTACCTACCACTCGCCATCAGACCACGTGGTACCTAGCTTTTGCCATCAGACCACGTGGTACCTACCACTCGCCATCAGACCACGTGGTACCTATCTTTTGCCATGAGACCACGTGGTACTTACCACTCGCCATCAGACTACGTGGTACTTATCTTTTGCCATCAGACCACGTGGTACCTACCACTCGCCATCAGACCACGTGGTACCTATCTTTTGCCATCAGACCACGTGGTACTTACCACTCGCCATCAGACTACGTGGTACCTATCTTTTGCCATCAGACCACGTGGTACCTATCACTCGCCATTAGACCACGTGGTACCTAACTCTCGCCATCAGACCACGTGGTACCTACCACTCGCCATCAGACCACGTGGTACCTACCACTCGCCATCAGACCACGTGGGACCTACCACTCGCCATCAGACCACGTGGTACCTACCACTCGCCATCAGACCACGTGGTACCTACTACTCGCCATCAGAGCACGTGGTACCTACCTATCGCCATCAGACCACGTGGTACCTACCACTCGCCATCAGACCATGTGGTACCTACCTCTCGCCATCAGACCACGTGGTACCTTCCTATCGCCATCAGACCACGTGGTACCTACCACTCGCCATCAGACCACGTCGTACCTACCACTAGCCATCAGACCACGTGGTACCTACCTATCGCCATCAGACCACGTGGTACCTACCACTCGCCATCAGACCACGTGGTACCTAGCTTTTGCCATCAGACCACGTGGTACCTACCACTCGCCATCAGACCACGTGGTACCTATCTTTTGCCATCAGACCACGTGGTACTTACCACTCGCCATCAGACTACGTGGTACCTATCTTTTGCCATCAGACCACGTGGTACCTACCACTCGCCATCAGACCACGTGGTACCTACCACTCGCCATCAGACCACGTGGAACCTACCACTCGCCATCAGACCACGTAATACCTACCACTCGCCATCAGACCACGTGGTACCTACCACTCGCCGTCAGACCACGTGGTACCTACCACTCGCCATCAGTGCACGTGATACCTACCACTCGCCATCAGACCACGTGGTACCTACCTCTCGCCATCAGACCACGTGCTACCTACATATCGCCATCAGACCACGTGGTACCTACCTCTCGCCATCAGACCACGTGGTACAGACCTCTCGCCATCAGACCACGTGGCACCTACCACTCGCCATCAGACCACGTGGTACCTACCACTCGCCATCAGATGGGCAGTCAGGGACAACAGAAGACCGTGAAGGTCGCGACCTTCGCCCAAAGTAGTCTTGATCGTCTGATCCGCCTGTAAAGCGGCCAGCAGGGTCACCCAGTGTCTGGTTTCCCCTGAAGTAACAAGTTTTTCTGTTACTTGCAACAAAATCATTATGAAAGAACAAAAACGAAACATAATTGTGTGTGTATGGTTAAAATTAGGATACCATTTATTTTTTGTGTATGTTAGAGGCGTTACATGAATTCCTATTTTACAACCGGACAGCCACGACAGAATAAAATATAATTATAATAATACAAGTTAATGCCATCCTCAACATGTGTGGACCATTTCGAAACGACAGGCTAGCTGAGACACTTATTATGCCATTGAATATTTCACGCAATGCTTAGCCATTGCGACTACCCGACGACCGCCCACAGGGACAGTTTCCCACACAAACCTGGGTGTTTGTGGATCTCCCGCTGGACCTCTCGCAGGGCGTTCCCCCGCCATTTTGACCTTGAATGTTGTCCATCAGCCAGCTGAGCCACACCCAACATGGCCACCCCCGCCTGCAAGCAAAGGTCAGGTAAAATGGGCAGGGCAGAGGTCAGGATAGAGGTCAGGGTTTAGTAGGCAGGGCAGAGGTCAGGGTATAGTAGGCAGGGCAGAGGTCAGGGTATAGTAGGCAGGGCAGAGGTCAGGATAGAGGTCAGGGTATAGTAGGCAGGGCAGAGGTCAGGATATAGTAGGCAGGGCAGAGGTCAGGATAGAGGTCAGGGTATAGTAGGCAGGGCAGAGGTCAGGGTTTAGTAGGCAGGGCAGGGGTCAGGGTTTAGTAGGCAGGGCAGAGGTCAGGGTATAGTAGGCAGGGCAGAGGTCAGGATAGAGGTCAGGTTATAGTAGGCAGGGCAGAGGTCAGGATAGAGGTCAGGGTATAGTAGGCAGGGCAGAAGTCAGGATATAGTAGGCAGGGCAGAGGTCAGGATAGAGGTCAGGGTATAGTAGGCAGGGCAGAGGTCAGGGTTTAGTAGGCAGGGCAGGGGTCAGGGTTTAGTAGGCAGGGCAGGGGTCAGGGTATAGTAGGCAGGGCCGAGGTCAGGGTATAGTAGGCAGGACAGAGGTCAGGGTATAGTAGGCAGGGCAGAGGTCAGGGTATAGTAGACAGGACAGAGGTCAGGATAGAGGTCAGGGTATAGTAGGCAGGGCAGAGGTCACGGTATAGTAGGCCGGTCAGAGGTCAGGGTATAGTAGACCGGGCAGAGGTCAGGGTATAGTAGGCCGCTCAGAGGTCCGGGTATAGTAGACCGGGCAGAGGTCAGGGTATAGTAGGCAGGGCAGAGGTCAGGGTATAGTAGGCCGGTCAGAGGTCAGGGTATAGTAGACCGGGCAGAGGTCAGGGTATAGTAGACCGGGCAGAGGTCAGGGTATAGTAGGCAGGACAGGTCAGGGTATAGTAGGCCGGTCAGAGGTCAGGGTATAGTAGACCGGGCAGAGGTCAGGGTATAGTAGGCCGGTCAGAGGTCTGGGTATAGTAGACCGGGCAGAGGTCAGGGTATAGTAGGCCGGTCAGAGGTCAGGGTATAGTAGACCGGGCAGAGGTCAGGGTATAGTAGACCGGGCAGAGATCAGGGTATAGTAGGCAGGGCAGGGGTCAGGGTATAGTAGGCAGGACAGAGGTCAGGGTAAACAGAGGTCAGGGTAAACAGAGGTCAGGGTATAGTACGCAGGGCAGATGTCAGGGTATAGTAGGCAGGACAGAGGTCAGTGTGTACAGTGGTCAGGGTATAGTAGGCAGGGCAGAGGTAGGGGTACTGTACGCAGGGCAGAGGTCAGGGTACAGTACGCAGGGCAGAAGTCAGGAGAGAGGTCAGGGAAAAGTAGGCAGGGCAGACCAGAGAAGACACTCACGAAGACGCACATATCTCACCTCGGGTGTGGACCCGTCCAGGGTGTGGGCTGACTCTGCACAGCGGGCCGCGCGACTGGCGGCACCTGGCGAACAGTGGGTAAGTAACACACGAGCTGCACGCTGCCACAGTGCTGCCCTCTGGGGATACATGTGGATGGCTTTCAGCAGGCGGTTTCTAGCCGTTTTAGACGATCCCTGAAAACGTAAAGTACAAGGCAATATGGCATCAATGTTTCAGTCAAAACTAAATCCCCCCAAAACAAAAAGCGGTGTTGGAAAGCTGTGAGACGGCATTAAACAGTCAGTATCAATAGTGCGGATCACGCGTGGGACTGGCACCTATGACGCCGTGTGTCCGGATCAGTCTCCGGACACATTGGTGGTTCCGGTTCCTCACCTGGAGCAGATCCAGGGTGGCGGCCAAGTAGGTGCGGTGCACCACGGCGGCGTCCTGCGCGGACCCCCCATCCTGCTGGGACTCCCCGTCCCCGCGCCTCTCCAGCTCCTGAAGGGCCGCGGCGGCCAGGGGCGAGTCCTTCAGGATCATCGCCAGGGCCAGCAGCGCCTGGAGTCCGGGAAGGCTGGGACCCTCGCTCTGGGAACTGCCGGCAGATGGCGTCAACACACGGTCAAGTTCAGGTCAAACCTTCCTTCAAGGTCGGTCATCAACACAAAACCAACACAGTCAACCACACATACAAGCGCCAGGGCCGTTGATAAACAATCCAAAATACGAGGGACTTACAACTTATTTGTTCTAATTTAAGTATTCCGATTAATTTCGCGACATTAGCGATAAGGTGTATTCTATGTACATATATTTTGTCAGGAAAAGCTTCAACACTGTTTCAACCACATCTCACTTCTGTAACCTGGATCTCCTGAGCTATGTCACATCAACACGCCGTAATACTGAAAACCAGACGTAGTTTGACCGTGGACAGTCGCAGGTTCTATAAGGACACAGTTTGACAGTTGACAGTCGCAGGTTCTATAAGGACACAGTTTGACCGTGGACAGTCGCAGGTTCTATAAGGACACAGTTTGACCGTTGACAGTCGCAGGTTCTATAAGGACACAGTTTGACAGTTGACAGTCGCAGGTTCTATAAGGACACAGTTTGACCGTTGACAGTCGCAGGTTCTATAAGGACACAGTTTGACTGTTGCCACTGACTGACCACTGGAACAAGGCTGTCTTGGCCGTCTCCGCGTTGCCGCTCCGGTAGGCTGACATGGCCATAGCCGTGTAGATCTGGGCGCGCTCGGCCTCCAGGTCCACCGCTGACAGAGCCTTCTCGTAGGCTGCAATAGACACTCATCGTATGTATGCACGTAAAGACAAAGGCGGTTGGCTAAAATACGAGACTTTATGTCATATCGCGACAATGCGAGGGGGGCAAGGTATACAGAGGAGCCATGTCTGCGGGCATGCCAGGAAAGACATGGGATCTTTACCCTGCACAAACATGGGTATCTGCACAGCTGTTCTGGTCTGGTAGACTACACTCGAAGAAATGGCCGAACACTCTACCCACTAGGCCACTGTGTGACATCCCGAATTGGAAATATTATTTCTCTTGCAAATTTGGTCCACTTTTCTCCGTGTCCTGCTTAGCTGAGCGCCCATTAACCACATTACCTGAGTAGCTGAGCTCTATTGGTCACTTTATCCACATAACTGAGCATCCGGGTGTTACTTGTGCCCAGATGCAGCGGTGCTCCTATTGGCCACTTTCTGTGTGTCTAGCTGGGCTCCCATTGGCCGCTTTACCGGAGTAGCTGGCTCCCTTTGGTCGCTTTATCTGAGCAGCCGAGTTCCGATTGGCCAATTTATCCGTGGAGCTGTGCCATTGGCCAATATACTAGAGTAACTGCGCTCCCATTGGTCAAACTACCTGTGAAGCTGAGTTCCAATTGGTGATTTTATCTATGTGCCTGTCCCATTTATCACTTTACCTGAGAAGATGTGACTCTATTGGCCATTTTACCCCAGTAGCTGGGCTCTCACGGGCCGCTTTTCCTGAATAGCTGTGCTATCATTGGCCAGTTTACCTGAATAGCTGTGCTCCCATTGGCCACTTTACCTGAGTAGCTGTGCTCCCATTGGCCCGCCTTGAAGTACGCGAGAGCCAATCCCAGCGCGGTATCCGGTGAAGTGGGCGGCCCCAGCTGCAGGTATTCAGCCAGAGCCTCCTCAAAGCGGCCCCCGTCGCTGTAAGCAGAATGCCACCCACCAAGGGTAAGTTATAAACATCTCTGGCTACCATTTCTAAGATATCCCAAAACAAACCTAAACAGGCCGCTCTACCTGGCGGAGCAGCACAGCGTTACTCACGCCCCACGCCCCACATGAATGGCTCCGTGCGCAAAGCCACCTTTTTTGTGCACCGATGGGGAAAACGGGCCAATGACCCCTCACCCCCCACCCCCCCCCGCCTCCCCTCGCCCCACACTCTGGTTAGCATGAAACGGCCCCAGATACAAGTGGGATTTGAACCCGCACTGGGAAGTCCAGCGACAACCCCTCTCTGAAACCAGTAACATGGCCATTATTGCAATATCTGTAAACAAGCCACGAGGGCGCTGGCATTGTGCGGGCAGAGGACGGTGAAGGCGGCAATGGGCATAGAGAGGCACGCCTTTAACGATGGAATATAATCCAATGCCAGATATATCAGGGGTGGCAGCCTCGATGGTACCACAGAGACAGGACTACACCGAGCCAGCCCTGGGATGCGTACCGTGACACATACACTGTACGTTTATCATTAGGACACCCTTCAGGGTATATCTTCTACTCCTAACATCACATTAACTACGCTCTGTTTTGTTTACTGCATAAGATACTGCATATTGTGATTACTGCGAAGACCATCTGGCATTGTACCAAAGAAACCAGACTATGGCGCCCTCCTATGGGAGACGTTGTGCCCCAGCAGACGGCGTGACGTCATAGATACTTACCAGAGGACCCTGGCCAGGTTGGCGCGTGCCATGGCAACCTTTGTTTGCTCCCCCTGGGACTGCCACAGTCGCACCGCACTGAAAGTACCGGAGGGCATATATATATATATATGTATATAAGGGAAATAAAAACCTACTACATGCCACAACATAATCTCGAACATAACCGAACCGAATTTCATTGTCGGAAAGTGACACATCAGGGGTCTTATAAAGTAGGGCGCGTTCTAAAGTAGATTTAGTGCCAGTTTGACAAGCAAAACCCGTTCTTTCTAGAAAAAAAACAAGCTCCCTTCGACGTTGTAACTAGGAGAATGAAATAAACAGCGGGTTATATTTTCAGTCGTATATAAACAGTGGAGAAATGACGAATCTCTATTTGTACGATGACAATAAAAGCACTTGTGCAGGCGAGCGTGCTACAGTGCACCGTTTCCAATACCAGTATTGTTATATTGTGAAGGACTTATGCTATATATAACAGGCTAGAACAAAGCGACATAATCGTCAAAGTTACTAACACAGCAATAGTTCTCCTGACAACCATTTTCAATATTTTAAATGAGACATATAATCCGATCCTGCTTGCCTGGAGACAAATATGTATCGTGCACTAATAAAAATATTTGTTGCAAGGGCACTAAGAAGTGTTTTTTTGTGTGCACTACTAAGACCCCAAAATGTGCATATTACTGTAGTAATGTCGAAATCAAGTAATAGGTTCTTAATAATTTCTAAACTATTTAATTCTTCGTCCAGCTATCGATGTAGGCCTTGTCAGTTTGTCATATCAAAGGAACCTTTCAGTGAAGTGGTCTGCTGTACTTGTTCCCTGATTCGCCCCTGTTGGATTAAACGCCGGGGGACAATTCAGAACCTCAATACTTCCATTTGTTACACCGATGCGCTATCACTTTCATGATTATTTCTTGCCCAGAAACTGCCTAGCGAGATATCTAATTGGTTGATTTCCCGAGCGACTTTACATGTACAATGGGAAGTGAGTTTAGACGCGTAGAAACTGAGCACGTGGCTGACCTTTGGTAGGCCCGTGCCGCCTCTGCGTGTAGTCCCTGTTGCTCCAGTAGCACACCCTGCAAGTTGAAGGCCACGGCGTCGCCCGTCACTCGGTCTGCAAAGACAAATCAATGGCGGTCAAAGAACATAAATACAAATACAACCATTTTCACCATCTGGACGATGTTCTTGTTCGTTGGTGACCCCTATCATTAATCCCCAATGTACGCGGGTAACATAGCATAGGCACGCTAACAAATTAACTATTCTGTGTAAGATAAAATACTTAATTTACGTAGATATTTGGATGTTTTATAGGTTTAAATACTTAAAGTATACGATGTTATTGAATTGGAACTCCTAAAATTAGATGGTAACGTTTAATATTGAACAAGTAGAGATAAAATTCATTTAAACTGTTGTCTTTGCATTAGTATACAATACCGGATACTTGGCACCCGATTCATTGCCGAATTATGATGATAACAATGAATCTACTTTGGTATAACTTTCGTCGAAGTCTATTTGCATTGTTACCATTAATTGTCACTTCCATGCCTTATATCTTACTTTATACCCTTTTGATCCTTATGCCACCCCACGTCCTTTTGTTGGAGCTCAGAATATCATGGCTTAAACGCCTAGCCACTTAAATCAGTTGTCATAAATAATACCACACTTATATAGCTCTGATATTACTACGCAGAGCATACTCGACATCAGCCGAACGCGCTACCCACTGGGCCACGAGGGGCGACCCCGACATTTCCCACATAGTAAATATCTGACCTGTGTACTTGGCCATGGCGTCACCGGCGGCCCGTGCGGCTCCCATCTGTACGATGGCGTACTGGTAGTAAATATCTGACCTGCGTACTTGGCCATGGCGTCACTGGCGGCCCGTACGGCTCCCATCTGTACGATGGCGTACTGGTAGTAAATATCTGACCTGTGTACTTGGCCATGGCGTCACCGGCGGCCTGTACGGCTCCCATCTGTACGATGGCGCACTGGTAGTTAATATCTAACCTGCGTACTTGGCAATGACGTCACTGGCGGCCCGTGCGGCTCCCATCTGTACGATGGCGTACTGGTAGTGAATATCTGACCTGTGTACTTGGCCATGGCGTCACCGGCGGCCCGTACGGCTCCCATCTGTACGATGGCGTACTGGTAGTAAATATCTGACCTGTGTACTTGGCCATGGCGTCACCGGCGGCCCGTACGGCTCCCATCTGTACGATGGCGTACTGGTAGTAAATATCTGACCTGTGTACTTGGCCATGGCGTCACCGGCGGCCCGTACGGCTCCCATCTGTACGATGGCGTACCGGTAGTTAATATCTAACCTGCGTACTTGGCAATGACGTCACTGGCGGCCCATGCGGCTCCCATCTGTACGATGGCGTACCGGTAGTTAATATCTGATCTGTGTACTTGGCCATGGCGTCATCGGCGGCCCGTACGGCTCCCATCTGTACGATGGCGTACTGGTAGTGAATATCTGACCTGTGTACTTGGCCATGGCGTCACCGGCGGCCTGTACGGCTCCCATCTGTACGATGGCGCACTGGTAGTAAATATCTGACCTGTGTACTTGGCCATGGCATCACTGGCGGCCCGTACGGCTCCCATTGTACGATGACGTACTGGTAGTAAATATCTGACCTGCGTACTTGGCCATGGCGTCACTGGCGGCCCGTACGGCTCCCATCTGTACGATGGCGTACTGGTAGTAAATATCTGACCTGTGTACTTGGCAATGACGTCACTGGCGGCCCATGCGGCTCCCACCTGTACGACGGCGTACTGGTAGTAAATATCTGACCTGTGTACTTGGCCATGGCGTCACTGGCGGCCCGTACGGCTCCCATCGGTACGATGGCGTACTGGTAGTAAACATCTGACCTGTGTACTTGGCCATGGCATCACTGGCGGCCCGTACGGCTCCCATATGTACGATGGCGTACTGTTAGTAAATATCTGACCTGTGTACTTGGCCATGGCGTCACCGGCGGCCTGTACGGTTCCCATCTGTACGATGGCGTACTGGTAGTAAATATCTGACCTGTGTACTTGGCAATGACGTCACCGGCGGCCCGTACGGCTCCCATCTGTACGATGGCGTACTGGTAGTAAATATCTGACCTGTGTACTTGGCCATGGCGTCACCGGCGGCCAGTACGGCTCCCATCTGTACGATGGCGTACTGGTAGTTAATATCTAACCTGCGTACTTGGCAATGACGTCACTGGCGGCCCGTACGGCTCCCATCTGTACGATGGCGTACTGGTAGTGAATATCTAACCTGTGTACTTGGCCATGGCGTCACCGGCGGCCCGTACGGCTCCCATCTGTACGATGGCGTAGTGGTAGTAAACATCTGACCTGTGTTGGCCATGGCATCACTGGCGGAGGCTCCCATCTGTACGATGGCGTACTGGTAGTGAATATCTGACCTGTGTAGTTGGCCATGGCGTCACCGGCGGCCGTACGGCTCCCATCGGTACGATGGCGTACCGATAGTGAATATCTGACCTGTGTACTTGGCCATGGCGTCACCGGCGGCCGTACGGCTTCCATCGGTACGATGGTGTACTGGTAGTGAATATCTGACCTGTGTACTTGGCAATGACGTCACTGGCGGCCCGTACGGCTCCCATCTGTACGATGGCGTACTGGTAGTAAACATCTGACCTGTGTACTTGGCCATGGCGTCACCGGCGGCCCGTACGGCTCCCATCTGTACGATGGCGTACTGGTAGTAAATATCTGACCTGTGTACTTGGCCATGGCGTCACCGGCGGCCCGTACGGCTCCCATCTGTACGATGGCGTACTGGTAGTGAATATCTAACCTGTGTACTTGGCCATGGCGTCACCGGCGGCCAGTACGGCTCCCATCTGTACGATGGCGTACTGGTAGTAAATATCTGACCTGTGTACTTGGCCATGGCATCACTGGCGGAGGCTCCCATCTGTACGATGGTGTACTGGTAGTAAATATCTGACCTGTGTACTTGGCCATGGCGTCACCGGCGGCCGTACGGCTCCCATCGGTACGATGGCGTACCGATAGTGAATATCTGACCTGTGTACTTGGCCATGGCGTCACCGGCGGCCGTACGGCTTCCATCGGTACGATGGTGTACTGGTAGTGAATATCTGACCTGTGTACTTGGCAATGACGTCACTGGCGGCCCGTACGGCTCCCATCTGTACGATGGCGTACTGGTAGTAAACATCTGACCTGTGTACTTGGCCATGGCGTCACTGGCGGCCCGTACGGCTCCCATCTGTACAATGGCGTACTGGTAGTAGGGGGAGTGCCTCCTCTGGGCGTCCTGGAGTGTCGTACAGACCCAGTGGGCGTACCCCACCGCACCCTCCACCTATACCACGTCCGCCAAGGGATACAATATTGGGGTTTTATACCAATTTTGGGTACGTGAAAGATAAATTGGAAACCTTATAAACCCCCCCTCACCCCCCCCCCCCACACACACACAGTTAAAGATCAGTCCATCACAGGTATACTGACTACATAGGCCCTTATATGCCCCTGATTATCGGGCGATAAACTCCTTTAAATGTAGTCTCTATCTTCCACGGGTCACCCGGTATTTCTCTCATTTAAACTTGATGGATCTATATTCATATTCCGCGTACAGATCGTGCATGCAAGGGGCCCAAGTGTTTTTCCATTTCTCCTCTGTTCTTCCTTTGTTTCTCTGATGTTTTTCTCAATTTCTAATACTAATAATGGCCTTTTACTCTGGTACTATAACGGCATATAGGATTCAGCTTGAGGCCCATTTTTGTTGCACTACATGATACAATTTGCAACACTTATTGACGCCATAACATTAAATAATATATGCAGAACTATTGGATAACCTTTGTTCTCGTCACACGAAACATCTGGAAGTGAAAAAACATATAACGTTTGACGCCCGTAACTAAGGTAACTAACTACCAAGGTGTTGGCAGCCGGATCACCCACGTGAATGAGGACAGTTCTCCCTGACGGCGGGTCAGTGTTAGTGCCCAGGGGGTGAGGAGACGGGGTGATGGGGGGGGGGGGTATCAGACCATCGCACTTACATGGTTGCCCAGCTCTGTGGTGTGCCTGAACAGGTCCATGGCATCCTCGTGAGTCAGGGTGTCGGCAACCAGCGCCTGTAACCCAAGGACATGGACATGGACACATATTTCTACATGCCATGTAGTAAATTGCCGCTGTTAGACAATTCTATAATATCTGATAACTGATATATATATCTTGTCAGAAGCCAAAGCCACCGATTATACCTTTAGTTTGACCAGGATCGACTATTAGAGCGGTGTTACAAGGTGCTGAACAGTCGAGACATAGAACCTCTGTTCTCATCCAGAGGTCCAGATGATACAGCTGCACCTATATCTGTCCCACCAGAGACAGTGACGGCGGTGTGACGACCATTGGTCCGTTACCTGTCCCACCAGAGACAGTGAGGGCGGTGTGACGACCATTGGTCCGTTACCTGTCCCACCAGAGACAGTGACGGCGGTGTGACGACCATCGGTCCGTTACCTGTCCCACCGGAGACAGTGAAGGCGGTGTGACGACCATTGGTCTGTTACCTGTCCCACCAGAGACAGTGAGGGCGGTGTGACGACCATTGGTCCGTTACCTGTCCCACCAGAGACAGTGAGGGCGGTGTGACGACCATTGGTCCGTTACCTGTCCCACCAGAGACAGTGAGGGCGGTGTGACGACCATTGGTCCGTTACCTGTCCCACCAGAGACAGTGAGGGCGGTGTGACGACCATTGGTCCGTTACCTGTCCCACCAGAGACAGTGAAGGCGGTGTGACGACCATTGGTCCGTTACCTGTCTCACCAAAGACAGTGAAGGCGGTGTGACGCCCATTGGTCCGTTACCTGTCCCACCAGACAGTGAGGGCGGTGTGACGACCATTGGTCCGTTACCTGTCCCACAAGAGACAGTGAGGGCGGTGTGACGACCATTGGTCCGTTACCTGTCCCACCAGAGACAGTGAAGGCGGTGTGACGACCATTGGTCTGTTACCTGTCCCACCAGAGACAGTGAAGGCGGTGTGACGACCATTGGTCTGTTACCTGTCCCACCAGAGACAGTGAAGGTTGTGTGACGACCATTGGTCCTTTACCTGTCCCACCAGAGACAGTGAAGGTTGTGTGACGAACATTGGTCCGTTACCTGTCCCACCAGAGACAGTGAGGGCGGTGTGACGACCATTGGTCCGTTACCTGTCCCACCAAAGACAGTGAGGGCGGTGTGACGACCATTGGTCCGTTACCTGTCCCACCAGAGACAGTGAGGGCGGTGTGACGACCATTGGTCCGTTACCTGTCCCACCAGAGACAGTGAGGGTGGTGTGACGACCATTGGTCCGTTACCTGTCCCACCAGAGACAGTGAGGGCGGTGTGACGACCATTGGTCTGTTACCTGTCCCACCAGAGACAGTGAGGGCGGTGTGACGACCATTGGTCTGTTACCTGTCCCACGATAGAGAGTGAGGGCGGTGTGACGACCATTGGTCCGTTACCTGTCCCACCAGAGACAGTGAAGGCGGTGTGACGACCATTGGTCTGTTACCTGTCCCACCAGAGACAGTGAGAGCGGTGTGACGACCATTGGTCCGTTACCTGTCCCACCAGAGACAGTGAGGGCGGTGTGAAGACCATTGGTCCGTTACCTGTCCCACCAGAGACAGTGAGGGCGGTGTGACGACCATTGGTCCTTTACCTGTCCCACCAGAGACAGTGAAGGCGGTGTGACGACCATTGGTCCGTTACCTGTCCCACCAGAGACAGTGAGGGCGGTGTGACGACCATTGGTCCGTTACCTGTCCCACCAGAGACAGCGAGGGCGGTGTGAAGACCATTGGTCCGTTACCTGTCCCACCGGAGACAGTGAAGGCGGTGTGACGACCATTGGTCCGTTACCTGTCCCACCAGAGACAGTGAGGGCGGTGTGACGACCATTGGTCCGTTACCTGTCCCACCAGAGACAGTGAAGGCGGTGTGACGACCATTGGTCCGTTACCTGTCCCACCAGAGACAGTGAGGGCGGTGTGACGACCATTGGTCCTTTACCTGTCCCACCAGAGACAGTGATGGCGGTGTGACGACCATTGGTCCGTTACCTGTCCCACCAGAGACAGTGAGGGCGGTGTGACGACCATTGGTCCGTTACCTGTCCCACCAGAGACAGTGAGGGCGGTGTGACGACCATTGGTCTGTTACCTGTCCAACAAGAGACAGTGAGGGCGGTGTTAAGACCATTGGTCCGTTACCTGTCCCACCAGAGACAGTGAGGGCGGTGTGACGACCATTGGTCCGTTACCTGTCCCACCAGAGACAGTGAGGGCGGTGTGACGACCATTGGTCCGTTACCTGTCCCACCAGAGACAGTGAGGGCGGTGTGACGACCATTGGTCCGTTACCTGTCCCACCAGAGACAGTGAAGGCGGTGTGACGACCATTGGTCTGTTACCTGTCCCACCAGAGACAGTGGGGGCGGTGTGACGACCATTGGTCCGTTACCTGTCCCACCAGAGACAGTGAGGGCGGTGTTAAGACCATTGGTCCGTTACCTGTCCCACCAGAGACAGTGAGGGCGGTGTGACGACCATTGGTCCTTTACCTGTCCCACCATAGACAGTGAAGGCGGTGTGACGACCATTGGTCCGTTACCTGTCCCAACAGAGACAGTGAGGGCGGTGTGACGACCATTGGTCCGTTTAATGTCCCACCAGAGACAGTGAAGGCGGTGTGACGACCATTGGTCCTTTACCTGTCCCACCAGAGACAGTGAGGGCGGTGTGACGACCATTGGTCCGTTACCTGTCCCACCAGAGACAGTGAGGGCGGTTTGACGACCATTGGTCTGTTACCTGTCCCACCAGAGACAGTGAGAGCGGTGTGACGACCATTGGTCCGTTACCTGTACCACCAGAGACAGTGAGGGCGGTGTGACGACCATTGGTCCGTTACCTGTCTCACCAGAGACAGTGAAGGCGGTGTGACGACCATTGGTCCGTTACCTGTCCCACCAGAGACAGTGATGGCGGTGTGACGACCATTGGTCCTTCACCTGTCTTATCAGAGACAGTGAAGGTGGTGTGACGACCATTGGTCCGTTACCTGTCCCACCAGAGACAGTGAAGGCGGTGTGACGACCATTGGTCCGTTACTTGTCCCACCAGAGACAGTGAGGGCGGTGTGACGACCATTGGTCCGTTACCTGTCCCACCAGAGACAGTGAAGGTGGTGTGACGACCATTGGTCCGTTACCTGTCCCACCAGAGACAGTGGTGGCGGTGTGACGACCATTGGTCCTTCACCTGTCCCACCAGAGACAGTGAAGGTGGTGTGACGACCATTGGTCCGTTACCTGTCCCACCAGAGACAGTGAGGGCGGTGTGACGACCATTGGTCAGTTACCTCTCCCACCAGAGACAGTGAGGGCGGTGTGACGACCATTGGTCCGTTACCTGTCCCACCAGAGACAGTGAGGGCGGTGTGACGACCATTGGTCCGTTACCTGTCCCACCAGAGACAGTGAAGGCGGTGTGACGACCATTGGTCCGTTACCTGTCCCACCAGAGACAGTGAGGGCGGTGTGACGACCATTGGTCCGTTACCTGTCCCACCAGAGACAGTGAAGGCGGTGTGACGACCATTGGTCCGTTACCTGTCCCACCAGAGACAGTGAAGGCGGTGTGACGACCATTGGTCCGTTACCTGTCCCACCAGAGACAGTGAGGGCGGTGTGACGACCATTGGTCCGTTACCTGTCCCACCAGAGACAGTGAAGGCGGTGTGACGACCATTGGTCCGTTACCTGTCCCACCAGAGACAGTGAGGGCGGTGTGACGACCATTGGTCTGTTACCTGTCCCACCAGAGACAGTGAGGGCGGTGTGACGACCATTGGTCCGTTACCTGTCCCACAAGAGACAGTGAGGGCGGTGTGACGACCATTGGTCCGTTACCTGTCCCACAAGAGACAGTGAGGGCGGTGTGACGACCATTGGTCTGTTACCTGTCCCACCAGAGACAGTGAGGGCGGTGTGACGACCATTGGTCCGTTACCTGTCCCACCAGAGACAGTGAGGGCGGTGTGACGACCATTGGTCCGTTACCTGTCCCACCAGAGACAGTGAGGGCGGTGTGACGACCATTGGTCCGTTACCTGTCCCACCAGAGACAGAGAAGGCGGTGTGACGACCATTGGTCCGTTACCTGTCCCACCAGAGACAGTGAAGGCGGTGTGACGACCATTGGTCCGTTACCTGTCCCACCAGAGACAGTGAGGGCGGTGTGACGACCATTGGTTCGTTACCTGTCCCACCAGAGACAGTGAGGGCGGTGTGACGACCATTGGTCCGTTACCTGTCCCACCAGATACAGTGAAGGCGGTGTGACGACCATTGGTCCGTTACCTGTCCCACCAGAGATAGTGAAGGCGGTGTGACGACTATTGGTCTGTTACCTGTCCCACCAGAGACAGTGAGGGCGGTGTGACGACCATTGGTCTGTTACCTGTCCCACCGGAGGCAGTGAGGGCGGTGTGACGACCCTTGGTCCGTTACCTGTCACACCAGAGACAGTGAAGGCGGTGTGACGACCATTGGTCCGTTACCTGTCCCACCAGAGACAGTGAGGGCGGTGTGACGACCATTGGTCCGTTACCTGTCCCACCAGAGACAGTGAGGGCGGTGTGACGACCATTGGTCTGTTACCTGTCCCACCATAGACAGTGAGGGCGGTGTGACGACCATTGGTCTGTTACCTGTCCCACCAGAGACAGTGAGGGCGGTGTGACGACCATTGGTCTGTTACCTGTCCCACCAGAGACAGTGAGGGCGGTGTGACGACCATTGGTCTGTTACCTGTCCCACCAGAGACAGTGAGGGCGGTGTGACGACCATTGGTCTGTTACCTGTCCCACCAGAGACAGTGAGGGCGGTGTGACGACCATTGGTCCGTTACCTGTCCCACCAGAGACAGTGAAGGCGGTGTGACGACCATTGGTCCGTTACGTGTCCCACCAGAGACAGTGAAGGCGGTGTGACGACCATTGGTCCGTTACCTGTCCCACCAGAGACAGTGAAGGCGGTGTGACGACCATTGGTCTGTTACCTGTCCCACCAGAGACAGTGGGGGCGGTGTGACGACCATTGGTCCGTTACCTGTCCCACCAGAGACAGTGAGGGCGGTGTGAAGACCATTGGTCCGTTACCTGTCCCACCAGAGACAGTGAGGGCGGTGTGACGACCATTGGTCCTTTACCTGTCCCACCAGAGACAGTGAAGGCGGTGTGACGACCATTGGTCCGTTACCTGTCCCACCAGAGACAGTGAGGGCGGTGTGACGACCATTGGTCCGTTACCTGTCCCACCAGAGACAGCGAGGGCGGTGTGAAGACTATTGGTCCGTTACCTGTCCCACAAGAGACAGTGAGGGCGGTGTGACGACCATTGGTCCGTTACCTGTCCCACAAGAGACAGTGAGGGCGGTGTGACGACCATTGGTCTGTTACCTGTCCCACCAGAGACAGTGAGGGCGGTGTGACGACCATTGGTCCGTTACCTGTCCCACCAGAGACAGTGAGGGCGGTGTGACGACCATTGGTCCTTTACCTGTCCCACCAGAGACAGTGAAGGCGGTGTGACGACCATTGGTCCGTTACCTGTCCCACCAGAGACAGTGAGGGCGGTGTGACGACCATTGGTCTGTTACCTGTCCCACCAGAGACAGTGAGGGCGGTGTGACGACCATTGGTCCGTTACCTGTCCCACAAGAGACAGTGAGGGCGGTGTGACGACCATTGGTCCGTTACCTGTCCCACAAGAGACAGTGAGGGCGGTGTGACGACCATTGGTCTGTTACCTGTCCCACCAGAGACAGTGAGGGCGGTGTGACGACCATTGGTCCGTTACCTGTCCCACCAGAGACAGAGATGGCGGTGTGACGACCATTGGTCCGTTACCTGTCCCACCAGAGACAGTGAAGGCGGTGTGACGACCATTGGTCCGTTACCTGTCCCACCAGAGACAGTGAGGGCGGTGTGACGACCATTGGTCCGTTACCTGTCCCACCAGAGACAGTGAGGGCGGTGTGACGACCATTGGTCCGTTACCTGTCCCACCAGATACAGTGAAGGCGGTGTGACGACCATTGGTCCGTTACCTGTCCCACCAGAGATAGTGAAGGCGGTGTGACGACTATTGGTCTGTTACCTGTCCCACCAGAGACAGTGAGGGCGGTGTGACGACCATTGGTCCGTTACCTGTCCCACCGGAGGCAGTGAGGGCGGTGTGACGACCCTTGGTCCGTTACCTGTCACACCAGAGACAGTGAAGGCGGTGTGACGACCATTGGTCCGTTACCTGTCCCACCAGAGACAGTGAGGGCGGTGTGACGACCATTGGTCCGTTACCTGTCCCACCAGAGACAGTGAGGGCGGTGTGACGACCATTGGTCTGTTACCTGTCCCACCATAGACAGTGAGGGCGGTGTGACGACCATTGGTCTGTTACCTGTCCCACCAGAGACAGTGAGGGCGGTGTGACGACCATTGGTCTGTTACCTGTCCCACCAGAGACAGTGAGGGCGGTGTGACGACCATTGGTCTGTTACCTGTCCCACCAGAGACAGTGAGGGCGGTGTGACGACCATTGGTCTGTTACCTGTCCCACCAGAGACAGTGAGGGCGGTGTGACGACCATTGGTCCGTTACCTGTCCCACCAGAGACAGTGAAGGCGGTGTGACGACCATTGGTCCGTTACGTGTCCCACCAGAGACAGTGAAGGCGGTGTGACGACCATTGGTCCGTTACCTGTCCCACCAGAGACAGTGAAGGCGGTGTGACGACCATTGGTCTGTTACCTGTCCCACCAGAGACAGTGGGGGCGGTGTGACGACCATTGGTCCGTTACCTGTCCCACCAGAGACAGTGAGGGCGGTGTGAAGACCATTGGTCCGTTACCTGTCCCACCAGAGACAGTGAGGGCGGTGTGACGACCATTGGTCCTTTACCTGTCCCACCAGAGACAGTGAAGGCGGTGTGACGACCATTGGTCCGTTACCTGTCCCACCAGAGACAGTGAGGGCGGTGTGACGACCATTGGTCCGTTACCTGTCCCACCAGAGACAGCGAGGGCGGTGTGAAGACCATTGGTCCGTTACCTGTCCCACCGGAGACAGTGAAGGCGGTGTGACGACCATTGGTCCGTTACCTGTCCCACCAGAGACAGTGAGGGCGGTGTGACGACCATTGGTCCGTTACCTGTCCCACCAGAGACAGTGAAGGCGGTGTGACGACCATTGGTCCGTTACCTGTCCCACCAGAGACAGTGAGGGCGGTGTGACGACCATTGGTCTGTTACCTGTCTCACCAGAGACAGTGAGGGCGGTGTGACGACCATTGGTCCTTTACCTGTCCCACCAGAGACAGTGATGGCGGTGTGACGACCATTGGTCCGTTACCTGTCCCACCAGAGACAGTGAGGGCGGTGTGACGACCATTGGTCCGTTACCTGTCCCACCAGAAACAGTGAGGGCGGTGTGACGACCATTGGTCTGTTACCTGTCCCACAAGAGACAGTGAGGGCGGTGTTAAGACCATTGGTCCGTTACCTGTCCCACCAGAGACAGTGAGGGCGGTGTGACGACCATTGGTCCGTTACCTGTCCCACCAGAGACAGTGAGGGCGGTGTGACGACCATTGGTCCGTTACCTGTCCCACCAGAGACAGTGAGGGCGGTGTGACGACCATTGGTCCGTTACCTGTCCCACCAGAGACAGTGAAGGCGGTGTGACGACCATTGGTCTGTTACCTGTCCCACCAGAGACAGTGGGGGCGGTGTGACGACCATTGGTCTGTTACCTGTCCCACCAGAGACAGTGAGGGCGGTGTTAAGACCATTGGTCCGTTACCTGTCCCACCAGAGACAGTGAGGGCGGTGTGACGACCATTGGTCCTTTACCTGTCCCACCAGAGACAGTGAAGGCGGTGTGACGACCATTGGTCCGTTACCTGTCCCAACAGAGACAGTGAGGGCGGTGTGACGACCATTGGTCCGTTACCTGTCCCACCAGAGACAGTGAAGGCGGTGTGACGACCATTGGTCCTTTACCTGTCCCACCAGAGACAGTGAGGGCGGTGTGACGACCATTGGTCCGTTACCTGTCCCATCAGAGACAGTGAGGGCGGTTTGACGACCATTGGTCTGTTACCTGTCCCACCAGAGACAGTGAGGGCGGTGTGACGACCATTGGTCCGTTACCTGTTCCACCAGAGACAGTGAGGGCGGTGTGACGACCATTGGTCCGTTACCTGTCCCACCAGAGACAGTGAAGGCGGTGTGACGACCATTGGTCCGTTACTTGTCCCACCAGAGACAGTGAGGGCGGTGTGACGACCATTGGTCCGTTACCTGTCCCACCAGAGACAGTGAAGGTGGTGTGACGACCATTGGTCCGTTACCTGTCCCACCAGAGACAGTGAGGGCGGTGTGACGACCATTGGTCCGTTACCTGTCCCACCAGAGACAGTGAAGGCGGTGTGACGACCATTGGTCTGTTACCTGTCCCACCAGAGACAGTGGGGGCGGTGTGACGACCATTGGTCCGTTACCTGTCCCACCAGAGACAGTGAGGGCGGTGTTAAGACCATTGGTCCGTTACCTGTCCCACCAGAGACAGTGAGGGCGGTGTGACGACCATTGGTCCTTTACCTGTCCCACCAGAGACAGTGAAGGCGGTGTGACGACCATTGGTCCGTTACCTGTCCCAACAGAGACAGTGAGGGCGGTGTGACGACCATTGGTCCGTTTAATGTCCCACCAGAGACAGTGAAGGCGGTGTGACGACCATTGGTCCTTTACCTGTCCCACCAGAGACAGTGAGGGCGGTGTGACGACCATTGGTCCGTTACCTGTCCCACCAGAGACAGTGAGGGCGGTTTGACGACCATTGGTCTGTTACCTGTCCCACCAGAGACAGTGAGAGCGGTGTGACGACCATTGGTCCGTTACCTGTACCACCAGAGACAGTGAGGGCGGTGTGACGACCATTGGTCCGTTACCTGTCTCACCAGAGACAGTGAAGGCGGTGTGACGACCATTGGTCCGTTACCTGTCCCACCAGAGACAGTGATGGCGGTGTGACGACCATTGGTCCTTCACCTGTCTTATCAGAGACAGTGAAGGTGGTGTGACGACCATTGGTCCGTTACCTGTCCCACCAGAGACAGTGAAGGCGGTGTGACGACCATTGGTCCGTTACTTGTCCCACCAGAGACAGTGAGGGCGGTGTGACGACCATTGGTCCGTTACCTGTCCCACCAGAGACAGTGAAGGTGGTGTGACGACCATTGGTCCGTTACCTGTCCCACCAGAGACAGTGGTGGCGGTGTGACGACCATTGGTCCTTCACCTGTCCCACCAGAGACAGTGAAGGTGGTGTGACGACCATTGGTCCGTTACCTGTCCCACCAGAGACAGTGAGGGCGGTGTGACGACCATTGGTCAGTTACCTCTCCCACCAGAGACAGTGAGGGCGGTGTGACGACCATTGGTCCGTTACCTGTCCCACCAGAGACAGTGAGGGCGGTGTGACGACCATTGGTCCGTTACCTGTCCCACCAGAGACAGTGAAGGCGGTGTGACGACCATTGGTCCGCTACCTGTCCCACCAGAGACAGTGAGGGCGGTGTGACGACCATTGGTCCGTTACCTGTCCCACCAGAGACAGTGAAGGCGGTGTGACGACCATTGGTCCGTTACCTGTCCCACCAGAGACAGTGAAGGCGGTGTGACGACCATTGGTCCGTTACCTGTCCCACCAGAGACAGTGAGGGCGGTGTGACGACCATTGGTCCGTTACCTGTCCCACCAGAGACAGTGAAGGCGGTGTGACGACCATTGGTCCGTTACCTGTCCCACCAGAGACAGTGAGGGCGGTGTGACGACCATTGGTCTGTTACCTGTCCCACCAGAGACAGTGAGGGCGGTGTGACGACCATTGGTCCGTTACCTGTCCCACAAGAGACAGTGAGGGCGGTGTGACGACCATTGGTCCGTTACCTGTCCCACAAGAGACAGTGAGGGCGGTGTGACGACCATTGGTCTGTTACCTGTCCCACCAGAGACAGTGAGGGCGGTGTGACGACCATTGGTCCGTTACCTGTCCCACCAGAGACAGTGAGGGCGGTGTGACGACCATTGGTCCGTTACCTGTCCCACCAGAGACAGTGAGGGCGGTGTGACGACCATTGGTCCGTTACCTGTCCCACCAGAGACAGAGAAGGCGGTGTGACGACCATTGGTCCGTTACCTGTCCCACCAGAGACAGTGAAGGCGGTGTGACGACCATTGGTCCGTTACCTGTCCCACCAGAGACAGTGAGGGCGGTGTGACGACCATTGGTCCGTTACCTGTCCCACCAGAGACAGTGAGGGCGGTGTGACGACCATTGGTCCGTTACCTGTCCCACCAGATACAGTGAAGGCGGTGTGACGACCATTGGTCCGTTACCTGTCCCACCAGAGATAGTGAAGGCGGTGTGACGACTATTGGTCTGTTACCTGTCCCACCAGAGACAGTGAGGGCGGTGTGACGACCATTGGTCCGTTACCTGTCCCACCGGAGGCAGTGAGGGCGGTGTGACGACCCTTGGTCCGTTACCTGTCACACCAGAGACAGTGAAGGCGGTGTGACGACCATTGGTCCGTTACCTGTCCCACCAGAGACAGTGAGGGCGGTGTGACGACCATTGGTCCGTTACCTGTCCCACCAGAGACAGTGAGGGCGGTGTGACGACCATTGGTCTGTTACCTGTCCCACCATAGACAGTGAGGGCGGTGTGACGACCATTGGTCTGTTACCTGTCCCACCAGAGACAGTGAGGGCGGTGTGACGACCATTGGTCTGTTACCTGTCCCACCAGAGACAGTGAGGGCGGTGTGACGACCATTGGTCTGTTACCTGTCCCACCAGAGACAGTGAGGGCGGTGTGACGACCATTGGTCTGTTACCTGTCCCACCAGAGACAGTGAGGGCGGTGTGACGACCATTGGTCCGTTACCTGTCCCACCAGAGACAGTGAAGGCGGTGTGACGACCATTGGTCCGTTACGTGTCCCACCAGAGACAGTGAAGGCGGTGTGACGACCATTGGTCCGTTACCTGTCCCACCAGAGACAGTGAAGGCGGTGTGACGACCATTGGTCTGTTACCTGTCCCACCAGAGACAGTGGGGGCGGTGTGACGACCATTGGTCCGTTACCTGTCCCACCAGAGACAGTGAGGGCGGTGTGAAGACCATTGGTCCGTTACCTGTCCCACCAGAGACAGTGAGGGCGGTGTGACGACCATTGGTCCTTTGCCTGTCCCACCAGAGACAGTGAAGGCGGTGTGACGACCATTGGTCCGTTACCTGTCCCACCAGAGACAGTGAGGGCGGTGTGACGACCATTGGTCCGTTACCTGTCCCACCAGAGACAGCGAGGGCGGTGTGAAGACCATTGGTCCGTTACCTGTCCCACCGGAGACAGTGAAGGCGGTGTGACGACCATTGGTCCGTTACCTGTCCCACCAGAGACAGTGAGGGCGGTGTGACGACCATTGGTCCGTTACCTGTCCCACCAGAGACAGTGAAGGCGGTGTGACGACCATTGGTCCGTTACCTGTCCCACCAGAGACAGTGAGGGCGGTGTGACGACCATTGGTCTGTTACCTGTCTCACCAGAGACAGTGAGGGCGGTGTGACGACCATTGGTCCTTTACCTGTCCCACCAGAGACAGTGATGGCGGTGTGACGACCATTGGTCCGTTACCTGTCCCACCAGAGACAGTGAGGGCGGTGTGACGACCATTGGTCCGTTACCTGTCCCACCAGAGACAGTGAGGGCGGTGTGACGACCATTGGTCTGTTACCTGTCCCACAAGAGACAGTGAGGGCGGTGTTAAGACCATTGGTCCGTTACCTGTCCCACCAGAGACAGTGAGGGCGGTGTGACGACCATTGGTCCGTTACCTGTCCCACCAGAGACAGTGAGGGCGGTGTGACGACCATTGGTCCGTTACCTGTCCCACCAGAGACAGTGAGGGCGGTGTGACGACCATTGGTCCGTTACCTGTCCCACCAGAGACAGTGAAGGCGGTGTGACGACCATTGGTCTGTTACCTGTCCCACCAGAGACAGTGGGGGCGGTGTGACGACCATTGGTCTGTTACCTGTCCCACCAGAGACAGTGAGGGCGGTGTTAAGACCATTGGTCCGTTACCTGTCCCACCAGAGACAGTGAGGGCGGTGTGACGACCATTGGTCCTTTACCTGTCCCACCAGAGACAGTGAAGGCGGTGTGACGACCATTGGTCCGTTACCTGTCCCAACAGAGACAGTGAGGGCGGTGTGACGACCATTGGTCCGTTACCTGTCCCACCAGAGACAGTGAAGGCGGTGTGACGACCATTGGTCCTTTACCTGTCCCACCAGAGACAGTGAGGGCGGTGTGACGACCATTGGTCCGTTACCTGTCCCATCAGAGACAGTGAGGGCGGTTTGACGACCATTGGTCTGTTACCTGTCCCACCAGAGACAGTGAGGGCGGTGTGACGACCATTGGTCCGTTACCTGTTCCACCAGAGACAGTGAGGGCGGTGTGACGACCATTGGTCCGTTACCTGTCCCACCAGAGACAGTGAAGGCGGTGTGACGACCATTGGTCCGTTACTTGTCCCACCAGAGACAGTGAGGGCGGTGTGACGACCATTGGTCCGTTACCTGTCCCACCAGAGACAGTGAAGGTGGTGTGACGACCATTGGTCCGTTACCTGTCCCACCAGAGACAGTGATGGCGGTGTGACGACCATTGGTCCTTCACCTGTCCCACCAGAGACAGTGAAGGTGGTGTGACGACCATTGGTCCGTTACCTGTCCCACCAGAGACAGTGAGGGCGGTGTGACGACCATTGGTCAGTTACCTCTCCCACCAGAGACAGTGAAGGCGTTGTGACAACCATTGGTCCGTTACCTGTCTCACCAAAGACAGTGAAGGCGGTGTGACGACCATTGGTCCGTTACCTGTCCCACCAGAGACAGTGAAGGCGGTGTGACGACCATTGGTTCGTTACCTGTCCCACCAGAGACAGTGAGGGCGGTGTGACGACCATTGGTCCGTTACCTGTCCCACCAGAGACAGTGAAGGCGGTGTGACGACCATTGGTCCGTTACCTGTCCCACCAGAGACAGTGAAGGCGGTGTGACGACCATTGGTCCGTTACCTGTCCCACCAGAGACAGTGAGGGCGGTGTGACGACCATTGCTCCGTTACCTGTCCCACCAGAGACAGTGAAGGCGGTGTGACGACCATTGGTCCGTTACCTGTCCCACCAGAGACAGTGAGGGCGGTGTGACGACCATTGGTCTGTTACCTGTCCCACCAGAGACAGTGAGGGCGGTGTGACGACCATTGGTCCGTTACCTGTCCCACCAGAGACAGTGAGGGCGGTGTGACGACCATTGGTCCGTTACCTGTCCCACAAGAGACAGTGAGGGCGGTGTGACGACCATTGGTCTGTTACCTGTCCCACCAGAGACAGTGAGGGCGGTGTGACGACCATTGGTCCGTTACCTGTCCCACCAGAGACAGTGAGGGCGGTGTGACGACCATTGGTCCGTTACCTGTCCCACCAGAGACAGTGAGGGCGGTGTGACGACCATTGGTCCGTTACCTGTCCCACCAGAGACAGTGAAGGCGGTGTGACGACCATTGGTCCGTTACCTGTCCCACCAGAGACAGTGAAGGCGGTGTGACGACCATTGGTCCGTTACCTGTCCCACCAGAGACAGTGAGGGCGGTGTGACGACCATTGGTCCGTTACCTGTCCCACCAGAGACAGTGAGGGCGGTGTGACGACCATTGGTCCGTTACCTGACCCACCAGAGACAGTGAGGGCGGTGTGACGACCATTGGTCCGTTACCTGTCCCACCAGAGACAGTGAGGGCGGTGTGACGACCATTGGTCCGTTACCTGTCCCACCAGAGACAGTGAGGGCGGTGTGACGACCATTGGTCCGTTACCTGACCCACCAGAGACAGTGAGGGCGGTGTGACGACCATTGGTCCGTTACCTGTCCCACCAGAGACAGTGAAGGCGGTGTGACGACCATTGGTCCGTTACCTGTCCCACCAGAGACAGTGAGGGCGGTGTGACGACCATTGGTCTGTTACCTGTCCCACCAGAGACAGTGAGGGCGGTGTGACGACCATTGGTCCGTTACCTGTCCCAACAGAGACAGTAAAGGCGGTGTGACGACCATTGGTCCGTTACCTGTCCCACCAGAGACAGTGAGGGCGGTGTGACGACCATTGGTCCGTTACCTGTCCCACCAGAGACAGTGAGGGCGGTGTGACGACCATTGGTCCGTTACCTGTCCCACCAGAGACAGTGAGGGCGGTGTGACGACCATTGGTCCGTTACCTGTCCCACCCAGCAGCCTACGTAATCCGGACCTGACGACTGAGCTTTCTTCAGGGCTTCATGCGCCAGCTGTGACAGAAAGGAACATCATGGCGGGGTTAAAGCCAGTAGTAAAGGGGGACAGCCCGAGCAACGGGCTATAAATACATGAATATAATAAATATGTGTCATTACAAAAAGTATTTTGGGGTATTTTGGGCCATTATTGGGGACACGAAGGCAACATTGGGAGGTAAAACATGCCGGGACAATAAACACTGGGGGTTGGATGCAACAGGCCCCAGAGGCCGGGCAGGTGAAAGGGTTCGAACCCACGACCTGTGGGGTGCGGCTCAGACGGCTTACCAAGAGTGTTAGATGGAAGACCATGAGCTTCTGTAACCATCCGGTTACTGAATTTTGGAGAGCATATCTGAATGGCCCCATGAGTAGATCATGAGTAGATCATGAGTAGATCATGAGTAGATCATGAGTAGACCATGCCACGCTTCTGTCACATGGTTCCCCGCCTTTCTTTACTCGTAACTCAGTGCAGCTACAGAGTCAGTTGAGAGTGGCGACACCTACCTCGAGATTTCCCTGCTGCATATACAGCGCTCCGAGATTTGTCCACGTGATCGCACTCTGCAACAAGGCAGTCTCCAGATATACGCGCATGTCACAACAAGAAATAATGTTCTTCTATTTACGAACAGGTTTACGATATGTACGTTTTGTATGTACATAAAATAGGAGGTATGTTAATTTTATGGATTGTCCCTAAGTTCCAACACCAACCTTGGGTTCAATCTCCAGAGACTTTATGAAGCAATGCTGGGCCAAGGCAAGGTGACCAACTTCTGCAATAACGAGCAATGCAATATGCGTAGTCAATATTTCTTAGTAGTAGCAATTTGGATTAGGTTTGACTAGTGTACCCCAGTGTTTACACCAGTCAAACGGATCGCAGCGCCACCTAGCAAAGATTCCAGGCAAACGACATCCGGAAAGGGATGCCTCCAGAACTGGACCGTTATTATTATTATTATTTCAATGGAGGTCTGAAAGGCAGTACGGAGGGGGTATCCTGGAATAGCCGCTGCCATAGCATTGCATAAAACGTGGAAACAGTCCATCCCTTGTTCCTTAACTGGGCGAAAGCAGACTGATGACGTCACAAACCATGACGTCACGCATAGGTGCACAACTCACTTTTTTTTTTTTTAAGCTGAACTACTGTGTTGTATCGGCGACTAACACGTGGTTATCGTCATAGTCAGATCTTCCAGTTTGTCATGAGTTATACGTGAGCTATACCATACGTTGGCGCCAACTCACCGCGTTAGACAAGTCAAACGACGACCCGGTTGATGACGTAATAAACAAAGCGTTCCGTTAGATGATATTATAAACAGAACGACTTCTGTATATTGTTTGATGACACCAATATACAGATGCGTTGTACCTGGAGACGCGGCCACCACCGCTTTAGACATTATAAACAGAACGACCTGTTTGATGACGTCACTAGCAGACAGATGCGTTGTACCTGGAGACGCGGCCACCACCGCTTTAGACATTATAAACAGAACGACCTGTTTGATGACGTCACCAACAGATATATGACGTACCTGGAGATGCGGCCACGACGCCGAGCGCGTTCCAGTGACCGTGACTGGCTGGTTCCAATGACACGGCCCTCTGCAGGGCCTGCACCGCCTTGGCCGCACACAGAGCCACGCGCACCTTGTCTTTCACCGCCGACGGCATCTTGGTCTGTCGGAAATAGTTGACGCCCAGGTCGTGCCAGAGGGCGCCACAGTCGGGCAACAGCTTCAGCGCCATACCGTAACACCTGGCGGGCGAAACAGGAACGAATTGGTGAACAGCGCCAAGGCGACAGAATATTGCTCAGGGTGAGGTGCCCGGGCTATAGCGTCATCAAATAAACGCATTACTTTCTTTAGCGAGTCACCTATATACAATACACTCATAATAATAATAATTATAATAATAATAATAATAATAATAATAATAATAATACATGTGCACAAAATCCAAGTGTCGGATATAGTGGAGTGTCTTCTGTTAGGCCAACCCACGCGTAACCAACCAACATAAAGTTGGAGGGTTGGGAACCAACCTGGCTCCGACGGTCAGTGACGTGGCCTTGTCCGCCGCCTGGCTGGTTCCCTGACTCTGCTGTCCCAAGAGCTTTGCCGGTAACTGCAACCTGCAACACATGCCACACCCCTTACAGAGTCTGATATGGTAAGTCAATTAATCTTACATTCTTCATCTAGCAAATTGTGAATGGGTCATCAGAGAGTACGGGTCGCTTACCCGTCGTTTCATTGCCTAGACAATTCATGAAAGTAAGATAAGATACAAGTGAAATATAGCATAGAAATTTGGAGATGGTCTGTTAGTCACGATATTTAGGCCGTAGGTAGGCCTACTTAACTGCCGGGTGTTGGATCCCACAGTAAGTGTTACCCGCAGGCGATGCATTAATCTAGACGTCTAGACATCTAGACGTCGTACCTGAATCTCTCAGTGGGTATCACGTGCAGCAGACTGGTGGCGTCCCCTAGCAGCTTCCACAGGGACGACAGGTCTGGCCGACAGGTGGCGCCACTGTAACCAAGTTATACAAGGTGTCTGTTATCACGAGATAAAAAGTCAAGTTTCATCTCCACGTGTTAGAGATTAGCCTAAAGTGACCGCTCTAGACAGTCAATAGTCTTCTGACAGTAGTCAGCGCGCTACAATCAATAGCCTTTTGACAGTAGTCTAAACTCACCGCGTTAGACAGTCCATAGCCTTCTGACAGTAGTCTAAACTCACCGCGTTAGACCGTCAATAGCCTTCTGACAGTAGTCTAAACTCACCGCGTTAGACCGTCAATAGCCTTCTGACAGTAGTCTAAACTCACCGCGTTAGACAGTCAATAGCCTTCTGACAGTAGTCTAAACTCACCGCGTTAGACAGTCAATAGCCTTCTGGCAGTAGTCCAAGGCGCGTCCATGGAAAAAATCTTTAATGGCAGCTTTAGCCATCGAAATATAGGTTTCTCCAATGCCTAAAATAAATGAAACGATACCTGTGTTCAAACGTCATGTACGCAAACTGGATTTATATCTAATACTTACTAATGATCCATAGAGGACATCTTCGATAGAGCACTTTTCACATACATGTACATTATCAAGACATACACAGCCACGATTTTTTCGACCGTTCTGCAGTAATATATATTATTCTTAGATCTGGTCTTAAATCAGATCTGGTTCCTCCAGTTACTATAACGTCGTTCGTCTGACATTTGTGACGCTGAGAGACGGCAGTTTAGGGGTGTGCCAGCTGAACTTTCTGGGCGGGTACGTAGTCGGGGGTGAGGTTGGAATGAGACGGGGTGGGGTGGGGGTCAGGGGTGGGGACGTGGGTGGGGCGGGAGCTGCGGTTAGGGGTGGGTGGTTCAACTCACCCCAGGGTTGGGGTGGGAAGTGGGGATGGAGGTGGGGGCATGGGTGGGGTGGGGGATGGAGGTGGGGGCATGGGTGGGGTGGGGCTTGGAGTTGGGGGTGGGTGGTACGACTCACCCTTTAGGGCGGTTACGTAATCGGGGGTAGGGATAGTGATGGGGTCATGGATGGGGGTGGAGTGGGGGCTGGGGTTAGGGGGGGGGGCGGTACGACTCACCCTTCAGGGCGGGTACGTAGTCGGGGGTGGTGTCCAGCAGGCCGGTGTAACCCTCCACAGCCTCGTCGTACAGACCAATGGACTGTTTGATACTGGCCATCCTGCAGAAAGTAACAACAGGGCAGGTCAGCGGAACATACCAGGCCGCACCGTCACCAGCCTCATCAACAGTGGCATCACTGACAGACTCCTGTTCATGTCAGGCTTACTCTATAATACCATCATCATTACCACTGTACTAACTGATAAGCTGTACCTGGTTTCACTGTACTCGCGGATATAAGCCGCACCTGGTTTCACTGTACTCGCGGATATAAGCCGCACCTGGTTTCACTATACTCGCGGATATAAGCCGCACCTGGTTTCACTATACTCGCGGATATAAGCCGCACCTGGTTTCACTATACTCGCGGATATAAGCCGCACCTGGTTTCACTGTACTCGCGGATATAAGCCGCACCTGGTTTCACTATACTCGCGGATATAAGCCGCACCTGGTTTCACTATACTCGCGGATATAAGCCGCACCTGGTTTCACTATACTCGCGGATATAAGCCGCACCTGGTTTCACTATACTCACGGATATAAGCCGCACCTGGTTTCACTATACTCGCGGATATAAGCCGCACCTGGTTTCACTATACTCACGGATATAAGCCGCACCTGGTTTCACTATACTCGCGGATATAAGCCGCACCTGGTTTCACTATACTCACGGATATAAGCCGCACCTGGTTTCACTATACTCGCGGATATAAGCCGCACCTGGTTTCACTGTACTCGCGGATATAAGCCGCACCTGGTTTCACTATACTCGCGGATATAAGCCGCACCTGGTTTCACTATACTCGCGGATATAAGCCGCACCTGGTTTCACTGTACTCGCGGATATAAGCCGCACCTGGTTTCACTATACTCGCGGATATAAGCCGCACCTGGTTTCACTATACTCGCGGATATAAGCCGCACCTGGTTTCACTGTACTCGCGGATATAAGCCGCACCTGGTTTCACTATACTCGCGGATATAAGCCGCACCTGGTTTCACTATACTCGCGGATATAAGCCGCACCTGGTTTCACTATACTCGCGGATATAAGCCGCACCTGGTTTCACTATACTCGCGGATATAAGCCGCACCTGGTTTCACTATACTCACGGATATAAGCCGCACCTGGTTTCACTATACTCGCGGATATAAGCCGCACCTGGTTTCACTATACTCACGGATATAAGCCGCACCTGGTTTCACTATACTCACGGATATAAGCCGCACCTGGTTTCACTATACTCGCGGATATAAGCCGCACCTGGTTTCACTATACTCGCGGATATAAGCCGCACCTGGTTTCACTATACTCGCGGATATAAGCCGCACCTGGTTTCACTATACTCGCGGATATAAGCCGCACCTTGTTTCACTATACTCGCGGATATAAGCCGCACCTGGTTTCACTATACTCGCGGATATAAGCCGCACCTGGTTTCACTATACTCGCGGATATAAGCCGCACCTGGTTTCACTATACTCACGGATATAAGCCGCACCTGGTTTCACTATACTCGCGGATATAAGCCGCACCTGGTTTCACTATACTCGCGGATATAAGCCGCACCTGGTTTCACTGTACTCGCGGATATAAGCCGCACCTGGTTTCACTATACTCGCGGATATAAGCCGCACCTGGTTTCACTATACTCGCGGATATAAGCCGCACCTGGTTTCACTGTACTCGCGGATATAAGCCGCACCTGGTTTCACTATACTCGCGGATATAAGCCGCACCTGGTTTCACTATACTCGCGGATATAAGCCGCACCTGGTTTCACTATACTCGCGGATATAAGCCGCACCTGGTTTCACTATACTCGCGGATATAAGCCGCACCTGGTTTCACTATACTCACGGATATAAGCCGCACCTGGTTTCACTATACTCGCGGATATAAGCCGCACCTGGTTTCACTATACTCACGGATATAAGCCGCACCTGGTTTCACTATACTCACGGATATAAGCCGCACCTGGTTTCACTATACTCGCGGATATAAGCCGCACCTGGTTTCACTATACTCGCGGATATAAGCCGCACCTGGTTTCACTATACTCGCGGATATATGCCGCACCTGGTTTCACTATACTCGCGGATATAAGCCGCACCTTGTTTCACTATACTCGCGGATATAAGCCGCACCTGGTTTCACTATACTCGCGGATATAAGCCGCACCTGGTTTTACTATACTCGCGGATATAAGCCGCACCTGGTTTCACTATACTCGCGGATATAAGCCGCACCTGGTTTCACTGTACTCGAGGATATAAGCCGCAGCTGGTTTCACTAAACTCGCGGATATAAGCCGCACCTGGTTTCACTATACTCGCGGATATAAGCCGCACCTGGTTTCACTATACTCGCGGATATAAGCCGCACCTGGTTTCACTGTACTCGCGGATATAAGCCGCACCTGGTTTCACTATACTCGCGGATATAAGCCGCACCTGGTTTCACTATACTCGCGGATATAAGCCGCACCTGGTTTCACTATACTCGCGGATATAAGCCGCACCTGGTTTAACTGTACTCGCGGATATAAGCCGCACCTGGTTTCACTATACTCGCGGATATAAGCCGCACCTGGTTTCACTGTACTCGCGGATATAAGCCGCACCTGGTTTCACTATGCTCGAGGATATAAGCCGCACCTGGTTTTACTATACTCGCGGATATAAGCCGCACCTGGTTTCACTATACTCGCGGATATAAGCCGCACCTGGTTTCACTGTACTCGAGGATATAAGCCGCAGCTGGTTTCACTAAACTCGCGGATATAAGCCGCACCTGGTTTCACTATACTCGCGGATATAAGCCGCACCTGGTTTCACTATACTCGCGGATATAAGCCGCACCTGGTTTCACTGTACTCGCGGATATAAGCCGCACCTGGTTTCACTATACTCGCGGATATAAGCCGCACCTGGTTTCACTATACTCGCGGATATAAGCCGCACCTGGTTTCACTATACTCGCGGATATAAGCCGCACCTGGTTTAACTGTACTCGCGGATATAAGCCGCACCTGGTTTCACTATACTCGCGGATATAAGCCGCACCTGGTTTCACTGTACTCGCGGATATAAGCCGCACCTGGTTTCACTATGCTCGAGGATATAAGCCGCACCTGGTTTCACTATACTCGCGGATATAAGCCGCACCTGGTTTCACTGTACTCGCGGATATAAGCCGGACCTGGTTTCACTATACTCGCGGATATAAGCCGCACCTGGTTTCACTATACTCGCGGATATAAGCCGCACCTGGTTTCACTATGCTCGCGGATATAAGCCGCACCTGGTTTCACTATACTCGCGGATATAAGCCGCACCTGGTTTCACTATGCTCGAGGATATAAGCCGCACCTGGTTTCACTATACTCGCGGATATAAGCCGCACCTGAGTTTTCACTATGCTCGAGGATATAAGCCGCACCTGGTTTCACTATACTCGCGGATATAAGCCGCACCTGGTTTCACTATGCTCGAGGATATAAGCCGCACCTGGTTTCACTATACTCGCGGATATAAGCCGCACCTGGTTTCACTATACTCGCGGATATAAGCCGCACCTGGTTTCACTATGCTCGAGGATATAAGCCGCACCTGGTTTCACTATACTCGCGGATATAAGCCGCACCTGGTTTCACTATGCTCGAGGATATAAGCCGCACCTGGTTTCACTATACTCGCGGATATAAGCCGCACCTGGTTTCACTATGCTCGAGGATATAAGCCGCACCTGGTTTCACTATACTCGCGGATATAAGCCGCACCTGGTTTCACTATGCTCGAGGATATAAGCCGCACCTGGTTTCACTATACTCGCGGATATAAGCCGCACCTGGTTTCACTATGCTCGAGGATATAAGCCGCACCTGGTTTCACTATACTCGCGGATATAAGCCGCACCTGGTTTCACTATGCTCGAGGATATAAGCCGCACCTGGTTTCACTATACTCGCGGATATAAGCCGCACCTGGTTTCACTATGCTCGAGGATATAAGCCGCACCTGGTTTCACTATACTCGCGGATATAAGCCGCACCTGGTTTCACTATGCTCGAGGATATAAGCCGGACCTGGTTTCACTATACTCGCGGATATAAGCCGCACCTGGTTTCACTATACTCGCGGATATAAGCCGCACCTGGTTTCACTATGCTCGAGGATATAAGCCGGACCTGGTTTCACTATACTCGCGGATATAAGCCGCACCTGGTTTCACTATACTCGCGGATATAAGCCGCACCTGGTTTCACTATGCTCGAGGATATAAGCCGCACCTGGTTTCACTATACTCGCGGATATAAGCCGCACCTGGTTTCACTATGCTCGAGGATATAAGCCGCACCTGGTTTCACTATGCTCGAGGATATAAGCCGCACCTGGTTTCACTATGCTCGAGGATATAAGCCGGACCTGGTTTCACTATACTCGCGGATATAAGCCGCACCTGGTTTCACTATACTCGCGGATATAAGCCGCACCTGGTTTCACTATGCTCGAGGATATAAGCCGCACCTGGTTTCACTATACTCGCGGATATAAGCCGCACCTGGTTTCACTATGCTCGAGGATATAAGCCGGACCTGGTTTCACTATACTCGCGGATATAAGCCGCACCTGGTTTCACTATACTCGCGGATATAAGCCGCACCTGGTTTCACTATGCTCGAGGATATAAGCCGCACCTGGTTTCCTTATACTCGCGGATATAAGCCGCACCTGGTTTCACTATGCTCGAGGATATAAGCCGCACCTGGTTTCACTATACTCGCGGATATAAGCCGCACCTGGTTTCAATATGCTAGAGGATATAAGCCGGACCTGGTTTCACTATACTCGCGGATATAAGCCGCACCTGGTTTCACTATACTCGCGGATATAAGCCGCACCTGGTTTCACTATGCTCGAGGATATAAGCCGCACCTGGTTTCACTATACTCGCGGATATAAGCCGCACCTGGTTTCACTATGCTCGAGGATATAAGCCGCACCTGGTTTCACTATACTCGCGGATATAAGCCGCACCTGGTTTCAATATGCTAGAGGATATAAGCCGGACCTGGTTTCACTATACTCGCGGATATAAGCCGCACCTGGTTTCACTATGCTCGAGGATATAAGCCGCACCTGGTTTCACTATGCTCGAGGATATAAGCCGCACCTGGTTTCACTGTACTCGCGGATATAAGCCGCACCTGGTTTCACTATACTCGCGGATATAAGCCGCACCTGGTTTCACTATGCTCGAGGATATAAGCCGCACCTGGTTTCCTTATACTCGCGGATATAAGCCGCACCTGGTTTCACTATGCTCGAGGATATAAGCCGCACCTGGTTTCACTATACTCGCGGATATAAGCCGCACCTGGTTTCAATATGCTAGAGGATATAAGCCGGACCTGGTTTCACTATACTCGCGGATATAAGCCGCACCTGGTTTCACTATACTCGCGGATATAAGCCGCACCTGGTTTCACTATGCTCGAGGATATAAGCCGCACCTGGTTTCACTATACTCGCGGATATAAGCCGCACCTGGTTTCACTATGCTCGAGGATATAAGCCGCACCTGGTTTCACTATACTCGCGGATATAAGCCGCACCTGGTTTCAATATGCTAGAGGATATAAGCCGGACCTGGTTTCACTATACTCGCGGATATAAGCCGCACCTGGTTTCACTATGCTCGAGGATATAAGCCGCACCTGGTTTCACTATGCTCGAGGATATAAGCCGCACCTGGTTTCACTGTACTCGCGGATATAAGCCGCACCTGGTTTCACTGTACTCGCGGATATAAGCCGCACCTGGTTTCACTATACTCGCGGATATAAGCCGCACCTGGTTTCACTATGCTCGAGGATATAAGCCGCACCTGGTTTCACTATACTCGCGGATATAAGCCGCACCTGGTTTCACTATGCTCGAGGATATAAGCCGCACCTGGTTTCACTATACTCGCGGATATAAGCCGCACCTGGTTTCAATATGCTAGAGGATATAAGCCGGACCTGGTTTCACTATACTCGCGGATATAAGCCGCACCTGGTTTCACTATGCTCGAGGATATAAGCCGCACCTGGTTTCACTATGCTCGAGGATATAAGCCGCACCTGGTTTCACTATACTCGCGGATATAAGCCGCACCTGGTTTCACTGTACTCGCGGATATAAGCCGCACCTGGTTTCACTATACTCGAGGATATAAGCCGCACCTGGTTTCACTATACTTACTGATATAAACAGTACTTGGCTTCTGGGTTGAGCTGAAAAGAATAAACAAATATTTGTAAGTTTTAGAATGAGGATGGATTGGTGTTTAATGCCTCATTTGTGCACACAGAAACTAAACCTTCCCACGCAACCTCTGGAATAGTGAGATGACAACGGCTCTAGGGACACGTGGGATTTATACCTGAAACCGGTGGATCACGTGTGTACGAGAAGGCTATATCTCGACACACGTAGAGCAGATAGATAGTAGCTATCTGCGAGATAGATAGATTACGATTTCATTGCTTTTAGAACCAATGTAATGGATTATGATTAAATGAAAAATGAGATAGATTACAATTGATTACGATTAGTGAGTATGATTACCCCATGTCTGATAGATACCTGAGTGGCCTTGGTGAAGGCATTGAGTGTGTACGAGAAGGTTATATATCGACACACGTAGAGCAGATAGATACCTGTGTGGCTTTGGTGAAGGCATTGAGTGTGTACGAGAAGGTTATATATCGACACACGTAGAGCAGATAGATACCTGTGTGGCCTTGGTGAAGGCCTTCAGGGCTGCCGTGTAACTGCCTCGGCTGACGTAGGCTTCCCCCAGACACTCCCAGCAATGGCTGCCGCATAGAAACACAGAAATCATATGATCATTTCTGAATAAGCTTAGACCATACATAATCACTGTGCATCCGTATCTGCCTTCTTTATTCCGCAGCATCCATGTTCATGCAGACATACTGTGGCAGAACTTCCATTTAAATAAACGCTGTGGAAGCTGCATGTATTCATGGTCACTAAAATACAAATGGCAATTAACGACCGCCGCTTCACAGCGTTAACAGGAGGCTTCACGTATACGTGAAATACTTCAAATTACCGGAACCCCTTGGTCGTGGAGGATTGCAATACTATACCAAGAAACTGCATTAAAGTCATTTGCTCAGCTCGCCGAATACAAAGTCACAATACCTCTCATAATTTAAATACATAGCTGGTTCTATGGCTATGTATCCATAGATACCCCTCCTGCCCCGGTGTTGTAAGCACTCACACGTCAGTCGGATCCGCCCTCAAGGCACACTGCAGTGAGGAGATGCCTGATGAATAATCCGCCTTCTTTACCTGGTACAGGCCTTGTCGAAGCCACGCCCACTTGGCACTGCGGGAGAAAGAAGAAACATTAAATCACGCCCATATGGCACTGCGGGAGAAAGCAAAAACACTAAGCCATGCCCACTAGGTATTGCGGGAGAAAGATGAACTGATAGGCCACGCCCACTTGGCATTGCAGGAGAAAGATGAACCAATAAGCCACGCCCACATGGCACTGCGGGGGCAAGATGAACCAATAAGCCACACCCATTAGGCATTGCGGCAGAAAGATGAACCAATAACCCACGCCCACTAGCCATTGCAGGAGAAAGATGAACCAATAAGCCACGCCCACGGGGCATTGCAGAGAAAAGAAGAAACAGTAAGCCACGCCCACTATGGATTGCGGGGCAAAGCAGAAACAATACGGCACGCCTACTTGACACTGCGGGAGAAAGAAGAAAAAATAAACCACGCCCACTAGGCACAGCGGGAGAAAGTTTAACAAATAAGCAACGATAACTATGAAATGGGGCTGAAATATGAATCAATATACCACGCCCACTAGGGATTGAGGGAGAAATATACACCAAGAAGCCAAACCCAATAGGGATTGCGGGAGAAATATAAACCAATAAGCCACGCCGACTAGGAATGGCAAGAGAAATATAAACCGATACAGCACGCCCAGTTGGTGCTGCGGGAGACCAATAAACCAAGTACATTTAGCATTGTGAGAGAGATACTTATAAGCAATGGTGACGAAGGCATAAATTCAGTAAGCCTTAAGACGGATTAACAGTGGCACCTACCTGCCAGCACTGGCTCGGCCTGTTACGCGGCGAAGTATAGCGATGGCTTTTTCCTGCAAAAGAAACAAAAAAATCAGTGACGAGAAACAAGCAACAGACATGTGTATTTACGATAATGTGTCCATGCCATGATAGCGGGGCACGTGTCACCATGAAACCATAGAGTGGTCTAATCTCATTGCGGATGATACAGCCTGTCCGTCAGTGAAGTTTACGAGTCGGGTACATAGAAGAGAATTTTTAACTATTATACATTATACAAATTTGCCCCCAGCTGAGGAGTGTGTGGTGATCTGGGATAGCCTGCACCTAAATATAGGCGTTAGTTAGCCACGATTAGGAGATGAAACCGACTTGTAACCATGGGTGATTTAAGACTGACAAAAAGTGTATTTATATGGAATAGGGGCAAAACAAAGAAAAAGGGACAAACTGGTCGTTTGAAATGAAGACGCTGTTGGACCGTATCGACACGGGTGATTTTTTTCGCGAATTAAGACAACGTGCCATCGACGTTGTGAAAGTTCAACTGTTAGAACGCATGTCAAATGAGTAGAAGGGTCATATGTGAGAAAATCCTAAACTAAGATCTTATGTGCACTATAAAAGCGATTTTGTA
Source organism: Arenicola marina (assembly GCA_964019135.1). Lineage (NCBI taxonomy): Eukaryota > Metazoa > Annelida > Polychaeta > Arenicolidae > Arenicola > Arenicola marina. The sequence goes on from OZ025255.1 coordinate 37,845,927, forward strand.
ACGGAACCATATGTGAAAGCTGTACGTATATCGAAACAAGACCGATTCTTATTTGCTCAACTTAGAACTGGAATCTTACAATTACGAATTGAAACGGGTCCTTACAGATCCATTACAGACCCGGTGTCAAATTAGCTTCGATCTTTGTTGCCTTCTGAACGTTTATGTCAGGTCTATAATACTGGTGAGATCGAGGATGAATGCCATTTCGTTTGTGTATGCCCGGAGTATCCTGCCGAAAGGTTCATTTTGTGTAGTGCGGCAGAAATTTGTGCTTCCAGTTTTCGATCCCCCCCACCAATCCACCCCAATTACTTCACCTCTGCACCACCCACATGACCCCTCCCCCACTCACCTCGCCATCGTCCGCAGCCATCAGCATATCGACCAGCACCGCGCCCAGCTCAGCGTCACTGTCGTCCAAGTCGTACGCCTTCTCGAAGCAGCGCAGAGCCTTCCTACAACACCAGTATAGTGCAGCACTGAATACATTGCACCCCTAGCCATCCCCTGCACCCCTACCCACCCCCTGCACCCCTACCCACCCCCTGCACCCCTACCCACCCCCTGCACCCCTACCCACCCCCTGCGCCCATACCCACCCCCTGCACCCCTACCCACCCCCTGCGCCCCTACCCGCCCCCTGCACCCCTACCCACCCCCTGCATCCCTACCCACCCCCTGCACCCCTACCCGCCCCCTGCACCCCTACCAACCCCCTGCACCCATACCCACCCTCTGCACCCATACCCACCCCATGCTTCCAGCCTGGCGGTAGTATCGGCCCAGTTGGTAGAAGGGGCCTACCCACCCCAACCCTTCCCACCCCCTGCACCCATACCCACCCCGTGGCTCCAGCCTGGTGGTAGTATCGGCCCAGTTGGTAGAAGGGGCCTACCCACCCCACCCCACCCCTGCACCCCCACCCACCCCGTGGCTCCAGCCTGGCGGTAGTATCGGCCCAGTTGGTAGAAGGAGCCTACCCACCCCACCCCTTCCCACCCCCTGCACCCCTACCCACCCCGTGGCTCCAGCCTGGCGGTAGTATCGGCCCAGTTGGTAGAAAGTGGGGCTGTAGAACGGGTCCAGCTTGGCGGCCTACAACGAGAGATTGGATCCACAGCATATAGTCCTAGGTTCATGCTACACGTGCGCGAGAAATGGTGATATATATCTATGTATTGATGGAGGGTACCCATAGTACCTTGCTAACAACAGGGGGCCTTGTCAACATGTACAGTTCGCAATACAATACAGACTGATCTGCCAAAGTGGCTACCCTAGAAAACGATTAATTTAAAATGTGTAAAATGCGTACTGAATACCTTATCCAAATTTACCTCTGGCCTCCATACTTATATAACTCTATTATACAAATATCGGATATTGATATTCTCACGCAGTCATTACAACAAAATTAACCCGTCAGAGACTTTCGCGAATATCACAATAACTATTGAACTAAGAATGAGTACTCACCTTCATGAGCGGATTAACTGCTTCGCTGCTGGTGGACGTGTCTAGGTACATGAGAGCCAGGTAGTAATGGGTTAATGCCTCTGTCTGCCCGTACTTGGACACGGCCTCCCGGGCACTGCAAGATAAGCCCTAAATCAACAGCCACGTGCAAACCGGAAGCGGAAATATACAAGAATTATATATCTGGGACTGGCTACTTCTGAGAGCTTCCGACTCGTAATCTGTCAGAGTGAACTTCATTCCGCTTCGTCGCGCGAGAAAATGTATGTGGTATTTATTCTCGTGGGATGGATTGATCTCAGCACAAATGTTGTATTCCGCCCTCGCCCAAATGTTCAGACAGAAGATGGGAGACTTGTTCTGAGTGAAAAACTTGAACCAATGCCATAATGACGTACACAACTTTAATTAAACTTTTACTTTGGATCGTCTGTATTGTAGAAATTCGAAATACCATATTTTCTGTTGTAAATAAATTATATAGTGCATATGAACTCAGGAACAATATGGTAGAATCAGTGTCGTTTTTAGCGTAACGTAACTGGCTTGTGTAACTGGCTTATAGTGAATATAAACTCAGGAACAATGTTAGAATCAGTGTCGTTTTTAGCGTAACGTCACTGGCTTGTGTAACTGGCTTTTTTTCTTTTTTGTTTTTTTCTTTTTTTGAGGTGGCTTACATGCTAGCGACTGCCTAGCAGTCTTAATGTGAGTCTCCTCGGTCAGGCAACCCTATCCAATTTTTGTGTGTGTTTTTCTTTTTCTGTTTGTTTTGTTATGTATGCTTGACCCAATAAAACGATTCTGATTCTGATTCTGTACAAAACCCCATTAGAAAAAAACTACATGACAAGGTGTCTTAAATTTGAGTAATAACGACGGAGGGGAGCGGAAAGTTACGAACACATTAATAGAAGATAAACCCTAACCATGAACGCCATCGTCTCTCTGCAGCCTCGTTACACTTCAAACTCCATCTCGTCCAAAGTGGCCATGACTACAACAACTTACAGATGGAGAGCATGTTTATTCTCTTCCTGTAGGTGGCAGCACCAAGCCAGTAATGCGGACGCTTTACCGTGAGGTACAGCAGCGCAGACATCCTCCAATATCTGTAACAGACACGTGGCTATAGCGACCGTCGAGACCAAGCGTTCGCTCACTCCCTTTTCACGCAAAATCCAGGGCAGAAACGTTATAAGCGACAGAATAAGAAATATTCAAAGTACAAATAAATTCGGATACGTAACACATATTATCATTCCCCAGTAAAGAAACAGGTATACACCATAAAATATAAAAAACAATAAATGTTTAAAAAAATCTAACAAATTTCACGCAAGTTATTTTATTGGGGTTTGTTATATTCTGGTGGGTGTATGACAGGTGAAGACAAACCGTCATGACGCAGTTTGTATAGCCGTCTGCGCTCAGTACGACTGCCGACGTGGATGTGATCACGACAAACGAGAGAGACACTCCTGTGATACTGTTACTTAGGCACATCATCGGTAATTGGGTCAAGTTAATCGCGATTCGCAACCTATATTAAAATCCAGCATCATAATGAGAAAAACCTGCAGAAGCAGGGTACCAGACGTACCTTCCTGGCGTCCTTGAGTTGACCTTGCCTGAGCCGGACCTCGGCGAGACAGACAGACGAGTCGAGACAGTCAGCGCCTTCCGCGAGAATCTAGCACGTGACATCGAAATGTTACCGACATGTGGGTCAGAAATAATTACATATTCTGAAACTATTCAATATGAAACTGAAACCGAGCAAGCGCCCATACAACACGCTCAGCCACTCTCCTATTAGACCGACATTATGATTCTCCTCCCAGTTATGCATTGTGCTGTTCTAGTTTACAGCATCTATTCTATTCTATGCTATGTGTAAGACCGGTAGCAACAGGTTTGGCGCATCGTGCATCAATCATCGATTAGGATCACTGTCACAGACACAGGGCAGCAAGAACAAGTATTTAATAATAGTTTATACATATATGTACAAGAGTGTGAATACTTTAAGGGCACCTAAGGCTCTTTTCTTTTAGCCAGGCCTTAACTTCTTGGTCAGTGTCTGAGCACGCTGCTGTATGGGGCCTGAGCACAGTGCCGTATGGGGCCTGAGCACAGTGCCGTATGGGGCCTGAGCACAGTGCCGTATGGGGCCTGAGCACGGTGCAGTATGGGGCCTGAGCACGGTGCAGTATGGGGCCTGAGCACGCTGCAGTATGGGGCCTGAGCACAGTGCCGTATGGGGCCTGAGCACAGTGCCGTATGGGGCCTGAGCACGCTGCAGTATGGGGCCTGAGCACGGTGCAGTATGGGGCCTGAGCACGATGCAGTATGGGGCCTGAGCACGCTGCAGTATGGGGCCTGAGCACGGTGCAGTATGGGGACTGAGCCCGGTGCAGTATGGGGCCTGAGCAAGGTGCAGTATGGGGCCTGAGGACGGTGCAGTATGCGGCCTGAGCACTGTGCAGTATGGGGCCTAAGCACGGTGCAGTATGGGGCCTGAGGACGGTGCAGTATGGGGCCTGAGCACGGTGCAGTATGTGGCATGAGGCCTGAGCACGGTGCAGTATGTGGCCTAAGCACGGTGCAGTACGGGGCCTGAGCACAGTGCCGTATGGGGCCTGAGCACAGTGCCGTATGGGGCCTGAGCACGGTGCAGTATGGGGCCTGAGCACGCTGCAGTATGGGGCCTGAGCACGGTGCAGTATGGGGCCTGAGCACGATGCAGTATGGGGCCTGAGCACAGTGCAGTATGGGGCCTGAGCACGGTGCAGTATGGGGCCTGAGCACGCTGCAGTATGGGGCCTGAGCATGGTGCAGTATGGGGACTGAGCCCGGTGCAGTATGGGGCCTGAGCAAGGTGCAGTATGGGGCCTGAGGACGGTGCAGTATGCGGCCTGAGCACTGTGCAGTATGGGGCCTAAGCACGGTGCAATATGGGGCCTGAGCACGGTGCAGTACGGGGCCTGAGCACGGTGCAGTATGGGGCCTGAGCACGCTGCAGTATGGGGCCTGAGCATGGTGCAGTATGGGGACTGAGCCCGGTGCAGTATGGGGCCTGAGCAAGGTGCAGTATGGGGCCTGAGGACGGTGCAGTATGCGGCCTGAGCACTGTGCAGTATGGGGCCTAAGCACGGTGCAGTATGGGGCCTGAGGACGGTGCAGTACGGGGCCTGAGCACGGTGCACTACGCGGCCTGAGCACGGTGCAGTACGGGGCCTGAGCACGGTGCAGTATGTGGCCTGAGCACGGTGCAGAATGGGGCCTGAGCACGGTGCAGTATGGGGCCTGAGCACAGTGCAGTACGGGGCCTGAGCACGGTGCAGTACGGGGCCTGAGCACGCTGCAGTATGGGGCCTGAGCACAGTGCAGTATGGGGCCTAAGCACGGTGCAGTATGGGGCCTGAGCACAGTGCAGTATGGGGCCTGAGCACGGTGCAGTATGGGGCCTAAGCACGGTGCAGTATGGGGCCTAAGCACGGTGCAGTATGGGGCCTGAGGACGGTGCAGTACGGGGCCTGAGCACGGTGCACTACGCGGCCTGAGCACGGTGCAGTACGGGGCCTGAGCACGGTGCAGTATGTGGCCTGAGCACGGTGCAGAATGGGGCCTGAGCACGGTGCAGTATGGGGCCTGAGCACAGTGCAGTACGGGGCCTGAGCACGGTGCAGTATGTGGCCTGAGCACGGTGCAGTATGCGGCCTGAGCATGGTGCAGTATGGGGACTGAGCACGGTGCAGTATGGGGCCTAAGCACGGTGCAGTATGGGGCCTAAGCACGGTGCAGTATGGGGCCTGAGCACGGTGCAGTACGGGGCCTGAGCACGGTGCAGAATGGGACCTGAGCACGGTGCAGTATAGGGCCTGAGCACGGTGCAGAGTGGGGCCTGAGCATGGTGCAGTACGGGGCCTGAGCACGGTGCAGTATGGGGCCTGAGCACGGTGCAGAATGGGGCCTGAGCACGGTGCAGTATAGGGCCTGAGCACGGTGCAGTATGGGGCCTGAGCACGGTGCAGTATGGGGCCTGAGCACGGTGCAGAATGGGGCCTGAGCACGCTGCAGTATGGGGCCTGAGCACGGTGCAGTACGGGGCCTGAGCACGCTGCAGTATGGGGCCTGAGCACAGTGCAGTATGCGGCCTGAGCATGGTGCAGTACGGGGCCTGAGCACGGTGCAGAATGGGGCCTGAGCACGCTGCAGTATAGGGCCTGAGCACGGTGCAGTATGTGGCCTGAGCACGCTGCAGTATGGGGCCTGAGCACAGTGCAGTATGGGGCCTGAGCACGGTGCAGTACGGGGCCTGAGCACGGTGCAGTACGGGGCCTGAGCACGGTGCAGTATGGGGCCTGAGCACAGTGCAGTATGGGGCCTGAGCACGGTGCAGTATGGGGCCTGAGCAGGGTGCAGTATAGGGCCTGAGCACGGTGCAGAATGGGGCCTGAGCACGGTGCAGTATGGGGCCTTACCTCCTTGATCAGTGTCTCAGCCTTGTCCAGCCGATCCTCACTTCTGACACACAGACAGACTTGAGCAATCAGTAAGTTGAAGATCTTCCTGGCTCGTGACCTGTCACCCAGGAAACTTGTTCCTTTCCGCTCCAAGAGGGTTAAACCTTGAATGGTAGAAAAGAGATCAAAAGTTGGTGTTTTAGGTGACTTTATGCCTATAAACGTTTACTTGGGCCAAGAAGCCTCGCGGGCCAATGACATGGGGTTGGTTGAAACATCTCCCAGATACAGGCGCGAGGGCGCGAACCCACGACCTGTTAATCTTCAGTCGGCTTAACAACTGAACCAGGGAGATATTGGGCAGCAAGGAGAAATAAGATGTTTATTTATATTATTAAAAATCGCAGGGCTTTTAAAATACATATATATGTATGTATATGTAATGTTGATAGATTCCATGGGAACAGTTACCATGATTACTCAAGGTTGATTCGTTCACAGTATTTTTGAAATTTCCAGATCAGCGACAGGATAAGAACGATATGACAAGAGGCCCAGTCATAATCGTTTGCATCAGTCGACACATACGTTTGGATTATGCAATTTATATAATGTATCAGTAATAAACCATTTATTTGGTTCCGCAAGCAAGCATGAAGTTACCTTGCTTGCATGCCTTCTCGACTTCCATGCTGGCGTGGGTCTTCATCAGCAGTGTGGCCAACAGCAACCAGGCAGCGACAGAGTCGGGCAGGGCCTCCACCCCTGTCACATGACACAGTAACACTCGTGACGTCACTCCACATACAAACGCTCATGACGTCACTCCACACACTAATAATCGTGACGTCACTCCACAAACAACTCATCGATTTATGTATTACAAGTGACGAAGCGGGTAAACGTAACACTATCTGACTGACCACGCCGAAGATTTATAGAGATCAAAGACTGGGCCGAGATCTCAATTCCACTGCGAGGTGACACTATACGTGCCATGTTTTCTGGGCAATACGTTAATCATATGTAAAGTCAAAATGGTGCCATCAAATTAAAATTTATTATTTAAGCAATTAAATTTTCTACGCTGTTATCCATACGTAGAAATATCTGAACTTTTGGGACAAAACTTATAATAATGCATTTATCTGCGTAGAACTGAAAATAGGACCAAATTTGCAAAAGTGTCTATGGGAAACGTTATCATTTGAAGTGAATAAAATGTATGATATTTGTTATTGTTTGTGTAGCAGTTTTCACTCGCCATTCTCCAATTACAAACACATTCTTATTCCGTATCTTAGTCATATCCACATTCTTCATTTTCATCGCTACCAACCCCTATATTCGCTAGGGGGCAGTCAATATTGTTTATCATTCCTCTCCATTCATTGGTCCATTGTTTCATCTCGCATTTCATTGGTCAATTTCCGCTAGTCTGTTTGCGAGACCAGCAATCCCGCGCAGATTATGTGTTGGGATTGCGCCGGCAACACGTCGGCACTAATGTCTGGTCTTCGACATTACAGGTAACTATTATAAACCTGTGTATTTGTTATTCTCACTAGCAGTATATGTATGGTACTTATTTAATGTCCATAGATATGGTATATTTCATATCGTAATGTATTTATAACTTGAGGATTATTGCATTATTATCTATTTAATTAGGCAGATTATGTGTTGGGATTGCGCCGGCAACACGTCGGCACTAATGTCTGGTCTTCGACATTACAGCTAATAAAGACCTCCCCTGCAACAAACAAGTGTGTGTGTTTGTCTCTCTCACCCCACGAGCACAATCTGTCACATTTGGATTAACACACTGAATGTCAACCTAACTGGCTCAGCAGATTGCACGTACCATGAAGCCATGATACTGACCTTCACGAAACTGGCGTCGTGCAGACACAAGATCGCCACCCCTCATTAGGTCCACTCCCCTAATGACCCTCAGGTAGCCACTGTCCGGTGCTACTGCCTCCAGTCGCGTCACTGCATCGCCCAATGTGGTGCTCTCAACGTCTGAAAGGTGCAAAATCAGGGCAATTTTTGTCGGTGACTGTAGGCAGAATCAGGGAGAGATATCTTCGTGACTGTAGGAAGAATCAGTGCGCGATTTCTTCGTGTCAGATGAGGATCAGAGAGAGACTGGTTCGTGAATGTATGGCAGATACAGGGCAATGTTTGTTAGTGACTGTAGGCCGATACAGGGCAATGTTTGTTGGTGACTGTAGGCAGATACAGGGCAATGTTTGTTAGTGACTGTAGGCAGATACAGGGCAATGTTTGTTAGTGACTGTAGGCAGATACAGGACAATGTTTGTTGGTGACTGTAGGCAGATACAGGACAATGTTTGTTGGTGACTGTAGGCAGAATCAGAGCGGGATTTCGTCGAGGCTGTAGGCAAAATCAGGGCGAGGTTTGTTGGTGACTATAGGCAGATACAAGGTGAGGTTCATTGGTGACTGTAGGCAGATACAGGGCAATGTTTGTTGGTGGCTGTAGGCAGATACAGGGCGAGGTTTGTTGGTGAGTGTAGGCAGATAAAGGGCAATGTTTGTTGGTGACTGTAGGCAGATATAGGGCAATGTTTGTTGGTGACTGTTGGCAGATACAGGGCAATGTATGTCAGCGATGGTATTGGCTACTGTGGTTCTTTTATCGTCGGACTTGCCTGACGTACACAAAGAATCACAGGAAGTGCACTTTTTAAAGATTCGATATAAACACGCCCGATAAGGGTTGGTTATCATACCCCATACCGTTTATTTTCCCATCAGATCGAGCGTGTATTTACCAGCGAGCTTGGAGTCTAAGGTCATTCGACACCGGAGCTCCAGCACGAACACACAGTCTGGAAACTTCTGCGCACACTTATCACAAGATTTGATGACGTCATCTTGGAATTTCGGAGACTGAGGAAAACAAGGTTAAATACATATTGGAGATCTGTTGTGATTCTGAGCCACACACACGATGGATGTCACTGGGTAGAGTGCCATAGCCTTCGTATTAAGTGGATTCCATTCAAACTCATTAAGAAGAACATAAAATAAAGGTTAGTGCAATGACTTTAACAAAAACTCTGACCATTACGCCAAAGTCCTTTATTCCATCAAGTAAAGTTCTCCAGAATAACAGAGACACATGTCCATGAAATATAACTTAAAAATAACCTTTAACACGCACGCATGTCAATCTTAAACGTGACGGAAGATATGAGATGGAATATTTGTGTTTCTGGCCAATTTTGTGCACATGAAGGCTCAATTGGGTAAAATTGAGAGGCTACCACCGGCGACGGAAAAAAATACCTTCAGTTGTAGCTTCAGGTAATTGACCCAGAACCGCTCATCCGGGTCACTGCCGGCCTCTGACACCGCTGAATAGGCCTTGAGCAGCTAGAAACAGTAATAAACAGACACGGGTCAATGTGAACACGAATAGGAACTAAATGGTTATCGGTAATGTAATCTTGATTGCCATAAGTCATAGTCACAATAATACAACATTAGTTGGTTGGAGATCAGTACCTTTTTCTTTCGCTTCATGAAAATATTGAAATAATAAATTCGGTCAAATGCATATTGTGTAGAAATCAAAAAAGAATTGTACAGTAAGATCGGTAAATATGAATCCTATCGGGAGGGAAAAAATAAATTCTTTTTTGGTAGCCTCTCCAAATGAGGTGTGCGAAAAGCAGAGTGTACGGGAGCGTAAAGTAGAGTGCAGAGGAGCACACTGTGGAGTGTAGGGTAGCGTACTGTAGAGTGTAGGGGAGCGTACTGTAGAGTGTAGAGGAGCGTGCTGTGGAGTGTAGAGGATCGTACTGTAGAGGGTAGGGGAGCGTACTGTAGAGTGTAGAGGATCGTACTGTAGAGTGTAGGGGAGCGTACTGTAGAGTGTAGAGGATCGTGCTGTAGAGTGTAGGGGAGCGTGCCGTGGAGTGTAGAGGATCGTACTGTAGAGTGTAGGGAAGCGTGCTGTGGAGTGTAGAGGATCGTACTGTAGAGTGTAGAGGATCGTACTGTAGAGTGTAGGGGAGCGTACTGTAGAGTGTAGCGGAGCGTGCTGTGGAGTGTAGAGGATCGTGCTGTAGAGTGTAGGGGAGCGTACTGTGGAGTGTAGGGTAGCGTACTGTAGAGTGTAGAGGAGCGTCCTGTGGAGTGTAGAGGATCGTACTGTAGAGTGTAGGGAAGCGTGCTGTGGAGTGTAGAGGATCGTACTGTAGAGTGTAGGGAAGCGTGCTTTGGAGTGTAGAGGATCGTACTGTAGAGTGTAGGGAAGCGTGCTGTGGAGTGTGGAGGATCGTGCTGTGGAGTGCAGGGAAGCGTGCTTTGGAGTGTAGAGGATCGTACTGTAGAGTGTAGGGAAGCGTGCCGTGGAGTGTAGAGGATCGTACTGTAGAGTGTAGGGAAGCGTGCCGTGGAGTGTAGAGGATCGTACTGTAGAGTGTAGGGAAGCGTGCTGTGTAGTGTAGAGGATCGTACTGTAGAGTGTAGGGGAGCGTGTTGTGGAGTGTAGAGGATCGTACTGTAGAGTGTAGGGAAGCGTGCTGTGGAGTGTAGAGGATCGTACTGTAGAGTGTAGAGGAGCGTACTGTAGAGTGTAGAGGATCGTGCTGTAGAGTGTAGGAAAGCGTGCCGTGGAGTGTAGAGGATCGTACTGTAGAGTGTAGGGGAGCGTACTGTAGAGTGTAGAGAAGCGTGTTGTGGAGTGTAGAGGATCGTACTGTAGAGTGTAGGGAAGCGTGCTGTGGAGTGTAGAGGATCGTACTGTAGAGTGTAGGGAAGCGTGTTGTGGAGTGTAGAGGATCGTACTGTAGAGTGTAGGGAAGCGTGCTGTGGAGTGTAGAGGATCGTACTGTAGAGTGTAGAGGAGCGTACTGTAGAGTGTAGAGGATCGTGCTGTAGAGTGTAGGAAAGCGTGCCGTGGAGTGTAGAGGATCGTACTGTAGAGTGTAGGGGAGCGTACTGTAGAGTGTAGAGAAGCGTGTTGTGGAGTGTAGAGGATCGTACTGTAGAGTGTAGGGAAGCGTGCTGTGGAGTGTAGAGGATCGTACTGTAGAGTGTAGGGAAGCGTGTTGTGGAGTGTAGAGGATCGGGCTGTAGAGTGTAGGGAAGCGTGCCGTGGAGTGTAGAGGATCGTACTGTAGAGTGTAGGGGAGCGTACTGTAGAGTGTAGAGAAGCGTGTTGTGGAGTGTAGAGGATCGTACTGTAGAGTGTAGGGAAGCGTGCTGTGGAGTGTAGAGGATCGTACTGTAGAGTGTAGGGAAGCGTGTTGTGGAGTGTAGAGGATCGTACTGTAGAGTGTAGGGAAGCGTGCTGTGGAGTGTAGAGGATCGTACTGTAGAGTGTAGAGGAGCGTACTGTAGAGTGTAGAGGATCGTACTGTAGAGTGTAGGGAAGCGTGCTGTGAAGTGTAGAGGATCGTACTGTAGAGTGTAGAGGATCGTACTGTAGAGTGTAGAGGATCGTACTGTGGAGTGTAGGGAAGCGTGCTGTGGAGTGTAGAGGATCGTACTGTAGAGTGTAGAGGATCGTACTGTAGAGTGTAGGGGAGCGTACTGTAGAGTGTAGGGGAGCGTGCTGTGGAGTGTAGAGGATCGTGCTGTAGAGTGTAGGGGAGCGTACTGTAGAGTGTAGAGGATCGTACTGTAGAGTGTAGGGAAGCGTGCTGTGGAGTGTAGAGGATCGTACTGTAGAGTGTAGAGGATCGTACTGTAGAGTGTAGGGGAGCGTACTGTAGAGTGTAGGGGAGCGTACTGTAGAGTGTAGAGGATCGTACTGTAGAGTGTAGGGAAGCGTGCTGTGGAGTGTAGAGGATCGTACTGTAGAGTGTAGGGAAGCGTGCTGTGGAGTGTAGAGGATCGTACTGTAGAGTGTAGGGAAGCGTGCTGTGGAGTGTAGAGGATCGTACTGTAGAGTGTAGGGAAGCGTGCTGTGGAGTGTAGAGGATCGTACTGTAGAGTGTAGAGGAGCGTACTGTAGAGTGTAGGGGAGCGTGCCGTGGAGTGTAGAGGATCGTACTGTAGAGTGTAGAGCAGCGTACTGTAGAGTGTAGGGGAGCGTACTGTAGAGTGTAGGGTAGCGTACTGTAGTGTGTATGGTAGCGTACTGTAGAGTGTAGGGTAGCGTACTGTAGAGTGTAGGGGAGCGTACTGTAGAGTGTAGGGTAGCGTACTGTAGAGTGTAGGGGAGCGTGCCGTGGAGTGTAGAGGATCGTACTGTAGAGTGTAGAGCAGCGTACTGTAGAGTGTAGAGGATCGTACTGTAGAGTGTAGGGGAGCGTACTGTAGAGTGTAGGGGAGCGTACTGTAGAGTGTAGGGGAGCGTACTGTAGAGTGTAGAGGATCGTACTGTACAGTGTAGGGTAGCGTACTGTAGAGTGTAGGGGAGCGTACTGTAGAGTGTAGGGGAGCGTACCGTAGAGTGTAGGGGTGCGTACTGTAGAGTGTAGGGGACCGTGCTGTAGTGTGTAGGGGAGTGTACTGGGGAGCGTACTGTAGAGTGTAGGGGAGCGTACTGTAGAGTGTAGGGGAGCGTACTGTAGAGTGTAGGGGAGCGTACTGTAGAGTGTAGGGTAGCGTACTGTAGAGTGTAGGGGAGCGTACTGTAGAGTGTAGGGTAGCGTACTGTAGAGTGTAGAGGATCGTACTGTACAGTGTAGGGTAGCGTACTGTAGAGTGTAGGGGAGCGTACTGTAGAGTGTAGGGGAGCGTACCGTAGACTGTAGGGGTGCTTACTGTAGAGTGTAGGGGACCGTGCTGTAGTGTGTAGGGGAGTGTACTGGGGAGCGTACTGTAGAGTGTAGGGGAGCGTACTGTAGAGTAGGAGAGCATACTGTGGATTGTAGGGGAGCATACTGTAGAGTGTACGGAAGGTCACACGTAAGACACGTTGTACGACACATTATATCTAACGGGAAAGGTGTGAAATAACTCACCAGTTGAGTCTCCCGAGGCGATGGTTGTCCCTGCTCTGTCAACACACTGATAATACGGAGGTAGATGGCAGTGTTGGCGGCCGCCTCCCCGATGGCTAGGGCCCTTTGGTACAGCGCCAGGGCCTCGTCCCTCGACCCACGCCGCTCGTACAGTGCCCCCAGCTTGGTCGTCACGTCCCGCACCTTAGCCGCATCATCACTGTCAGGCCAAGTGCAAAACAGCCTTCGTCAACGTCGGTTTCAAAAATTGCAAACAAGGGACTTCTGCTTGGCAAAATATGAAACTCAAATATACTTGTATCCTTTCTTTATTGATCCAAATTTATTGTTATAAACAATAAAGTACTATGGTTGGGATGTATGAACGTAATATAATACAAACGTATTATGGCACATGTACTGGTAGTTGTATTTTACAATATATCCATTTCATTTCTTTCCACTTACCTCTTGTACAGCTTTAACAAACTGTCATAGACTGCCATCAAGTCAGTGATGTATTCATCTTTCGGTCCAGTTTTTTCATAGAAGCTACAAAGGCCCTAATAAGACAACAAAAATCTTTCAATATTCCGTTCTTCTTTGTATAAAAATGGATCCAATGTCAGGATAGTTTGCATCGCAGATTTGCCTCGAAATGTAGCCTAGATGGATCCATGTAAAAACAATGGCAGAACCTCAATTAAAAAGCATCTAATTATGGTAAATCCAAACTGTAAGAATGCAAACAATTACGACCGCTGGAATCCAAATTGTGAGAATCTGAACAATTACTATAGCTCGAAAACCTGAAAGGACCGAACCTGCCATGCCAGAATGTTATCATTGTCAAGATCACAGGCTCTCTTGTATGCAGCCACAGCCTGCTCAGGTTGTTCTAAGCCCTCCGCTGCCACACCCACAAACACAAGGGCTGTGTAGCTGTTTTTATCCTGCTTCAGAACCGCCTATGGAAAAATGAAATTCAGTCCAAGTTAATTTAACTGGTTATAGTGTATGATTATAATATTCCTGTATACAGGGTAGTATAAAAAATGACAATATTTAGTTTTAACTACTGGAAATCTAGCTATAATTTTGTACTAGAAATATTTATTGTTACCAAAGTTTTACATGTTCATTATTTTTCTTAGCACAACTAAGGCATAAAACTTAATTTTAAGCATAAAAAAGAATTAATCACAATAATACCTCATAAATAGCAGAGTTACCTGTTACCAATTGTTCTTTAAGGAAATAATGAGAACACACCTTACAGGAGGCTAATGCCTCTTTGTAGTTTTTCTGTTTTATGGCATCTCTAGCGGCTCTTAAGGCAGCCTTTATCTCTTTACTCTCCATATCTAATAATAAAGAGCACATATAAATAACAGCAATATGGAAGTGCTGTTTCACTTAAAATACCAACATTGTACCCAGGTATGTGACATCCACAATGAGATACTGACTTTGTATTATTATTACACTAAAAACACAGTGGTCCCTGTGTTGTACAGCTTTTGCTCTGTCAGCCAAAAAATTCTGTATAATGTAGGGAGTCATATCATAAAGGTAACATGTTTAGGTGCAGACTGATACCAAATTTGACACCCAATACAGGTGTGATCTCGGGCCCAGGCCCAGTGGATAAAAGACACCAAGAGCCCTGGGCCAAACAAGTTCCTGTTGGTCTAATGCGTTAGGTATTCGCCTTGGAGGCGAAGGGTTGCAGGTTTGAATCCTGCCAGATCCTGTAGTGAACTTTCAGCATCCATTCAGCCTGAGACCAGAAATACTATACAAGCATATTAAAAAAATTGCCATTTGACATTGACCCCCACCCTCCTAGATTCACTACTGCCAAGGATCTAAAAAATCAATATCGCCACAGCATTTTAGAAAAAAATGACACTGAACTTATCTAAAACGAGATACAGATCAATATCAATAATCAACACTGACAATGTTGAAACATATATACTGGACCCCCCTTTCTAGACTCTTACTAGATCTAATACTTTTGTCCTGCAAGCAAGCCGCTGTAGCTACTGCCAACAGCAACGTAGTTCAGCGACTGGACCCATATCGGAGCGTTACTATGTTACATCTATGGAACTAACTATTAGTTCAGCTATTTCATTCCATCCCTTCACCATGTTCACTGCCACTAGCTGGTCTCATAATTACATTATCGCGAAAAGGACACTGGACAGTGTCTTAAACAACCAGCTATTTCAATCCCTCTTCACTTGGGAATGACTCTACCCCCTTAAACATTAACCACCAAACCCAACCCATAAACCCTGGGGTGGTCAAAATGGTTGTAAACCAAAATAAGTAGCCACTGAAGAATGCAATTGACATTAGGGAAAGTTGTAAAGATAAGCTACATTTTGTGGAGGGAATAC
Source organism: Arenicola marina (assembly GCA_964019135.1). Taxonomy (NCBI): domain Eukaryota; kingdom Metazoa; phylum Annelida; class Polychaeta; family Arenicolidae; genus Arenicola; species Arenicola marina. The sequence goes on from OZ025255.1 coordinate 37,861,212, forward strand.
ATGTCACCATAGACAATACTGATTATCAATGATGTCACAGACCAAATAGATACAGGTAAGAGTAAGCTTATTTTGTTTCTTACGAGGCCGAGGGCGGCGATAATAGAGTGTCAGTAGAGGACCTATTTGGCAGTTCTTAACAAGAACAAACTACTGAATGGCTCCCCATGACATGCATTCAGACTCTGTCATTCAGAAACGAAAACGTTGTATAAGCTTATGTATATCGTGTTAGTTTGCAACCCTCGTGCCCCTTGTAATGGCACAAGTCTGCAAGTTGTAGGCTCTCGTCACCTCTCAGCCTCTCGTCTGCTCGCTTCCAACTTTCGTTTTGTATAGGTGAAAACACTCTTCCAGCTGACTGCGCCACCTGGCGGCAGCTCCAAGGGAGCCGGTAGATGGCGTTACTCGGCACCCCGATGATAGCGCCACTTTCGGCGGGAAATGCGGGAGACATCCCCGTTTCAAATGCTGTGCCCCTTGCTTGGCTTCTCCTTATATATTACAATACATCAAGCATAGTAGTTTATGTGTTCTTTCTTTATCTTATCAACGATTATAAAGTGCAAATAGTACGTAGCGTGCACGTCTCAAGCCTTTACATGCATTTTTTTTCAGTTTTTGTGGAACAATTTATTGTGCCCCACCCCCCCCCCCCCCTTTCAAGAAATCATGCACACGCCCCTGAGGTGTATATGCGACTTTCCACTATGTCTCCACTTTTCTTGGTAAATCTTTCTGTTCTGCCTGTCTAAATCTGAGCTTATTCTGATAGGACTGCACAGTTGTGTTGATGGCAAGAGGGATTGGCGTGCGGAGGCTAAAGTTTATCTCAGCCTGATTAGTAGTCAGATTTGCATAATTGATTAATAATATATAACATGTCCCTAATTATTAAGTAATCTATATAAATCATGCGACCAATTTATCAGACGACAAAATACTGAGATATTCTGTAGCCTGTAAGGCGAATCTACAGCGCGTTACAGAACTATCTAATGATTTTCGTTTCAACGGCAGGCAATCATTACCATGATTAAGACGCATTTTCACATCTATTGATGATGTCATTCGTTTGTTTTCGTTGCGGCGTCCCCATGGTAACGGAAACAATTGACTACCTTGAGCGATGCCTGACTTCACATATCCTTGCCTTCTTTAACGAAGTGAAAGACGCATTATTTTCTTCGACAAAGTTTGTGAGAATATATCGATCGAGATATATTTTGTTACATACATTATTGCAATGTCCGAAAGGTAGGTTTCTTATTTATGTATTTTTTTATCGAATTAAATCGAATCATTTTCTCTCGGTAACACAATTAAACATAATTACCAATTTAACAAAAAGCCAGTTTTATTTACCCATGTATTACATTTGCAAACCACGTAGACACAGGCAAGAACGTACGAACACAAAACCATATGCTCGATACCTTATAAAAAAACTGTACAAAATTTCCACGATAAACAAAATCCAACAATAAATTTAGAGGATGATGTTATCTCGTTTTCGACAAGAAAATATACAAACGGGTTGGTTTGAGATGCACTTGTTCGATAAATTAGGGCAGCAATATAGAGATCAAAATGGTCGTATGAATACGAACTAAGAGTAAATTGCTGTAAATTGTCTTAATTGTAGGGAGGGGCCGGCATGTCTGCCAAAGACAAGCGCGGTGGGGGGGGGGGGGGGGGGGGTACCAACCAAAAACGTGATTGTCTTTCTTCCACTCAGTACGGGAATGACTCGTAAGAAATATGCGAAACTATGTCGTGTTTTGTGCATTAGGTTATGCGGACATGGTGTTCTTTTACACAAAACTACAGATCAGTTGTAGATGATCCTTGTTCTGTTACTACAAACATTAAGCGTACAAGAAATAAAACGGCATGTTTATATGCACTAATTACCAATGGTGGGCTTCGTATGAGAAAAGGACTTTCTTTTGTACTACGTTATCCAAATTGGGATATGCACCTTTTGGCCTCTTCATAATAGAGACACAAATAGAGATACTTATAATATATAATAGAGATACAATTCTTTGATACGGAAGACCGGTAAGATTTTTTTAGCGACACATTATATAGATTAAAGTAAGAGAACTTTAACCTCTTTAACCCATTCATTCCCTGTACTAGGCTTACACGTGGATACGGTTTGACCGTACGGGGTTGTGATCCGACTGCCCACGGTGTCTCAACTCACCGTCCACGTGCTGGAGCCCCGCTGTGGTCACGTGGTGCCCCGCGGGATCTGGTGCGGCAGTCCCGCAGTCTCTCTCGGCAAGGCTCATCCCCATCTTCAGTGCTAGATCCAGGTCGGCCCGCTGCCTTCAGCGCTCGCAGGTAAGCATCGCTAAACGTCATTTAATTTGTATCGATGCTTTGTCTTTTTGTTTGCTGGTTCTCTGATGAATAATCCGATACAATACGATGTCCACCTCCATTATCTCATTTATCTCCATTATCATCACCTCCACATGAAATGTTGTTTCATGTTACAGCCTGCATGATATAAGCGCTTATGAATAGAATGGGAACAACATTGTTATTTAATTAAAGTAGCCATTTACCATGTTTGCCTTTCTAGCTCTAACAACACGCACCTTCCATGTAATCAAGTGGTTATATATTTAACAATGTAACGTTGTACCATATGCCGGGACCATATATGACCTCATACTATCTAACTTGAAACTTAAAATTTAACTACATATGAGAGGCCTAATCCTTACTAATATAACATTTCCAAATGGTTGCCATATGGATGACCTTATCCCTAACATCTCAACATTTTAAAGTCGTAACATATTGTCCATTTCATATTTATGAACCTAACGCTTCAACATTATACCATATGAGTGATCTTATATTTAACACCAATTAATGTTCATTCCAAAGTTGTACCATATGAGTCACTGAATACTTGTACGCTTTAAAAGTGGACCACATGAGCGATCTTATCCCTATATTAACCTAATGCCTCAAAATGGGCACCGTATTATTGATCGACCTCATCCCTAACGTCTACACATTTAAAAGTTATTCCATAAATATTCACTTGTTATTTATTAATCCTTGGGCTGCGGAACAGATAATATTGGTACTTCTGCGCATATGTGCATATATGTGTGCTCCAAAAACGGAATAGCACATCCAGTTTCACGTTAACACCGGACAAAGAGATTGCCAGCGATGTGCACAGATTGCTAGCGATGTGTAAAAATTGCCAGCGATGTACACAGATTGCCAGCATAGTATTGAGTACATAGTTACACTTATATACAGTATGATCACATTGATATTCGCACCCAGGCATTTCTTTTCAGTGCAATTTCTTAAAATCGGCATTGCATTGGACTTTTCTGTGCACAATTTTGAGCTAAAAATTATACTCATTATTTGTGTTACGTGTCGATGTATGTGCTAATGAGAAAAGGCGTAAAAGTTGTCTTACGTTAGGAACGAAAGTTCTTATTAGAAATATATTGGTCAAGAAGCTCTTTTGTTTGCAGAAAACATATAGGCATCGTAGCCTATTTCGCCAGTGTCTGGGGATGATCGTTTGCGCAATACTATTTAAGGCCATGTTTTCTATTTCTATGTTAAAATATCCCGAAGACCCAATCTGGTCAGAAAGTATCCGTCAATAACGTCAAGTATTTCGTCGTATTCCCTGCTCTTTCCATTTCAAGACAAATGTATTATTCCATAGTTTTTCATGTTGGATGTAGCCTCTGACTTGACAGATCGAACTGCAAACCAGTGTTTAATAAGTTTATGGTAGAACTTGCTTTTGGGTGTTCTTATGTGTTCCTTCGAGAGTTTACTTTTAATCTCGCCCAGACTAGTTTGCCCCGCTTTGAACTGGCTGGTTTGAAGTAGGAAGCTTCATCATAACGCAACAGTGGGAAGTGTCAAAGATAGAGGAGCCGTGTGCGCCGCCCCAGTCGAACCATGAGATTGTATTTACACTGGCATCGTCCCCGCCCCCCCCCCCCCCATCCATTGAAGGAATTCTGGATCCACGCTTGAGCCCCCTACTCCGTGCGCAGTAAGATACGTCATCTTTATACTCAGAGGCACAATTTTATACTCAGAGGCACAAACATAGATATTCGCACGGGTGTGATTTGAAACACGCACGGGCCGCTTGGCCTAGCAGAGCACAACAATAGCAGAAAACGCTACCGACTAGGCCACTGGGGGACCCCGAACGTTATATTTTTCGGTATTTTGAGTACCAGACAACTTAATGCGTTTTTTTCCATGTTGAGTACAATTACTTGATGATTGCGTCCCAAGTTGCAGTTGCAGCAAGCTGCCGAAAATATTACGACGGGGGTGGGGGTGGGTGTCTTTAGCCGGAAAACCATTTAATTAAGTAGGTCTGCGTAGCGCTCAGTGGGGATTATGAATACCGGCCCATGGGGCGTTTTCATAAACCATACTTTGGCTACGCACATCTACTTAGCGCTAAGTAGAACATTTGCCAAGCGATAATCGGGTTCAAAATAGAAGTCTTCACACAAGAGGCGGAGTTAAGAAAGTGCTGAAATTATATTTCTATGTTTAGTGCCAGACAAAGGTTTTATTCGGCGTTTTATTTGTGTAGCCTGAGTATGTTTTATGAATATCGATCCTGCTCCTGAGTCCATAGATACTTTTACGACAACGACCCAAATATCAAAGCGCAATGCCTGTTAATTACCTGAAGCATTATTTTGTTTCCAGAGCATTATTACAAATGTTTACCATTATCCCATATGACACCTTAAGATATCTAAACACAGCCAGAGACCACCAATCGATGTTAATTTCAGGTTACAAACCAATAGAAACCATCCCTATGATAAGCAATGGAAAAACCCAAATTTTCAACCCTATGCTAGAGAAAAATCGGTAACCATGTTTGACTATATATGGGCCATAGGAAATTATAGAGCAAGTATCCAGCTTTATTTTAAAAACAAGCAGAACATAGGTTGACGTGCGATATTTTTTGCTACAGCCTATGGTATGACACCCCCCTCCCCCCCCCCAACCCCCCACCTAGCGCAACCCGCTGAAAATTAGAGACCCTGCATGCGAATCAGCATGTAATGAGGTCGACCAAACCACGCACCCGCAAGATCCGCATGCATGGTTAAATACGTCACAGATTAATTGAACCGGCATTATCCTGGCCAAACATTAGTAAAAGAAACAATATATGCCAAGACAGAAATAATTAGTAACCATATAACCCTGATATACGACCATATTTTAGGCACTACTTGACACCATATACTTTTCTACGCACGACCTCTTGGTGTGTCCGCCTTCAGTGACGTAAATGTCATAGCGACGAAAACGTCATACCACACGGCCTGCGCCATCTGGGAGCAAATGTTATGTACAGTTTCACATTGAATGTCGATCGCCGTGTGGACGGGGCTATGAATATATGAGGCAGTGACTCTTCAGTTTGAGATATATAAATATAATGGCTTTCATAAACAAAGGAATATATGGGGTATCGCCTCCCCCCCCCCCCCCCACCCCGGATCTATTCGATAAAACCTTCTACTCCTAAAAAACCTTAAATTTCCTGATTTCCCTGGGATTTTCCTGCGACATATTCGCGCATCTCTGCCTCCAAGAGGTCATTAACTTTCAATCAATCACTTTTTTTCACCCCAAGTGGCCCTGTCCCGTCTCCTTCAGAAACGTTACGCAGGGTTTTGTGGGCGATAACCGGGAAGGTTAAAGTCAAACGTAAAACTGTTTATTTCATTCTACCAAGGTATGACGTTTTCGCCACTATGACGTTTGGGTTCTAACATACGTGCATGAGGCCGGTAGTCATTACATTTTTCTTTTTCATTTTAATCGTCTCTGAATTTAAGTTCATTAAATCTGTAACCTGCCTATCATTAGCATGATCAACAATTCAACCGAAACCTGCATCTACGTCACTTCAGGCGAAAATTACAGTCGGTCGTCTCATTGTTACCATTCAGATTTCGTGACTTACTATCCCGAAACCAAACTAGAAGCCAGAGATGTTAGACAGCAACTCAAATTGCTTCACCATATACCCTTCAATGGGTAAATATTCCAACAGATTATAACTATATGACTCCATAGACAGCGGGACAAGGTATTTTATTCTTGTCTCCAGAACTGTGTCTGTCACCACCAAGAACGAGTCAGCACTGCTTGGCGGGACGAGAGCGACATCTCGTGGAAGAGTGTCCACCGGTAACACTGCCCCAGCCCCTGCCAGAAATCCCCAATCAAACCAAACTGGAGGTAACGAGACGTGTGGGGTACCTTCCCATGGCCCGGTGCGTGCACGACACGCCTCCCATGACCCAACTCCCAAAGGACCTTTACGTTCCATATTGAAGCAGACCGAGACTCAGACAGAGATTAATCACATATCCGGACATACCGTGAGTCAGCTGATCAAGAAGTTATCTGGTCTCTCCACCCCTCTCCTACCGGACAGACCAAAGGTGTATGATACGGGTATAGACCTTAGCGGCCCGAGCCGAGTTAGAGGAATAGTGTCTGAGTTCAACTGCCGTTCTGCCCAGTTGCATTCACGATCGGTTGCATCGGGTACGCGCACTGTCAGTGAACGTGTCAAGCGCATGCGCGAGGATTGGAAGAAGAAAAGTATAACCTTTCAGCTACCTGAAGATATCCCAGCGTTATCCCAGACATGCTCCGATACCCGGATGTCCCGGGTGGATCGCCTCAGATTGGAGATCTCACTTGCACGCACAAATGATAAAAACCGTGTGCCAAGAGAACCATCTCTCCCTAAGCTAACGGGAAAACCTAGCATACGTCGAGCCAGCTCAGTTGCAACGATGACCAGCAACCAAAAGCCATTGACACCAGAGAAAGTCTCCGCTGTTCTCAGTATACAGAAGATTACCACCCACCCACACTGCGATTCTTTCGGCCTGGATATCCATAAGATCAACACCAAGAAGCCATCGAAGCCAGACAGTGATTCATTCGGCCCCGATATCCCGACGAAGACCTCTAAGAGGCCATCGAAGCCAGAGAGCGATTCATTCGGCCCCGATGTCCCGACGAAGACCGCTAAGAGACCATCGAAGACTGACAGTGATTTACTCGGCCCCGATATTCTAACGAAGACCGCTAAGAAGCCATCGAAGTCAGAGAGTGATTCACTCGGCCCCGATATCCTAACGAAGACCACTAAGAAGCCATCGAAGCCAGACAGTGATTCACTTGGCCCCGATATCCTAACAAAGACCGCTAAGAAGCCATCGAAGCCAGAGAGTGATTCACTTGGCCCCGATATCCTAACAAAGACCACTAAGAAGCCATCGAAGCCAGAGAGTGATTCACTTGGCCCCGATATCCTAACAAAGACCACTAAGAAGCCATCGAAGCCAGACAGTGATTCACTCGGCTCCGATACCCTAACGAAGACCGCTAAGAAACCATCGAAGTCAGACAGTGATTCACTCGGCCCCGATATCCTAACGAAGACCACTAAGAAGCCACCGAAGCCAGACAGTGATTCACTTGGCCCAGATATCTTAACGAAGACGACTAAAAAGCCATTTAAGTCAGACATTGATTCACTCAGCCCCGATATCCTAAAAAAGATCGCGGAAAAACCACCAAAGCCAGACAGTGATTCACTTGGCCCAGATATCCTAACGAAGACCACTAAGACGCCATCGAAGTCTGACAGTGATTCACTCAGCCCCAACATCTTAACGAAGACCACTAAGAAGCCATCGAAGCCCGACAGTGATTCACTCGGCTCCGATATCCTAACGAAAACCGCTAAGAAACCATCGAAGCCAGGCAGTGATTCACTTGGCCCAGATATCCTAACGAAGACCACTAAGACGCCATCGAAGTCTGACAGTGATTCACTCAGCCCCAACATCTTAACGAAGACCACTAAGAAGCCATCGAAGCCCGACAGTGATTCACTCGGCTCCGATATCCTAACGAAAACCGCTAAGAAACCATCGAAGCCAGGCAGTGATTCACTTGGCCCAGATATCCTAACGAAGACCACTAAGAAGCCATCGAAGCCCGACAGTGATTCACTCGGCCCCGATATCCTAACGAAGACCACTAAGAAACCATTGAAGTCAGACAGTGATTCACTCAGCCCCGATATCCTAACAAAGATCGCGGAAAAACCACCAAAGCCAGACAGTGATTCACTTGGCCCCGATATCCTAACGAAGACCACTAAAAAGCCATCGAAGTCTGACAGTGATTCACTCGGCCCCAACATCTTAAGGAAGACCACCAAGAAGCCATCGAAGCCCGACAGTGATTCACTCGGCTCCGATATCCTAACGAAGACCGCTAAGAAGCCATCGAAGCCAGACAGTGATTCACTCGGCCCCGATATCCCAACGAAGACCACTAAGAAGCCATCGAAGTCTGACAGTGATTCACTTGGCCCCGATATCCTAACGAAGACCACTAAGAAGCCACCGAAGCCAGACAGTGATTCACTTGGCCCAGATATCTTAACGAAGACGACTAAAAAGCCATTTAAGTCAGACATTGATTCACTCAGCCCCGATATCCTAAAAAAGATCGCGGAAAAACCACCAAAGCCAGACAGTGATTCACTTGGCCCAGATATCCTAACGAAGACCACTAAGACGCCATCGAAGTCTGACAGTGATTCACTCAGCCCCAACATCTTAACGAAGACCACTAAGAAGCCATCGAAGCCCGACAGTGATTCACTCGGCTCCGATATCCTAACGAAAACCGCTAAGAAACCATCGAAGCCAGGCAGTGATTCACTTGGCCCAGATATCCTAACAAAGACCACTAAGACGCCATCGAAGTCTGACAGTGATTCACTCAGCCCCAACATCTTAACGAAGACCACTAAGAAGCCATCGAAGCCCGACAGTGATTCACTCGGCTCCGATATCCTAACGAAAACCGCTAAGAAACCATCGAAGCCAGGCAGTGATTCACTTGGCCCAGATATCCTAACGAAGACCACTAAGAAGCCATCGAAGCCCGACAGTGATTCACTCGGCCCCGATATCCTAACGAAGACCACTAAGAAACCATTGAAGTCAGACAGTGATTCACTCAGCCCCGATATCCTAACAAAGATCGCGGAAAAACCACCAAAGCCAGACAGTGATTCACTTGGCCCCGATATCCTAACGAAGACCACTAAAAAGCCATCGAAGTCTGACAGTGATTCACTCGGCCCCAACATCTTAAGGAAGACCACCAAGAAGCCATCGAAGCCCGACAGTGATTCACTTGGCCCAGATATCCTAACGAAGACCGCTAAGAAGCCATCGAAGCCAGACAGTGATTCACTTGGCCCAGATATCCTAACGAAGACCGCTAAGAAGCCATCGAAGCCAGACAGTGATTCACTCGGCCCCGATATCCTAACAAAGACCGCTAAGAAGCCATCGAAGCCAGACAGTGATTCACTCGGCCCCGATATCCTAACGAAGACCGCTAAGAAGCCATCGAAGCCAGACAGTGATTCACTTGGCCCAGATATCCTAACGAAGACCGCTAAGAAGCCATCGAAGCCAGACAGTGATTCACTTGGCCCCGATATCCCAACGAAGACCGCTAAGAAGCCATCGAAGCCAGACAGTGATTCACTTGGCCCCGATATCCTAACAAAGACCGCTAAGAAGCCATCGAAGCCAGACAGTGATTCACTCGGCCCAGATATCCTAACGAAGACCGCTAAGAAGCCATCGAAGCCAGACAGTGATTCACTCGGCCCCGATATCCTAACGAAGACCGCTAAGAAGCCATCGAAGCCAGACAGTGATTCACTTGGCCCCGATATCCCAACGAAGACCGCTAAGAAGCCATCGAAGCCAGACAGTGATTCACTTGGCCCCGATATCCCAAAGAAGACCGCTAAGAAGCCATTGAAGTCTGACAGTGATTACGTCGGCTCCGGAATCCTAAGCGAACCCATCGTGACGCTGGCAGAGCTATGGGCCAGTTGCAGCACGCCGCGTGTCACTGAAGAGCAGCCAGAAGCGCAGAATGATGTCACGAATGGAATAAGTGAATATCTAGACGATTCACCAAAAGTCACGATGAAAATAATGACCCATAGCAGAACAGTCGCCATCGAGATTAACTCTCACGTCAATATAAAAGGCTGCCAAATTCCCCAGATAGAAACAATAGTTGATGCTGGTATCCGGGAGGAGGGCGAAGAGGTACAAGGACAGGTAGATACTGATATTCAGAAGAGAAATGCTAAAAGAGGAAAACTGGATGAGAGTGACACGCAGAAGAAAAACAAAACAGTAGAAGAAAGGGTTGTGATCGTTAACCAGGAGAAAAAAGACGAGGTAGAAACAATGTTAGATGTTGAAATCGAGAAGGACACTGAAGAGGCGGAAGACATGAGGGATGAGAACAAAGAAGAAATAATCGAAAAGAAAGAATACAAAGAAGTCATTGTCGATTGTGATATACATGCTAACGTAGAAGAGAGAATGGATGTTGATATCCTGGAAAATAACGAAGGGGTAGAAGAAAGAATGGATGTTGATATCACGGACAAGAACGAAGAGGTAGAAGAAAGAATGGATGTTGATATCATGGAAAAGAACGAAGAGGTAGAAGAAAGAATGGATGTTGATATCACGGAAAAGAACGAAGAGGTAAAAGAAAGAATGGATGTTGATATCATGGAAAAGAACGAAGAGATAGAAGAAAGAATGGATGTTGATATCACGGAAAAGAACGAAGAGGTAAAAGAAAGAATGGATGTTGATATCATGGAAAAGAACGAAGGGGTAAAAGAAAGAATGGATGTTGATATCATGGAAAAGAACGAAGAGATAGAAGAAAGAATGGATGTTGACATCACGGAAAAGAACGAAGGGGTAAAAGAAAGAATGGATGTTGATATCACGGAAAAGAACGCAGAGGTAAAAGAAAGAATGGATGTTGATATCATGGAAAAGAACGAAGAGGTAAAAGAAAGAATGAATGTTGATATCATGGAAAAGAACGAAGAGGTGGAAGAAAGAATGGATGTTGATATCACGGACAAGAACGAAGAGGTAGAAGAAAGAATGGATGTTGATATCATGGAAAAGAACGAAGAGGTAGAAGAAAGAATGGATGTTGATATCACGGAAAAGAACGAAGAGGTAAAAGAAAGAATGGATGTTGATATCATGGAAAAGAACGAAGAGGTAAAAGAAAGAATGGATGTTGATATCATGGAAAAGAACGAAGAGATAGAAGAAAGAATGGATGTTGACATCACGGAAAAGAACGAAGAGGTAGAAGAAAGAATGGATGTTGATATCACGGACAAGAACGAAGAGGTAGAAGAAAGAATGGATGTTGATATCATGGAAAAGAACGAAGAGGTAGAAGAAAGAATGGATGTTGATATCACGGAAAAGAACGAAGAGGTAAAAGAAAGAATGGATGTTGATATCATGGAAAAGAACGAAGAGGTAAAAGAAAGAATGGATGTTGATATCATGGAAAAGAACGAAGAGATAGAAGAAAGAATGGATGTTGACATCACGGAAAAGAACGAAGAGGTAGAAGAAAGAATGGATGTTGATATCACGGAAAAGAACGAAGAGGTAGAAGAAAGAATGGATGTTGATATCACGGAAAAGAACGAAGAGGTAAAAGAAAGAATGGATGTTGATATCATGGAAAAGAACGAAGAGGTAAAAGAAAGAATGGATGTTGATATCATGGAAAAGAACGAAGAGATAGAAGAAAGAATGGATGTTGACATCACGGAAAAGAACGAAGGGGTAAAAGAAAGAATGGATGTTGATATCACGGAAAAGAACGCAGAGGTAAAAGAAAGAATGGATGTTGATATCATGGAAAAGAACGAAGAGGTAAAAGAAAGAATGAATGTTGATATCATGGAAAAGAACGAAGAGGTGGAAGAAAGAATGGATGTTGACATCCTGGCAAAAGGAGATGACGAAGGAGTCGGCATTGATACACAGGAGGAAAAGAACGGCACCAAAGGTGATCAGGTTGGTGACTATTTGAAAGGAAGCTCAAATACACAGGATGACGCTAACAGCCACAATGCCATTGCAAAAGCACTTGAGCCACATATGAAGTCATTAGCGTACGGTATAGACTGCGATAAAGCCACCCACAAAGAAATAGAATGCAACACTGGTTGTGAGAATAGAGGCATCGACGTACATAAAGCGAGCACCCAAGACATCATGGACATGGAATCTGATGATGAAGCCATCTTTCTGGTTCATATCGCGCAAGACAATACCACTGAGAAAACACAAACCTTGAGCGTGGCCGGGAATAGTGGCAATGAAAATGAACGCGCGATGAGAGAAATTCAAGACGGCGACAATGACGCGAAACGCCGCTACATAGAGTCAGGCGACGGCCCCGGCCGTACGCGCGAACAAGACGATGACGGATTTGAGGACCGCCACGCAGCCAGCACTGATCCAGACACAACGTGGACTATGGATCCAGGTTGTCTAAAGGGGACTCCCTTCCTGGATGACGAACTGACGGGCCTGATCGCAGAGCACGGCGGCCGCCTCCCGCCCTGGCTCCTCATCCCACTCGACTCCAGAGGCCGTCCCATGAAGCCTCAATTCATCCTCTCCGCCCAGGCTTACTCCAACTTCGAGATTCCTAACGAGTTCTACAAGGAGAAGCCCGGGAAAAGCCCAGGGCCTCCCCATCGGGGTGTGACTGGCACCCCCACCGTGGGGGAGGCTAGCGCGACGCACGATGAGGACCTGGACACCGTCATTCATAAATGTATAAGAAATGTGTTTGATATAGAGGAGAGTGATCCTGACTGTGAAGTGGACATCCCGATCTTCCACGACGACGAGGACTTCGCCAGGATAGAGAGGCCATCCTTTCCCTCGATGGGGGACGGTAGGGAGAGTGATCTTGAGACGTATCACGTAGATATTTGGTGTCGCCAGGGGAAACACAAGCCGCCGGTGTCGCCCTTGGCATCACCCACTAAGAATAAATTTCGCGATGACGTCATTCCCAGAATGCTGAGCCCCCTAGACCCTCAATGTCGGGTTAAAGGTCACACGTTTCGCCCCAGCAGCGCCTTGTCTGCGATAGGCGAAGAGGAAGAACCGGAAGAGGAAACAGGCGCGACATTTATTCACATGACCGGACGTGGGCGTCGGCGGTTGACGTTAGAGAATGCGCAGGAGCTGACGCCGGTACAGCTGGGGATTTTGAGTTTTATGGGATTCCTGGCGATGGAGAAGGAAGACCGCCTCCACCGACAGCTGTGTCACCACAGCGTGGGTCGGAGGGTGCAGGCCTTCCTTGCCCAGCGGGAGAGGGGCCAGCCGTAGCGGGGACCCGGTGGAGGAGGTGGAGACGGCGGATAAGGTGGCGGCCAGCGCCACCTGGAATAAGACGAAGCCGAAGGAGTTGGTATTGATATTCACAAGGAAAACAATGATTCGAAAGATGAACAAGTTGGTGACGATATGAAAGGAAGCTCAAATACACAGGATAACGCTTACAGCGTTAATGCCATTGTAAAAGTACTTGAGCCAAATAGGAGGTAAATAGTGTACGGTAGAGAATACCATGAAGCCACCCACAATGAAATAGAATGCATCACTGGCTGTGAGAATAGAGGCATCGACGTATAGAAAGCGATCGAGCACCCAAGGAAACATGGACATGGAATCGATCTGATGATGAAGCCATCTTTCTGGTTCATATTGCGCAAGACAATACCACTGAGAGAACAAATATCTTGCATGTGGCTGTCATTGGGAATAGAGGCAATGAAAACGAACGCGCGATAAGAGAAATTCAAGATGGCGAAAATGACGCGAAATACCGATACATGAGAGTCAGGCGACGACCCAGACAGTACGCCAGGACAAGACGAGGACAGTCGACGGAATGGTCGGGAGAGTGATCTCGACAAATATCACGTAGATATTTGGTGTCGCCAGAGAAAACACAAGCCGCCGGTGTCGCCCTTGGCATCACCCACCAAGAATAGATTTCGCGATGACGTAATTCCCAGAATGCTGAGCCCCCGATACGCTCAGTGTCGGGTTAAAGGTCACACGTTTTTGCCCAGCAGCGCCTTGTCTGCAATAGGCGAAGAGGAAAAACCGGAAGAGGAAACAGGCGCGACAGGGGGTGGAGACGGCGGAGAGGGAATCAGCGAGTGTTCTGGGCCCAGCTGACAAGTCGTGACATCCGGCACGATAGACCCTATGGTGTTGCTGCTCGGCTCCAAGATGTATGGTAGGCATCTTATATTTATTTCAATGTTTAGATTTTAATGTGCTGCAATAATAATATGGGGCGTGAAGATGAACATGTGCCACTAGTTAGGTCAGCTATAATATTCAAATATAGTGGGGACTCGGGGCACAGGAAATGAAAGTGTGCAGGACAGGGGTAGAGGTCAGAGGTAGTGGGCGGAGCTGAGGTAGTGGGAGGAACAGATAATAGTACCAACGAATAACCCTTCCTCGATTTGTTTTTCCATGTGTAATTGGTAACCAGTGTTTCAACATAAGCTCACATATTACTCACGTTTAGCGTTGACAATGATACTTGGAGGACTATAACCAGCATTGAAACTAGTCCCTCTCACGTTCTCATGATTAAAAACCATTATTTTTTTCGGCGGAGTAAACAAGCGCAATTCCTACTTAACAGTGATAGGATACATAGCTCGACGATTGTATCGTTACAGGTAATGAATGTGAAGCTGGCGTCCTGGCTGGCGTTCAGGATACGCCGGTTTGTGCCAAGGCACAGGATGGGAGTCCAGGACTGCACCAGCACCCCCGGCTCACGGCACCATACTCCGCACCCCACAAGATCTTCTTTCTCGGGTCACTCAAACAGCACTCACAAGTCTCGTCTGCTTCAGCAACTCAGTGTTCTGACTGGTTATCAGCTGCTATATATATATCACGTTCAATAAAACACACAAAAGAAAGGAAAGGTAGTTACACCGCAAAATAGCCCAGAATGGCCGTCGGAATGGGTGCTGGGAATCCCGCCCCCTTCACCATTACAGTAACGTTTACAGGCCTCCTAACCTTCACCACTGTGTAGAAATTGTTTTGGAAACACTCTACTAGAATGGGTTAATGCCTATCAATTATCGTGTCTCGAAGGGCGCCGTTTCACACATTATTAAACGAACATATATGTTGTATGCACCTTTAAAAACAAAAAAGTCGGAAAGTATCTGGATAACTGCTAATATGCCCAAACTCTTAATTTGCCTTTGAAAGTATCAATGTGATGAACGCACAATTAGGGTTAGATCTGGATAATCGCGCCTCTCGCGGAAGGGTTCGGAGATCAACAATCAGCACAACCCAGATAGTCAAACACGTTGGGTCATCATATGGCTTTTATTGAACGATATGGGTATTGTACAGGCTTCACAATTTACGGGGATATTTACTTCAATATCCGGGGGCTACGATGTCTGACGCCGCTCTAAGTTCAGCCATCTGTCCCACAGTAGGCGGCGCTACCGAAGCTCTGTCTCCCCACAGTAGGTGGCGCTACCGAAGCTCTGTCTTCTCACAGTAGGTGGCGCTCCCGAAGCTCTGTCTTCCCACAGTAGGTGGCGCTACCGAAGCTCTGTCTTCCCACAGTAGGCGGCGCTACCGAAGCTCTGTCTTTCCAACAGTAGGTGGCGCTACCGACGGTCCGTCTGGCCCACAGTAGGTGGCGCTACCGACGCTCCGTCTGTCCCACAATAGGTGGCGCTACCGACGCTCCGTCTGTCCCACAGTAGGTGGCGCTACCGACGCTCCGTCTGTCCCACAGTAGGTGGCGCTACCGACGCTCCGTCTGTCCCACAGTAGGTGGCGTTACCGACGCCGCGTCAGTCCTACAGTAGGTGGCGCTACCGACGCCGCGTCAGTCCCACAGTAGGTGGCGCTACCGACGCTGCGACAGTCCCATAGTAGTGGCGCTACTGGTGATAATAACGTTGCACGACCCGTCGCCTCTCGTCCAGCGGCTGTACCCGCAGGACCTCGGCCACCCCGCCCTCGTCAAACCAGCAGGTGAGGTGGACACCGTCCAGCACGAAGTAGTAGAGTTTGTCCTGGCACTGCTGGCGGCGGTAGGCGGACCGGGGGTCGGCGCTGAGGATGGCCTCCATGGCCGGCCGCAGGCCCTCAGGGCCCCCCAGCTGGGCCAGACAACACCCGTCCGGACGCAGGGCGCCTAGCTGAGCCTCGGCTGCCTGTGTCAGGCGCACGGCCAGGCGTGACACCGGCGGCCGGCGTAACCAGGCGGCGTAGCTCACGTCGGGCTCTGCTGCCTCCACCGGATCAGCGGATTCAGAAGCGGATGACTGGTCTTTATCAGTGATAGTCCCTTGTGTGACGTCAGACGGTTTGACGCCAGACGCTGTGGCGTCAGACGGAGTGGCGTCAGACGGTGTGGCGTCAGACGGTGTGGCATCAGACGGTGTGACGTCAGACGGTGTGACGTCAGACGGTGTGACGTCAGACGGTGTGGCGTCAGACGGTGTGGCGTCAGACGGTGTGACGTCAAACCGTATACGCGCCTGTTCCCGGTTTGAAACATGTGTGACTCCCGAGGTCCTGTCTGGGCACGGAGGGGTTCCTTCCCCCGGATTCTCCACCGCCGCCGGACTTCTAGGATCAGGATCATTCTCCTCGGGCGCTTTGCCCCGCACAGACGCCAGGTGGTGCTCCAGAAGGCGGGTCAAGTCCTGCGCAGACTCTTGGCCGGACAGGAGACCCTCTGAGCCTTTCGGGGGTGAGGAGGGTAACACTCCTCCGATCCTAGGGGCGCCAGACCGCGGGGTAACGGGCACGGACGGGACGCCAGCCTCTGGGGTATTACCCCTCGCTGGGGGTGCTTCCCCGCCAGTCCTCAACCCACAGGAATCCACGTGGGCGTCGCCGTCTCGGGGTGCCGGGTCGACGCCGTCAGATAACGCCCAAGCTGTGGGTGCGGGTTGTAGCCGTGGGGAGGGTGCCTCCGCCTGGGCGGTGACTGGGGCACGCTGGGGGTTATCGTAGTCCGGGATGTATGGCTTGATGTCCAGCACAGGGGTGCCATCCAACATGTCCACCCCGGACAAGTACACGGAGTCACCTGGGCCAATACAACACTCAGTCATTAACAGGGTCACGACATCTCCTGCAGCCTTTCGTTGGATATTATATAGCATGTATCAGTAAATATAGATACATCGCAGTTTGTTTCATTACATTTTTGTAAAATTTTATATTCTAACAATATTTAGACTATAATATTCAGACTACAATATTGAGGTCGGACGATTAAAAGATAATAATTGAGCATTAATAACAGATCTAATTTTGAGTCGGTTTCTAGTTCTGGCCGTTTGAGCAGTGTGTAGACCGGTACATAGATTAGGCAGCACGTACCTTGCACCTTGTCAATCTGGACCAGGGACAGTCCCACTGGGTTGGGTCGGTAGGGCGAGCGGGTGGCAAACAGACCTACCCTGGCGCCGTTCAGACGCGGCGGCTTCACCTTAGCCTTCGTGTAGGCATTGTTGTTCTTGTGGAACACGTAGAATACCCTACAAACAGCATACACAAGTAACATGAAGAGACACACGTGCATCATGCCTCATGATTCCACCCCTTTACGGCGTTCCTGTAATAATCATAATGTTATTGCCAATTATTTGTGCAGTAAATAATATGAACAGCAGAGCAAACGCGTATGCATATTGCCGAATAAAGCAAAGAGAAAACAAAGCCATAAAAACAGATTAATTTTCAGTGGATGAGAAGGATATTCTGCATATTTGCCCTACTTACACTAATTTATCCCACAGTATATCACTGCAATAGAGCCACAAATGAGGACTTGAGCTCGACTGAACTATTTAATGCTCTTTATTTTAAAACAAAGGCAAGAGTGATGAGTCTATGTGAGCTACAAACCAGAGGTGTGAGAACTCCTCAAGACCCTCCAGGGAGTGACCAGGATTGCTGAACAGTCCCTTGGAGAGAGTCAGGACGCCTTTGGAAGCCTGACATATGTTGGCTTGACGTGGGGTCCCATTTTTAAACTGGAACACAGACCTAATGTGCCCAATAGGCTTCAAAGGGAACAATTGACCAGGCTGCTCTGAAAAAAGATATACATACACACATAAATATATATATACATGTAGATAGATCAAAATTACCGGGTAATTAACAAGTAAATCTGGTTGTTAGCTTAAATTTGCACGCAATTAACATCACAGGCAAAATGAAACCAAAAGTAAGGAAAAACATTAGGAAATCAGAAAGAAACACTTCACACAACCGACAGATGTACACAGTATGGTGTTGTATGTATCCTTACCTGCAGGGTTGATCTCTGGAGGTTGCTGTGCACTGAGAGATAGGTCACTTTGGGGAAGTGATTGACGTTGACATTCTGATAACACCTGTTTCAGGTGCTTCACATCTTCCCTGTGGCTGTGCCTTAAGCCCTCAATCTTCCTCCTGTAACACAACAAAACAATATTGCTACTAACTAAAGTACAGTGCACCCCACTTCATTGCAACTTTTGTCTACCAGTGATTATCTGAAGTTGGTGAAGTCAGAATGGACGACATATATATACAGTGCATTCCACTTAATTGCAACTTTTATTTGTCAGCAAAAAAGTTGCAATTATCCAAAGTTGACGATTTTGATGGGTCATAACAGACTACATATACGCTAAACATTTATAATAAAACACTGCTAGAAGTCGTGGTGCAGCTTATAATATGTAGTTTTCCGGAAATCGTTCTAAGCGCCGGCCAACCCGGTTTTTAGGCCAAAGTTGGGGTGCGGCTTCTAATATGTATGCGGCTTCTAATAAGCAGTTTACGGTAGTAAAACTCCACATCCCACTAGTCCTCTTGGCCTGTGACCGTTTTTAATAGATGTTGATCCCTGAAGTTCTACTTAATCGCAACACAAATTTACCTGAAAATGGGTGGAGGCTTTGGATAAACAACTGAAGTTGTTAACATGGTAATGTATAGGAAATGGTGTTGGGATTTGAGAATTGTTGTGATTAAGGTGACACAGGTGTGAGTAAGTGGGCTCACTGTATTGTGTCATATATATATTCTGATACTGCATATTGATCGAACATACCCAAAAAAATATGACTACCCAAATGAGGCATCAAAGTTGGTCGGAAATTAGGAGGTTTAGGGGGATTAATTGTAACTCCTTCTTAGGAATTTGAATATATACTGGCATGGCATTCTCATGGCTGGTATAAATATAGAGTATATATTGTTCAAAGCACGTTCGGTGCCATGGCAACCATCATTTTATGATGCGTGTTTTAGTATTTTGGCGAAAGAGCGTTTTCTCCCAATGGCGTGTCAACATGGAGAAATATTCTTTGTCATAAAAGAGGATTATATCGCAGTACAAATGTAAGTTTAGTATCATTAAAATGGTCTAGTGTTGCTTTCTCACGTCAGTGATTTTGAGAGTGATCGAGGCAAATTCACGGAAAATATGGGCCGAAACGTGTGTCTACGGCATTTATGACTGACTTTAAGTTAAGTTTAATATGTCAGAGTCTATGACTGTATTATCGCCCACACGCCACCGTTGTAACGAGCGATAATCTCACTGATCCTTACCTTATTCCCTTTAATTCACATCTGGTGCCCTGAACGTCTTTATGTAATTGCTCTATCTTCGGATCCATTGGTGATAGACTGGCCCGAGCAGTCTTAAAAAAAAAAGACTTTAGTTCGGAGTTTATTTGCAGTTGCCAGTAAACTCCAGTAAAGTCTGTGTAGCAGCGCCCCCTGGCCTACGAGACGCAAGACAGCGTTCTCGTGACAGAGGGCGCCCATGTCGGCGAATGTTTGTCTGGTTCGCAATGCGGGGCGCATGGTCTTAGACTTGGTGGTGGTGGGTGGGAGTGCCTATAACCTGACAGTTACCTGACCCAAGTTAAAACATATTCTGATATTATACAGCCAACATTCTATAATCGTCAGCGAGATTTATATGTGGTTGGACCGCTGACGTTCCGACGACGTTCTATAGATCTAGGCCAGCAGTGAATCGACGGAGCTGAGGACCCCAGGGCAGGGGGCCTATTTCGACACGCCGATACAGCAATTTTTTAAAATTATCGACATGCGATATAGACTTCTTCAAAGCGACATGGCTACCAGCCCCCCGCCCCCCTTATCCCAATCAGGGGCCCTGGAAAGGGGCCATTTCAGAAAAGTGCCCACATATCCAAGCCTAGAAATGTACTTTTTAAGCCACTTGCAACTTTAAATTTTTCAATTTTTAATTGAATTTTATTCTAAACTGTCAATGGTATTCTAAGACTGCCACTTATACCGACTTTCTGTGATCATGTATGGCTAGTAACATATGTGGATGCGATGAGCGCATGACCTTCAAGATCGAGATGCAATGCAATTGTTTAGCGACTTGAGAAGTCAAGAATGCAGTGAAATCATCGTTATCCCATCAGGTTCACATAATAAACTAGCCAATCGTGGGATCGCTGTAAAATGTTGGATTATCCATTGATATCAAGAATTGTTTTAAACTCATGATCATGTAGTATGTTCCACAAAAAAACTACTGAACTGCATGGGTGATACAAGTTTTGAATGTGACGAAAGCCTGTCTGGAAAAACACTTCGATAGGTAATATTGAGAGTCAGCAGGAACGAAATGAGTAGACGACACGCATGTAATATTGAAACTGATTTATCAGCGACAGCATAACTGTACAGTTCACCCATATTTTACCTGCCTCTCATAACAAAACCCAGCACACAATGGTAGACAAGAGTAAGTAAGTGGGGGCGGGGGGGGGGATACATTTTCATTTGTGAATTTTATTTTTATTTGTTATTTCTTTATGATATTTTTTGTCTGTGACATCGGTACATACATGTATCAAACTACAAAGTACTCCAGGCACTCGACACGTCGTGGTCTATATTCTACCACACTGATGAACATGATAATAACAGTAGACAGAGCATATAATGTACAAGTCTATCAATGAACCCATCCGGACAGGCGACGAAATGAATCGATGATTATATAAACAGATGAGACAACGATGTGATGCTTTTGTGGACAAGTAATAACAGGATCTGATGATATAATGCCAAGCTGATATACAGAAAAAAACTGGGCGAAGAATAACGATATCTGGCGGCTTTAAATCACAGACAATGAGCAGCGCATTGCATGGGCAGCCCACGGCGGTCAGACATTTAAACGTTTTGCTGCATTACCCCGCAGCTCCAATCGGTCAATCTAACGCGGATTATATCATAAAAACAGCTAGATGCACTTCCCAACAAGGTCCCAACTTCGCCGGTGTTCGAGCGTTATTAAATTGATTTGGAATGTTTTGTATTGTGACGTCTATAGTGCATTCGATACCCCAACTGCAATTACATTAATTAGAAGTCCAGTTACATCTGACTACAGCTTCCACAGCACCTGCACAAATACTTCAACGGCCAATGACGCTCGAAACGCGATATTTCCACACGCGGCAAACAAATTCAAATTTTCTCATTCATCGGTCATTCATTGTCTCGGGAGGTTTCTTGTCCCAGTTTAGGCCACTTTTGTCCAAAAATAAGGTGGAATAAACTGTACCAAGGTACCTCCGGGAAAAGGAATGACCACACACGCACATTACAAATATATTTCTAAAAAACCTAATCGCGAACGATACGATAAGCCGAGCATCAATCGTGAAGCTCAATCTTTGACCATACGTAGAAACACAATAAAGGAAGACCTGTTTAAATGACGGGTGACGCGTGACCGGTTATACCAGTAACATGTACATGAAGAGCGGCAGGACGATATTGTCGATTTCCGTCGTGAAGGCTTCCAGTAATGACGTCATAAGGACAGCAATGACGATTCTGATCCACCACAGCGACGGACACAACCCTATTCACCAACAAAAACATATATCCTAAGTTTTCAGTTATATAGGTTTTTTCTATTTAACTGCTATGTAATATGATCGAATGATTTTGCAGCCAACATCCGAGTTTTCAAAGTGGTTACAGTATAGTTATATCAAAGGTTGTCACATACATCAGATATCTAAGATATTTAAGCGTTATTCACTTTAGCCTAAATTAACATTGAGCCCCATTACATACAGACACGAAAGGCTGCCTTCGTGGAGCCAAAAGATAATTAACAAGTATATATTTTGTATAAAGATACCGAAAATATACAAATAAGTTCCTTAATCTGGCCCTAATTCTCAGTTTCCTGCTTCATCCGTCCGCGCTCACCTAAAGACAGTATTAGGGCCACAGCCACAAACTGGGCGGTGGCGGCAGCAACAGTGCCCTCCACGGTCTTCCGAGTACCTGGGGAGAAAGGAGGTCACTGTTATTAGTTCCTGTCCCGAATGCCACAAGGCAGCCGCGCATAGCGTAAATAATAAAAAATCGTCCAGCTTGTGGTTGTCTACATTCTACGAATGAGGAATATTTCATGTGTTCCATTTTATGCGAATACCGTCCACGCCGATGTGTTTATAAACATGTGTAGTATTTCTGGTCCCAGGCCCGAATGGACGCCGAAAGTTCTACCCGCCTGGCGGGTTTCGAACCGGGGACCTTTCGCATCCCGAGCGAACACCTTACGCGTTAGGCCAAAGGGAACTTCCCATTTGGCCCGAGGCGCTTGGTGTCTTTCATCCACCGGGCCTGGGCCGAGATATCACACATGGATACACAAAAGTATACGCGACAGTGACACTACCCAATGATGCGCTTATCAGTTAGCGAAACCAGATATATATTTACACCTACATATCTTAATCTGTATATATCAGAACGTTATTTAATGAAAAACTAACGGACACATACATACACGCATTAATCACTCCACTTCACTTCACTGGGGCAAAGCGCGGCTGTTATTTGAGGGATTTCGGCAACCACTGACAAGACGCAACGTAGTTATCTATGGACATCTAATAGCCGAGGTACCCTTTGGCAAAAACACGCATCGCTAGGAACATTTAAGTGGACTAACTCACCTGACCAATTGTGCTTGCCATACACTGAGCCGATGACAGAAGCCGCCGTGTCGCCTACCCCGAGGGAAATTACGCCGGCATACAGGGCAAGGTGAGGCTCTGGAAGAAATCAGCGGGGCGTTGGCGAAACCATAACGGTCACATAACACGTTAAACCGTCGATCCTATAATTCAGTATTTACGCTCTGGTTAAACCGGCCAACGCTAGCGTCTGGAGGCTTATCTTCAACGTAACCTCCACAAAATCGTGAGTAATATGTGAGCTATAATGAAATAATGATACGCGCTAACATGGAAAAAGTACCCTTTCTTTAAGGTTAGACAATATATAAACATCATCTGCTATAGAAAAGAACAATTTGGTTCAAATTTTTGTTTAACTGAAGGTGAGTACTGACCTCCTGGAGTGGGGAAGAGCCAGAGGGGGGCGGAACACCCGATGAGCAGGTAAATGTGGGTCAGAATGACTGGACCCTCGTCTTGGTGGTCGACAAACAGCGACAAGTGCTGCTCCAGCCACCCCCCGACGGGGGGCGTCCGAAGGATGCGTATACACTGAAACAAGCAAATCCCGAGTCAAGTTTCACCACTTAAAGCAATATATTCCGTAATTTTTTGTATTACTCACCTCTTTTCCATGTCAAATAAGTATATTCTGCCTTGATTTAAATCCTGAAAGCCTTTGGGCTATCCGGAGAGAAGCAGATTTTTTCACCGGAGCAGAAGTTTCATGTTGAAATGTTGAAATTGTTGTTTTACAGACTTGAGATACTTTTAGTCTTGATTCTAAACTGTAAAAAATCTAAGATGGTGCATGTAATTATCTTGCTTTAATGGCTAGATAGGTAGTGACTTTAGGCCACAGTCACATGAGGTGCTTTGTTCCTTGAAATGATATATACATATGCGTGGCTGGGTTTTTAAGTCGTGATGCAGTAGTCTGCTGGGGCTTTGATTACTGTGCTTCTCCCTCTGACGGCAAATAAACCATTCCATGTGGAAAGTTAATCCAAGGTTGCTTTACTAATAGACGCAAATTACAAGTAGCTGCGGCCGTGGGCATCTAATGCGCATCAAACATGGGAGAGGGGTGGGCGGAGGGGGGGGGGGGCACTACATTTACGCCCGCGCAGGGGCTACCACTCCTTCATGGACAAGGCGACCACGTGACCTGTGACGGATGCCTACCTCTAACATAACGAATATGACTAGGACACATGAAGTGGCGACCCCGAGCATCTCGGCGTCGAGCCACAGACCCGGCGTGAAGGCACAGATCGCTAACACGTGGAAGTGCTTCCTCGTGCGGGTTGATATCGCCTTGGTTTCCGAGGATCCCGTCCCAGAAGGCTTTGCGGGCGGCGCGGGAGTGTGTGCCGGACTGACCTTGACCTTGGATGCTACGTAGGAGTCTACGAGGACAATCGCAAGGGCGCCGACACAACAAGCCGCCCAGTAGGCGAACAGCAACACCTGAAACATAACATTCACCATCAGTTAATTCATACAAGTCGTGATGTAACCGTGCACGGTTGTTTTACACCCAATCGGAGAAAACTTTCGAGAATCAGAGGTGAAAAAGGGGTTAGGTTAATCCCTGGAAATATCAATTTCAGCGGATAATAACGAAAGACAAAATGAAATTGGCATGTTACATGTATAAACTAATTATAAAGATAAATAATCATAAATTTCTACATGAAGTCCATGCTTGGTACGCGAGGGCACAATGACACCATCAAAGACACAAGTCGGTACGACACGTTCCCAATGTAAAGGGCGTAACAAAACAGCGTGCGTAATCCAAAATATAAAATCAGAAAGCGACAGAAGCCTCCGTTAATGAGGAGAACACCTACCTTGGTGTGGCTCTGTGTGATATAACTAAGGGTCCAGGTGACGAAGTCTTGATGCAAGAGCAGGAAGGAGGCGGGTAGCGCACACCCAGCGGCGACCAGCGTCAGGACAGGGTACAGGGAGTAGGGGCCCAGTGAACACCCATAGAGTATGCACACCACCAAACCACAGGACAACACGGCAACCTGAAGGGGGGGGGGGGGGGGCATACATCACCAGTTAATCATAATCCAGCTACAATCACAGTTATGGACTGCGATTCGTTTCGATAGAGGTGCCGCGTATTTCTTATCTTATAAAAGTTCGATAACTCATAAGGAGCGGAGCTGGCCAAAGATGACTACAGTACAGTGAATACATCTCTATTCGGCAGCTAAAGCATTCCACTGTCTCCATCATAGATTTTCCCCAGGGGCGGAACAGTTCTACATTTAAAGCAATTCCGTTATACAACTCCCTTCGTTATACAAGTCCCTCCGTTATACAACTCCCTCCGTTATACAGCTCCCTCCGTTATGCAAATCCCTTCGTTATACAATTCCCTCCGTTATACAATTCCAGCTTTTATACGACGTTTCTCCACGGATGGAACTCTCCACGGACGATGCTAAAATATCTATACGACTACGGCGTATGTGACAAATATAACAATTGAGGGCTACGAACGATACTGGTTAGAGCATGAGGATGAAGATTATACTACGGGCTTCAGATAAAATCAGCGTACACAAAGTGACCTTGACCTCGCTCTCTGACCTGACTGAAAGAAGTCGACGTCTGGGCATTTTCGAGAATGGCAGATTGAGGAAATAGAAGTCCAATCTGAAACGAATATTGAAAAGAGATTGTGATGTACGTCTCACACCGTCACAACACGCGATTCTTGATTAATTAATCTCCGATACAAACCACAAACTGCATCAACAAAGACATACGGACACATGTTTGGGAATAAAGTAACGGCCTTGCTTCTTACGGGTCAAAGAAAAACAACACGGACCACAAACCAATAGAAGGTCACATTTGTTGTTAAACAAAATACGGACTACTACAGCATAATATAAGTTTATGTCACACGAATTAAGCATTTATGAAGCTCGCAGTAACCAACCTGGTGGCCAATATTACTAATGGCCTGCATGAGAAATAGGACGATTCCTTGACTACAAATGGCTGCTTCTCCAACAGAAAAACTTTTCGGCAACCAAATGGGTAGACCACATTGCACGAGGCATTGGAGCACGATACCTCCTAGCTCCAGGCAGGCAGTAGACCAATCTAAACATAAGGAACAAGTAGCAATAGTCCTTGACACTCAGATATGCATGTTACATTTTTTAATTGCCCTATACTAAGCATACCGCCGCGTTTATGATGATGGTCGTATACATGTGTGAATAATTATCGCCTGGTTATTGCACTCTTGTCGGCTAAGCGCTACATCATCAATGACAATTTAACCTAAATTTTAAGACGAAATGAATCGATTTAGCATCTGACCAACTTGATTTCCATACTAATAAGGACAACTTGAGATTGATACTACTTACGCAGAGAATACGTTACAACATGGACGACCAGCTGCACGGTGACCATGGGGAGCACACTGGCTATGGCGGTGAGCGGCACCTCGGCGACATGCGCGCAGTCAGACCGCGTGGCCGGATCCTGACGCGTCTGGTATCCCCTGGCAACGCAACGGTGAATCTGCGCTATGACGAAGACTGCGACTAAAGCTTGACTAAGGGCAAAAGTCTGAAGGAAGCCCGTGTATACATCTGAAGTGAAACATATGTAAGACTGTTACACTAAGGTATCAAAGAACATAAGCTTTATTGTCGTTCGTTACGAGATAGAATTATCCTGGCCTCGGGCATTTTTATCACTTGCTAAAAAAACCGACGTTTTGTCTGCTTCAGAGCAGATCAAGCCTGATTAATAGTTAAATTGATAGAGGCAATACTCTTTATTCTATATATGTTATTACACTACCAAGAAGTCTCTTTCAAGTTGGTCAATATTATGATTAGACATAATAGCCAGAACTGGTCTTCTACCCCAACCTGTTTTATCCAGGTACAATGTCGACAAGATGACAGAGACTGGTAGGAGGAGTGTGTAGGCCAGACCAGGAAATACTTCCCGGGAAGACACTGAACTCCTGTAATCATATTGGCAGACGTCCATCACTTAGACCCACATGAACCCTCGATAACGCAGCAACTTTGTTGTTTAAATCACCTTTAGGACGAATTAGTGTCTGCATTTGTGCATATAAATCTACCCTCGAATTTAAATTTATCTTCTGTCTTGAGAATAAAATAATAAACGTGCATCTTTAAGATGGTCACACAAATTATACTTAATGGCATTTTGTTTAAAATTGCCCACGCGACCTCTTAAGCATACCAATATCACTAATTACCTGAGTTTCCAAAGCCATTTACCCATCTTGGCACTGTTGTCATAGCCTTGTCGACAAACGGCCGTCGCCTCCATCTTCACTATGAAGGCACACATGCCTAATAACTCTACAGAAATATAAACAGAAACATACTACACACACAGATACCGCTAGCCATTCCACAGTTTGTCAGTTAATAAAAAAAACTGCGCGTGGACAACATGCAGATAGTGACAGTGTTCCCAGGTCTACGGAAGCGTGGCGCCGTCAGACAAGTCATTCCCATTAAACAGCTGCGATGATCAATACTTTTATCGTTTTCTTCGCTCGAAAATTCATCATAAAGAACGTCTTACACAAGCAGGAAGGACTCGTTTAGCGTTAATTGGACCATAATGCGAAGGTTCCACGTATTTATAGACATATCATGTCAGTCCTGATGTCTAGTTCCAGTCGCTAAGTTCTCATCCCTCCTCCCTGCCCTCACCTTCCCCTTGCCCTTCCCTTATCAGGATGCGATGAGGCTCGGTACGACGATACGCTTTTGATGAACCCGCGAGCCAAGAAAATATGCATCTGACACGTATACTCGAAATTCATTTTGGAATCATTCGGATGAAAACTTACTTAAGATTGTTATTTCAGTTTGACGGCCATGCTATTCAGAATATCCGGCATGGTCCTATTCCATGACACCGGGTTATAAGAGGCAGGGGCTGGAGGTGTACGTCCCCACACCACAGTCATTACATAACGAGTGTACTGACACCCGGTATGACAGGTGCACAACCGTTGCGCAAATACATGTAATGTACACACATAGAGACATTTGCTTTCAAAGGCAGACGATGACCGCTTCGCCTTGGCATGTGAGAGAAATAGTTAAGGACGGTGCCTAAGCGGGAAAGGTATATTTCCAAGTGTCATTGAGTATTCATACTACAGCGGTCCGCGAACTGACCCGTGGGTACGTATTTAAATGATTGGCCCGGGGGCGCGCCGGTCATTATCAAACACCACACATGGTCTATACTGCCGCAGTAGATGACTAGACGTAATTACCATACATAATGTTCTTGAATACAGGTGAGGGAATAGAACTTAATAGGGTTACAAATCTAAAGATCGTGATATGTATGCTTTAGTCCCATTTCGTGCACACGAGGGTTACCATTGGCAATGAACGGGGAAGAAAATGGTTTGGATAAAATATGCCCCCAGAAAATGTAGCATAATGTGCATTGCTAACAGCGAATTGTTCTCAGTAGTTACTCACCACATAGAACCAGTTGGAGGCCATGTTTGCATGTGACACACAGCATAGCCCCTAGGCAGCCGACAAAAAGCAAGCTCTGCTGCATCGTGATAAGCGGAAGCAGACCTCTAGTTTTGTTACATCCTTCTGTAGCAGAGAATAAACATTGATTTATTTTCCAGTTTTAAATCCAATAATTCTTGCGTGAAGAGGCAAGGGAAGAGACATGGGAACAGGCCCGGGAAGAGGCACGGGAAGAGGCACGGGAAGAGGCACGGGAAGAGGCACGGGAAGAGGCACGGGAAGAGGCACGGGAAGAGGCACGGGAAGAGGCACGGGAAGAGGCACGGAGAGAGGTACGGGAAGAGGCACGGGGAGAGGCACGGGAAGAGGCACGGGAAGAGGCACGGGAAGAGGTACGGGAAGAGGCACGGGGAGAGGTACGGGAAGAGGCATATATGTACAAGTACCTCTTCCCGGGAGGCACGGGAACAGGTACAGAAGCGGACATGGGAAAAGCCCCGGGAAAAGGCCCGGGGAGAGGTACGGGAAGAGGTACGGGAAGAGGCACGGGAAGAGGCACGGGAAGAGGCACGGGAAGAGGCACGGGGAGAGGTACGGGAAGAGGCACGGGAAGAGGTACGGGAAGAGGCACGGGAAGAGGTACGGGAAGAGGCACGGGAAGAGGTACGGGAAGAGGCACGGGGAGAGGTACGGGAAGAGGCACGGGAAGAGGTACGGGAAGAGGCACGGGGAGAGGTAAGGGAAGAGGCACGGGAAGAGGCACGGGAAGAGGTACGGGAAGAGGCACGGGAAGAGGCACGGGAAGAGGCACGGGAAGAGGCACGGGAAGAGGCACGGGAAGAGGCACGGGAAGAGGCACGGGAAGAGGCACGGGAAGAGGCACGGGAAGAGGCACGAAAACAAACACGGGGACAGGTACAGAAGCGGACATGGGAAGAGGCACGGGAAGAGGTACGGGGAGAGGCACGGGGAGAGGTACGGGAAGAGGCACGGGAAGAGGCACGGGAAGAGGCACGAAAACAAACACGGGGACAGGTACAGAAGCGGACATGGGAAGAGGCACGGGAAGAGGTACGGGGAGAGGCACGGGGAGAGGTACGGGAAGAGGCATATATGTACAAGTACCTCTTCCCGGGAGGCACGGGAACAGGTACAGAAGCGGACATGGGAAAAGCCCCGGGAAAAGGCCCGGGGAGAGGTACGGGAAGAGGTACGGGAAGAGGCACGGGAAGAGGCACGGGAAGAGGTACGGGAAGAGGCACGGGGAGAGGTACGGGAAGAGGTACGGGAAGAGGCACGGGAAGAGGTACGGGAAGAGGTACGGAAAGAGGCACGGGAAGAGGTACGGGAAGAGGTACGGGTGACAAGCACGGGAAGAGGTACGGGAAGAGGTACGGGAAGAGGCACGGGGAGAGGCACGGGAAGAGGTACGGGAAGAGGCACGGGAAGAGGCACGGGAAGAGGTACGGGGAGAGGCACGGGAAGAGGCACGGGAAGAGGTACGGGGAGAGGCAAGGGAAGAGGTACGGGAAAAGGCACGGGGAGAGGCACGGGAAGAGGTACGGGAAGAGGCACGGGAAGAGGCACGGGAAGAGGCACGGGAAGAGGCACGGGGAGAGGCACGGGGAGAGGTACGGGAAGAGGCACGGGAAGAGGTACGAGAAGAGGCACGGGAAGAGGTACGGAAAGAGGCACGGGAAGAGGTACGGGAAGAGGTACGGGAAGAGGTACGGGAAGAGGCACGGGGAGAGGTACGGGAAGAGGTACGGGAAGAGGCACGGGAAGAGGTACGGGAAGAGGTACGGGAAGAGGCACGGGAAGAGGCACGGGGAGAGGTACGGGAAGAGGCACGGGAAGAGGCACGGGAAGAGGCACGGGGAGAGGTACGGGAAGAGGCACGGGGAGAGGTACGGGAAGAGGTACGGGAAGAGGTACGAAGAGAGGTACGGGAAGAGGCACGGGAAGAGGTACGGGAAGAGGCACGGGAAGAGGTACGGGAAGAGGCACGGGAAGAGGTACGGGAAGAGGCACGGGAAGAGGTACGGGAAGAGGTACGGGGAGAGGCACGGGAAGAGGTACGGGAAGAGGCACGGGAAGAGGTACGGGAAGAGGCACGGGGAGAGGTACGGGAAGAGGCACGGGGAGAGGCACGGGGAGAGGTACGGGAAGAGGCACGGGAAGAGGCACAGGGAGAGGCACGGGAAGAGGCGCGGGAAGAGGCACGGGAAGAGCTACGGGGAGAGGCACGGGAAGAGGTACGGGAAGAGGTACGGGAAGAGGCACGGGAAGAGGCACAGGGAGAGGCACGGGAAGAGGCGCGGGAAGAGGTACGGGGAGAGGCACGGGGAGAGGCACGGGAAGAGGCACAGGGAGAGGCACGGGAAGAGGCACGGGAAGAGCTACGGGGAGAGGCACGGGAAGAGGTACGGGAAGAGGCACGGGAAGAGCTACGGGGAGAGGCACGGGAAGAGGTACGGGAAGAGGTACGGGAAGAGGCACGGGAAGAGGCGCGGGAAGAGGCACGGGAAGAGCTACGGGGAGAGGCACGGGAAGAGGCACGGGAAGAGGCACGGGAAGAGGTACGGGAAGTGGCACGGGAAGAGGTACGAGAAGAGGCACGGGAAGAGGCACGGGGAGAGGCACGGGGAGAGGTACGGGAAGAGGCACGGGAAGAGGCACAGGGAGAGGCACGGGAAGAGGCGCGGGAAAAGGCACGGGAAGAGGTACGGGAAGAGGCACGGGAAGAGGCACGGGAAGAGGTACGGAAAGAGGCACGGGGAGAGACACGGGAAGAGGCACGGGAAAAGGTACGGGAAGAGATCCGGGAAGAGGCACGGGGAGAGGTACGGGAAGAGGTACGGGGAACAAGCACGGGAAGAGGTACGGGGAGAGGTACGGGAAGAGGTACGGGAAGAGGTACGGGAAGAGGTACGGGAAGAGGTACGGGGAGAGGTACGGGAAGAGGCACGGGAAGAGGTACGGGAAGAGGTACGGGAAGAGGTACGGGAAGAGGTACGGGGAGAGGTACGGGGAGAGGCACGGGGAGAGGTACGGGGAGAGGCACGGGGAGAGGTACGGGAAGAGGTACGGGAAGAGGTACGGGGAGAGGTACGGGAAGAGGTACGGGAAGAGGTACGGGAAGAGGTACGGGAAGAGGTACGGGGAGAGGTACGGGAAGAGGTACGGGAAGAGGCACGGGAAGAGGTACGGGGAGAGGCACGGGAAGAGGCACGGGAAGAGGTACGGGAAGAGGTACGGGAAGAGGTACGGGGAGAGGTACGGGAAGAGGTACGGGAAGAGGTACGGGGAGAGGTACGGGGAGAGGCACGGGAAGAGGCACGGGAAGAGGCACGGGGAGAGGTACGGGAAGAGGCACGGGAAGAGGTACGGGAAGAGGCACGGGGAGAGGCACGGGAAGAGGTACGGGAAGAGGTACGGGGAACAAGCACGGGAAGAGGTACGGGAAGAGGTACGGGAAGAGGTACGGGGAGAGGTACGGGAAGAGGTACGGGAAGAGGTACGGGGAGAGGTACGGGAAGAGGTACGGGAAGAGGTACGGGGAGAGGTACGGGAAGAGGTACGGGAAGAGGTACGGGGAGAGGTACGGGAAGAGGTACGGGAAGAGGTACGGGAAGAGGTACGGGAAGAGGTACGGGGAGAGGTACGGGGAGAGGTACGGGAAGAGGTACGGGAAGAGGTACGGGGAGAGGTACGGGAAGAGGTACGGGAAGAGGTACGGGGAGAGGTACGGGAAGAGGTACGGGAAGAGGTACGGGAAGAGGTACGGGGAGAGGTACGGGAAGAGGCACGGGAAGAGGTACGGGAAGAGGCACGGGAAGAGGTACGGGTGACAAGCACGGGAAGAGGTACGGGAAGAGGTACGGGAAGAGGTACGGGAAGAGGTACGGGGAGAGGTACGGGAAGAGGTACGGGAAGAGGTACGGGAAGAGGTACGGGAAGAGGTACGGGAAGAGGCACGGGGAGAGGCACGGGGAGAGGTACGGGAAGAGGCACGGGGAGAGGTACGGGAAGAGGTACGGGAAGAGGCACGGGGAGAGGCACGGGGAGAGGTACGGGAAGAGGTACGGGAAGAGGTACGGGAAGAGGTACGGGAAGAGGCACGGGGAGAGGCACGGGGAGAGGTACGGGAAGAGGCACGGGGAGAGGTACGGGAAGAGGTACGGGAAGAGGCACGGGAAGAGGTACGGGGAGAGGTACGGGAAGAGGCACGGGAAGAGGCACTTGAAGCGGTACGGGAAGAGGTACGGGGGACAAGCACGGGAAGAGGTACGGGGAGAGGTACGGGAAGAGGCACGGGGAGAGGTACGGGAAGAGGTACGGGGAGAGGCACGGGAAGAGGTACGAAAAGAGGTACGGGAAGAGGCACGGGAAGAGGCACGGGGAGAGGTACGAAAAGAGGTACGGGAAGAGGCACGGGAAGAGGTACGAAAAGAGGTACGGGAAGAGGTACGGGAAGAGGCACGGGGAGAGGTACGAAAAGAGGTACGGGAAGAGGCACGGGAAGAGGTACGGGAAGAGGTACGGGAAGAGGTACGAAAAGAGGTACGGGAAGAGGTACGGGAAGAGGCACGGGGAGAGGTACGAAAAGAGGTACGGGAAGAGGCACGGGAAGAGGTACGGGAAGAGGTACGGGAAGAGGTACGGGAAGAGGTACGGGGAGAGGTACGGGAAGAGGTACGGGAAGAGGTACGGGAAGAGGTACGAAAAGAGGTACGGGAAGAGGTACGGGAAGAGGCACGGGGAGAGGTACGAAAAGAGGTACGGGAAGAGGCACGGGAAGAGGCACGGGGAGAGGTACGAAAAGAGGTACGGGAAGAGGCACGGGAAGAGGTACGGGAAGAGGTACGGGAAGAGGTACGGGAAGAGGCACGGGGAGAGGTACGGGAAGAGGCACGGGAAGAGGTACGGGAAGAGGCACGGGGAGAGGTACGAAAAGAGGTACGGGAAGAGGCACGGGAAGAGGTACGGGAAGAGGTACGGGAAGAGGTACGGGAAGAGGCACGGGAAGAGGCACGGGAAGAGGCACGGGAAGAGGTACGGGAAGAGGTACGGGAAGAGGCACGGGAAGAGGCACGGGGAGAGGTACGGGAAGAGGCACGGGAAGAGGTACGGGAAGAGACACGGGAAGATGTACGGGAAGCGGTACGGGAAGAGGTACGGGAAGAGGCACGGGAAGAGGTACGGGAAGAGGCACGGGAAGAGGTACGGGAAGAGGCACGGGGAGAGGTACGGGGAGAGGTACGGGGAGAGGTACGGGGAGAGGTACGGGGAGAGGCACGGGGAGAGGCACGGGAAGAGGTACGGGGAGAGGTACGGGGAGAGGCACGGGGAGAGGTACGGGGAGAGGCACGGGGAGAGGTACGAGAAGAGGCACGGGAAGATGTACGGGAAGAGGTACGGGAAGAGGTACGGGAAGAGGTACGGGAAGAGGTACGGGGAGAGGTACGAGAAGAGGCACGGGAAGATGTACGGGAAGCGGCACGGGAAGAGGTACGGGAAGAGGTACGGGAAGAGGTACGGGGAGAGGTACGAGAAGAGGCACGGGAAGATGTACGGGAAGCGGCACGGGAAGAGGTACGGGAAGAGGTACGGGAAGAGGTACGGGAAGCGGCACGGGAAGAGGTACGGGAAGAGGTACGGGAAGAGGTACGGGGAGAGGTACGAGAAGAGGCACGGGAAGAGGCACGGGAAGAGGTACGGGAAGAGGCACGGGAAGAGGTACGGGAAGAGGCACGGGGAGAGGTACGGGAAGAGGTACGGGAAGAGGCACGGGGAGAGGTACGGGAAGAGGTACGGGAATAGGTACGGGAAGAGGCACGGGGAGAGGCACGGGAAGAGGTACGGGGAGAGGTACGGGAAGAGGCACGGGAAGAGGTACGGGAAGAGGTACGGGAAGAGGTACGGGAAGAGGCACGGGAAGAGGTACGGGAAGAGGTACGGGGAGAGGTACGGGAAGAGGTACGGGAATAGGTACGGGAAGAGGCACGGGGAGAGGCACGGGAAGAGGCACGGGGAGAGGTACGGGGAGAGGTACGGGAAGAGGCACGGGAAGAGGCACGGGGAGAGGTACGGGGAGAGGCACGGGGAGAGGTACGGGAAGAGGAACGGGAAGAGGCACGGGAAGAGGCACGGGGAGAGGTACGGGAAGAGGTACGGGGAGAGGCACGGGGAGAGGTACGGGAATATGTACGGGAAGAGGCACGGGGAGAGGTACGGGAAGCGGTACGGGAAGAGGTACGAGAAGAGGCACGGGGAGAGGTACGGGAAGAGGCACGGGAAGAGGTACGGGGAGAGACACGGGAAGAGGTACGGGAAGAGATCCGGGAAGAGGTACGGGAAGAGGTACGGGAAGAGGTACGGGAAGAGGCACGGGGAGAGGTACGGGAAGAGGCACGGGGAGAGGTACGGGGAGAGGCACGGGAAGAGGTACGGGAAGAGGCACGGGGAGAGGTACGGGAAGAGGCACGGGGAGAGGTACGGGGAGAGGCACGGGAAGAGGTACGGGAAGAGGTACGGGGAGAGACACGGGAAGAGGTACGGGAAGAGGTACGGGGAGAGACACGGGAAGAGGTACGGGAAGAGGCACGGGAAGAGGCACGGGGAGAGGCACGGGGAGAGGTACGGGAAGAGGCACGGGGAGAGGTACGGGGAGAGGCACGGGAAGAGGTACGGGAAGAGGCACGGGGAGAGGTACGGGAAGAGGCACGGGAAGAGGCACGGGAAGAGGCACGGGGAGAGGTACGGGGAGAGGCACGGGGAGATGTACGGGGAGAGGCACGGGGAGAGGCACGGGAAGAGGCACGGGGAGAGGTACGGGGAGAGGCACGGGGAGAGGTACGGGAATAGGTACGGGAAGAGGCACGGGGAGAGGCACGGGAAGAGGTACGGGGAGAGGTACGGGAAGAGGCACGGGAAGAGGCACGGGGAGAGGTACGGGGAGAGGTACGGGGAGAGGCACGGGGAGAGGTACGGGAATAGGTACGGGAAGAGGCACGGGAAGAGGCACGGGGAGAGGTACGGGAATAGGTACGGGAAGAGGCACGGGAAGAGGCACGGGGAGAGGCACGGGGAGAGGTACGGGGAGAGGCACGGGGAGAGGTACGGGAATAGGTACGGGGAGAGGCACGGGGAGAGGTACGGGAAGAGTCACGGGAACAGACACGGGGGACAGGCACTGGAACCGACACGGGAACAGACACGCGAACTGTTGTGGAGTCACATGAAAACACCGCCATGGCAACTCTTGTCTGACCTCAAACGCGAGGTCCGGGCGAGGAGGTAACAAGAAAATACTTTAGCTTTGAGTAAAAAATTTCATTACCTTGCATGTGTAAATTTCTTACGAACCATACATATTAAGCGAGTCATTGGAACTCGCTTCATGTATTGATACACACTTAAAGTGTTCGTGTCACGATTTTGTCTTGCTCAGAGTTAACTTGGTTTATGGAAGATAGACAAATAACAATTTGTTTTAATTGGAGTTTACATTTTTTATTCCACGATATGACTGTAAACGCGTTCGTCAAAGTAGCGAAAGCGAGATCCGGCGGGTTTGTTTCTGGGAGCATTGCATCTGAGCGTTATTGAAACATTCCTCAATGATGTCACAATATTGACAGGTGAGCTTTGATGCAGTGCGTAGACATCTGTGGTCGAGGGCGTGTATTGTTTTTATCGTTGAGTGAGTTCATGCCAATCAGCAGAGAGCATCGGAGTCTAAATATAAAAGCACATGCGTTTGTATTCCTCTTTGACGTCACTTTCCTCGCTCACGGAAGTTAAATTAGTAGGTGCGAAAACAAGTGGAAAAAGTATGTCCTTCTGTTATTTGGGACGTTACAGCTCGATAAAATAAGCGTGGAAACACAGAACATTAATATGAGCTAAAGTTGTTTTGGCGTGGCACGAACACTTTAAATATATGTTGAAATGTGGTTTGAGGCTAGCAATGCCAAAACGGTATGGCGATTTGGTGCAAACTGTAACCTCAAAATGTATAGCATACGATCATATCTGTATATAGGCCCTATGTAGCGCTTATAACAAATATGAATTTCATCGATTACGTTCATAAAAACATTCATTTTCTCAATCTTCTGAGTCATTTGAAGGACAAATCGGTCATGGTGTATTCAGAGCAACGACTCGACAAGTTTTTGGCACCAAATTTGACCTCGCTCCCTGCTCTATGAAACAGACACTGCTGATGCAGAGGAGGGGTGGGGGGGGGGGGGGGCACTACATTACTACAGTGGTGGGGATGTGCTGCCCATGCTGGGGGCATGCGGAGAATGACAGAAAATACGAGATTTTTTGTGTCATTGAGTGACAGTCATGGCAATAAATTATATAGAGGTAGTTATTTGAATAAATTCGATATCGAATATAATATATAGTCAAGAGGTGCAAATTTACGATGAACAGTTTCGATATCAGCTAGAATATATGTAGCAGTTTTTCACTCGTCATTCTTATTTATAAACACATTCTTATTCCGTATTTTAGTCATATTCACATTCTTCATTTTCATCGCTTCCAACCCCTATATTTGCTAGGGGGCACTCAATATTGTTTATCATTCATGCAACACATCGACACTAATGTTTGGTCTTTGACATTACAGGTAACTATTATAAACCTGTGTATTTGTTATTCTCACTAGCAGTATATGTATGGTACTTATTTAATGTCCATATATATGGTATATTTCATATCGTAATATATTTATAACTTGAGGATTATTGCATTTTTATCTATTTAATTAGGCAGATTATGTGTGGGGATTGCGCCGGCAACATGTTGGCACTAATGTTTGGTCTTCGACCTCCCCAGCAACAAACAAGTGTGTGTTTGTCTCTCTCAACCCACAAGCACAATCTGTCACATATATATGGTCAAGAACTGCAATTTTGAAGAAAAAAAATGTCTCAGAAGGGTACATCAAGAAAAATTACAGATAAATCATTTGTGCGGCACATATGTATACACCTATACCCACTATAGGTAGTGCCCCTCCAGGGGCTGAAGAATTCCCTCTGTTGGGACGTTTGATGCTCGCCGTGTTAACGGATCTCGCACAAGTCACACGGCTGGGGTGAGTATATAGACCATGCTGCTGTTAGCCCCGCTGTGAGACTTGTATACGCTCGCTAGAAAGCATGAGCCCAATTTCAAGGCCAACGAACCATGCAAGCAGGCACCGCAGTGGCCCGCAGATATACAGAAAAACACAAGAACGATTTAAAGCATGACAGATCGGTCAAAGGTTGTAGTAGCTTTTGCTATAGACCTTTTCTCGCCATGAGTAGCCCAAGGAATATTTTACTTACAAGTTTTATTTCTTACACTGTAAAATATTTTAAATATCATGTAAGAGTATTATTTTTGACTTTTGACCTTGATTGTGATTTCCCTGTGATACTAGTTGGCCACTGACAAGAGCTTGCAGCCTATTTGTTTAGTCTGAAAAGCGAGTCTGAAAAGAGATTTTAAGCAGGATGAGGAAGGATGGATGAATTTTTTTTCTGAGGCATTAATGTAAGGGCTTTCATAACATCATAATGTCATTACACATCAGTGCTTTGTGGCGATCTAGAAATACTTCAGAACTTTTCAGCACTTTGGCAACTACTTCCAGCTTTTGTTCCAGCCCGCCACAGGCGCAAGATTTTTGCCACACCACAAATGAGCGATAAGTCATTTCAATAACAGCCCTCAAAAGAAGTAGATATATGACTTAGTAAATATATATTAAATATATTAGATTTTCATTTATGGTTAGAAATCAGTCTTTACAACCATATTAATCACATGTATGTACATGCCATTGTCATCGCTAGAAAATATCTGTTTTATTCTGTGCATATTCTGCCAGTTTTTGTTATGTTTTTTTTTTTAAGCCAATGAGGACAAAAGTTATAGACATGCAGATGGAAGATCCTGGATCAAGATTTATGTGGCATATGTCTGGACTTGTGTTGTGGCGCTTGGTCTGACCTGTGTCTGTGAGCAAGCCATGGGGGAGACTGGACCCATAAACATAATGGGGTACAGCCTCGTCGAACATGGGACGGGTCGACCGCAGGCCACTTGAACCACGGGAGGGGGGTGGAGGGGGGTGTTAGGGGGGTGGGGGTACATGTTGTAAGGGGTGGTGCGCACTGATGGCGGCATCCAGTGGAGGGGCGAACGCTGCCCATTGTTAAAGGATTAACGCTAACAATAAAACGATTGCGCGTGTGGTGAACGCTGCCCGTTGTTGTTGATTACTGCTAGCAATAAAACGATTGTTACAAGGTAAGGTTGCAAAAGGCTTGACTTCCTGATTTGCGATTACATAAAAGTTGATCAGAGCCTATTCGTAATATGGGTAGGTGCTACCTAAAAAAATCCCACATCGTGCGACGCGTAGCTTTGGCGGGATGATGTAATTAAACTGTGCATACCAATAATTTTTCACTCCTACTCAGTTTTGAACTCGGCAAGTCTCGTTGACATAATATAGTTGACATAGTATAGGTATATGTCTAATCAATCTTCCACTAAACAAAAACACGGATATTTAACAGTATGGGATTCAGATACAGATTTTATCATTTTTTATGTGTCTTTTATCTAAAGAGCTTGCTTGGTGTCGGGGGTGGTGCGCATCGTTGGCGGCGTACCGTGGAGGGTGCACTGGGCATGAAAGGATTAAAGGATTACGATTACGCTGTTGTTAAACAATAAAACGATTCTCACAAAACGTATAACTTCCTGAACATTGATTCACACCTTCACCCTAACAGTCAAGTCAGTGTTTGATGGTTCAGTTAATAAACATCAAAGGCGGCGTCAGGAGGCGGCTTATTAAAGTCAGAGTTCATCTTAATCTGTCACTTTCACACATCGCAAACACGCTTTTCATTGGTTGCCACTTTCACACCAATATAATATTCCATTGCCACATTGTCAACAAATGGGTATAAAAGCCATGTCAACCTGACTCCCTCCTTGATGCCGGCAGCCATCTCCTAGGCCCGTGAGTTGCCTGCCCACATCAGGCAGTGACAGGGTGACAGAGTGACCGATGCGTACGCCCGTCGCGGGATGACGGATGATGGATGATGATGTAGCAACTTGTATAGTGAACTTAGTGAACTGAGTTATTGTGTAAATAAAGTTGTTGATGTGTGTGTGTGTAGTAAAACTGTAGTTGTTCGGTACCGTTTGTTCCCCGTTAACTTCCTGTTTAAATCCTCTAACACCTATTGGCTAAATACATTTTGTCAGCTGACATTTGACTTCTTTACAACCTGTCCAAGTCAGCTGACCTCATGCATTTTTTCTACAACCAATAAGATGTCTAGATAGCTTGAACAGGAAGTTATTGACTTGTTCTTGACCTTAACCTTTGTCCAGTTTGTGGCACAGACTTGCAAGAAAGTGGATTTGTCCAAAAGTTTGACCAAAAGATCCTTGATTCTTGATTAATGGCATATGGATATGGATAAAAAGTATTTATATATAAATACTTGACTGTGTAGCATCTGCAGAAACCCAGGTTTTATTGTGACAGCATTATGTAAGACTAAAATAAGCCTTTAATATTTTGGTGTTTTGGTTTGAGCCTCAGAGCTTGCTTACCCTCTTGTTATATATAGGGTATACACAGGCCGTAGGACTTCCATCTCACGAACCGAGTGCCCGTGCACTTCATGGCTCTCTCGCGCGTCGGGTACCAGCGCGTATGAGCAGCCATGTATCAGGGCTACGGCGTACGGACCCTAGACCAACATAATCCCCATATCGCCGATCGGAACGGCCGTCTGATTCGGTGCGGTCGGAAACGGAACAATTATCTACTGTCTGCCGGCTCACCACTCACCTCCTGCCTTCTCTAGTCTAACACTGCTGCCTGGTGACAGCGGCGTTTACTGTCAACAGACCGTCGTAGCCTAGGATCCAGATCATTATCGCCCTTCTCAAGTCAAGAACACAATCAACTACCCCACCCTCAAGCTCCCCGCACGGTGGCGCTACGCAGGCTCCGCTTTGGAGCCCTAGCGGAGTGAGTCGAAGGCAGAGAGTGCCTCACCCTGGGTACTGTGGCCTTGAACTTTATCTTAGTTCCCGTTCATACACAAGGTGGCGCTGTTCACTGTTTACATAAATCTGGGGCTTTTGCGCCCACGCTGGTTCCCTCTACCCAGGAAATTCACACAGGTTAATGTCTAAGCATATAGTGTCCCAGTCACAGCATAGCTCATGGCCGGGTGGATTTGTGACCTGCATGGCCTCACTGTATGCATAGTGCCATACACAGGGCTTGGGCAGGAGAGTCGTCGGAATGTGTACCGAAGGCAGTTTGCCATCTTGTTGGGGCTAATATAATGGTCGTTCAAATTTTCATTTTGAGCAGCGGCTTGCCCGGTGATATCAGTCTGTGGCCGAGGAGAAATATTACTAAAGACAAAATCAAGCCATTCGAACCAACGAGCTATTTATTACATGAATGTGAGTGAGCTCCAATGCGTGATAAACAAGCTGCAAAAATATGAATTGGGGTTAAGTACATATCTCCCACAAATAATTACCTGAAAGCTATGCAAGCTGCTTTTCGCACAATATCATGGCAGCTAACACTGGTAACATTTACAGGAATAATCTATGCTTGCCATTAGCTCAGTGCGTATAATCAAATCGTCAAGGGTGTTAGCAAATGGTACTTTCCACCATTATCTTTAATATGAATAGGCATTGCCTAACTTGCGAGCTCACCCAAATAAAAAAAAAATAAAGGCCTAGCTCTTAAAGCTGCTGTATCAACGGCAGCAGCCAGCTGTCCTAATCTTATAGGTTTCTAGACAACTAGACTCAAAACCAACACAGGTATAGTTGGTTTGAGGTTGAGTTAGCTTGGGGTCGAGTTGGCTTGGGGTTGAGTAGGTGATGGGTCGGGCATGTCGTGGGTCGAGTTGACTAGATGCTGTCTTATATCTGCTGTATTAGCTGAAGTAGTTTATATTCTTAAAACTACCTGTACTGAAATATCTTATTTAAGTTATAGAACTGATATTTTTATCTATTTTTTTTAATTAAAAATAAGATGGATGGCTTAGTTGTTTAACGGTAATATTTGGGCTTAAAGTCATATATGCAGAGAAATACAAAAATAAGTAGTTGCTTGAGTCTATAATTAATCATATTAGATCTATTTTATGATAATTAATATCTTATTCATTTTTTTTCCTTTTGCTAAAATTATATATAGGTTGATGAGATATTTTTAAATCAAGTTTATACCTGGTCATAGATTTATAGCAATCTATACCTATCTATGTACCAGGTATATGTTCATAAAAAAGCTAAATATGCCCCAATATGGCCAACAAAAATTGATGACAACATGTCCATAAATATTTCTATTTATATTAGAAGGACTTTAATAGATCTATATCATTTCTATTAAAACTATTTTCGAAGGTAACTCCTTCATGAAAAACATATTTTCATTGCCTGTTGTGACCTATCCATGAGAACAGATACTGAACAATTGCTAAATACACCATGAGTAAGCTTCTTGAACACTCACACCATGTCAGAAGTATGTTTTATCATCATCCTTCTTCTTCTACCATTCTAGCAATCTATAACATGTTTTATAGCAGGCTTTATGCGGTTGTGACCTGTCCATGAGAACATATACTAAACTGTTGCTAAATACACCACGAGTAAGTTTCTTGAACACTCACCACATGTCAGAAGTACAATGTATGTTTTATCATCATCCGTCTTCTTCTATCATCCTAGATCTATACAATTTGCTACCAATGTAATATTGGTATCTCTCACAAAAAATGTTTTTAGAAAGTAAACATAAAAAAAGATAAGTAAACTGGGCATATGTTACCAAATTTCCAGTGTATAAGTCACACCCACCGATTTTGAGAAATTATTAGACTTGAGCCATAGATAAGTCGCACCAGTGTATAAGTAAAATGAAGTAAACTGACCATATGTTGCCTATTGCCTATTTACCGGTAGACACTTTTACATGCTAAACCCTGTTTATTATGTATACTTGGTATCTCTATTTGAAAGTAATACTGCTTGAGTAGGAGTAGTCCAGACAGTTTTCTGATCCTCAAAATGGTACACATTTGTGTTGCTTATCAATATGAACTACTAAAACCGTTGTTTCAGTAATTGTTGCCTTTTTTATTAAACTTTTAATTCAATAATTGTTGTTTTTTTCTATTAAACTTTAAATCCAATAATTGTTTTTTTTTTATTAAACTTTTAATTCAATATTTGTTGCCTTTTTTATTAAACTTTTTATTAAATAATTGTTGCCTTTTTGATTAATATTTTAATTATTTGTCAGCAAGGGGATGTTGACAATACAAAGTACAACCATTTTTTGTGTGAATATACTCAAAGCTTGACATTTTAAGAGGGGCTGTTTAGTTTCGGGAAAAGGGATTTCATTCAATATTTGTTAAACTGTTGATATCCTAGCTATATTTTTGCCAGTGATATGTTTAAATTTCATGCCCAAATAGACTGGAAGTGAAAATATTTGTATGTCCTATATTGTTTTGTGATGG
Source organism: Arenicola marina (assembly GCA_964019135.1). Classification (NCBI taxonomy): domain Eukaryota; kingdom Metazoa; phylum Annelida; class Polychaeta; family Arenicolidae; genus Arenicola; species Arenicola marina. The sequence goes on from OZ025255.1 coordinate 37,904,474, forward strand.
TTATCTAGATCTATATGTGTCTGGCAGGGAAACCAGTTTTTGACATTTGACATGGAAAATGATTGTATTGGGACAATTTTAAACTTAAAATGTTGCTTTAAGGGTAATAAAATATATAATTCTGCATTTGATTAAAAATCGTAATAATGGCATTAATTTAAATAAGTTATATAGATTAAAATCATTTGAAAATTAACAAAAATAGCACTGAAAAACAGCTATTTTTTCAAATCATAGATGAGTGATATGGTTGTGAATAAATCTGAATTATCCTGGGGTGTCAAAAGTAGGCAAAATGTGTCAAAAAAAGGAAATAGTAAGTCATGTGAATGATATATAATAAAATATTCTTAAAATATTTACAGTTTTGGTTTTAACTCCTGTTTAATTTTTCTCAATTAAACTCTTCAAATTATATATTTCAGGGGTGGAGGCATTTGAAATATAGGTTTGGAGTCTAGAAACCAGAATTAAATTGTTATATTTAAAAAGACAAAAACTGCAGCTGAAATTTTGATGTCCTAGATATATGTGTCAGAATTAGGCAAAAGGTGTCAAATGTTAGGAAATAGTATAGATCTATGAACAATATATACCGGTAATAAAATATTTACAGTTTTTGTTTAAAATCCTATTTAATCTGTCTCAAATAAACTCTTCAAATTAGAGCTATATATACTTCATGGGTGGAGGCATCTAAAATATAGGTTTGGAATCATAATAGAGACCAGAATTAAATTGTTATATTTAAAAAGGCAAAAACTGCAGCTGAAATTTGATGTCATATGGAAAATTTAGTGTTTACCCTACCTACTTTTTAGTTTTACAGTCTCAGACAGTGGTTTAAAGCCAAAGGCCCCAATTGGCCCAAAATAACTCGGTATAAACATGATTCCAAAAACATCAAAGTAAAATCTGCATTCCAAATAGCTTCTGTCAGGGTAGCCTGAAAGTTCAGACGCTACAGTCCTGACACTTGTTCTTGGTGACTGTAGTCACCAAGAACAAGTCACCGACCAAGAACAAGTGTCAGGACTGTAGCGCAGTCACCAAGAACAAGTGTCAGGACTGTAGCGTCTGAACTTTCAGGCTACTGTCAGGGTCACTGACAGTGACACTGGTGTTGACCACAACTATGCTTGTTCTTTCAACCAGTCCAGATTGATTTCATCATACCTTCCTGTCTCCCTGACCATATCCATATGATATCTATGGCTAGCCTGAATGTTCAGACGTTACAGTTTGACAGTCTGATGCTTACTGTTACAGTCACAAGAACGAGTGTCAAGACTGTACCGTCTGAACATTCAGGCTAATCGAGGACTATCTGACTTGTTTTAGCTTGGACTAAAACTTTAGTTCAAGATCAAAATTAGCCAAAGCTGTCAAGTTAGATGGTTTTATATCAAAATACCAACCTTCAATCTCAACAAAACGTACTGACAAGTAGACGTCAACAAATCAACGACTGAGTCAGTTATTTGTCTAATTTGACCAGGGTTGACAGTGACACGACCGTTTGACAGACCGACGCGAAGACGACACTCGACTTGGTCACTTATCTGACTTGAAAAATTGACAACCAGGGGCTGAAATATTCATGAAAACTGTCATAGCACTCAGTTGAAATAAACAGATGACTTTCAAAAATAATACACACCTCGTCTAAATTTCTTATCACTTAGATCTATGCCAAACAGCAAAAACAAACAAAACTTTGAGTCGAGTTTCGAACGCGTTCGCCAGGGTTCGCATTTGCCGGATGTTAGCATCAATGTCCCAACAGAGGGCGTTCCGCTAGTAGCCGGGAGAAATGGTGAATAAAAATGTAATCAATGTTTTATAGTTTTCATAATCATAATCCTTCAATATTCAGACAAATAAAGCAATAAAATTATAATTTTAGGCTTATATTCTGTTATATAGTCTGGAACTTTCTGAAATGGCTCCTATTATCGCCTTCATTCTCGGCCATGACGCGCGGCCGACGTTTTTTGAATCGCATAGTATGGCAATGTATGGCAAGCCAAAAAAAAAATATTTATTTATTTATTTATTTATTTATTTATTTATTTATTTATTTATTTATTTTTTCTCTTCGTATACGTTACCATAATAGCTCGCTAAAGCTCGCTAATATGAATAGGCATTGCCTAAGTTGCGAGCTCACCCAAATTTAAAAAATAATAAAGGCCTAGCTCTTAAAGCTGCTGTATCAACTGCAGCAGCCAGCTGTCCTAATCTTATAGGTTTCTAGACAACTAGACCCAAAACCAACACGGGTATAGTTGGTTTGAGGTTGAGTTAGCTTGGGGTCGAGTTGGCTTGGGGTGGAGTAGGTGATGGGTCGGGCGTGTCGTGGGTCGAGTTGACTAGATACGTCTTATATCTGCTGTATTAGCTGAAGTAGTTTATATTCTTAAAGCTGCTTGTACTGAAATATCTTATTTAAGTTATAGAAATGATGTTTTTATCTATTTCTTTTAATTAAAAATAAGATGGATGGCTTATAGTTGTTTAACGGTAATATTTGGGCTTAAAGTCATATATGCAGAGAAATACAAAAATAAGTAGTTGCTTGAGTCTATAATTAATCATATTAGATCTGTTTTATGATAATTAATATCTTATTCATTTTTTATCCTTTTTTCCTTTTGCTAAAATTATATATAGGTTGATGAGATATTTTTAAATCAAGTTTATAGCTGGTCATAGATTTATAGCAATCTATACCTATCTATTTACCAGGTATATGTTCATAAAAAAGCTACACCCTTTCACAGAAAGTGCCCCAATATGGCCAAAAAAATTGATGACAACATGTCCATAAATATGTCTATTTATATTAGAAGGACTTTAATAGATCTATATCATTTCTATTAAAACTATTTTCGGAGGTAACTCCTTCATGAAAAACATATTTTCATTGCCTGTTGTGACCTATCCATGAGAACAGATACTGAACAATTTCTAAATACACCATGAGTAAGCTTCTTGAACACTCACACCATGTCAGAAATATGTTTTATCATCATCCTTCTTCTTCTGCTAAATACACCACGAGTAAGTTTCTTGAACACTCACCACATGTCAGAAGTACAATGTATGTTTTATCATCATCCGTCTTCTTCTATCATCCTAGATCTATACAATTTGCTACCAATGTAATATTGGTATCTCTCACAAAAAATGTTTTTAGAAAGTAAAGATAAAAAAAGATAAGTAAACTGGGCATATGTTACCAAATTTCCAGTGTATAAGTCACACCCACCGATTTTGAGAAATTATTAGACTTGAGCCATAGATAAGTCGCACCAGTATATAAGTAAAATGAAGTAAACTGACCATATGTTGCCTATTGCCTATTTACCGGTAGACACTTTTACATGCTAAACCCTGTTTATTATGTATACTTGGTATTTCTATTTGAAAGTAATACTGCTTGAGTAGGAGTAGTCCAGACAGTTTTCTGATTCTCAAAATGGTACACATTTGTGTTGCTTATCAATATGAACTACTAAAACCGTTGTTTCAGTAATTGTTGCCTTTTTTATTAAACTTTTAGTTCCATAGTTGTTGTTTTTTTCTATTAAACTTTAAATCCAATAATTGTTTCCTTTTTTATTAAACTTTTTATTAAATAATTGTTGCCTTTTTGATTAATATTTTAATTATTTGTCAGCAAGGGGATGTTGACAATACAAAGTACAACATTTTTTGTGTGAATATACTCAAAGCTTGACATTTTAAGTGGGGCTGTTTAGTTTCGGGAAAAGGGATATCCTAGCTATATTTTTGCCAGTGATATGTTTAAATTTCATGCCCAAATAGACTGGATATGAAAATATTTGTATGTCCTATATTGTTTTGTGATGGTTATCTAGATCTATATTTGTCTGGCAGGGAAACCAGTTTTTGACATTTGACATTGAAAATGATTGTATTGGGACAATTTTAAACTTAAAATGTTGCTTTAAGAGGAATAAAGTATATAATTCTGCATTTGATTAAAAATCGTAATAATGGCATTAATTTAAATAAGTTACATAGATTAAAATCATTTGAAAATTAACAAAAATAGCACTGAAAAACAGCTATTTTTTCAAATCATAGATGAGTGATATGGTTGTGAATAAATTTAAATTATCCTGGGGTGTCAAAAGTAGGCAAAATGTGTCAAAAAAAGAAAATAGTAAGTCATGTGAACAATATATAATAAAATATTCTTAAAATATTTACAGTTTTGGTTTAAACTCCTGTTTAATTTTTCTCAATTCAACTCTTCAAATTATATATTTCAGCGGTGGAGGCATTTGAAATATAGGTTTGGAGTCTAGAAACCAGAATTAAATTGTTATATTTAAAAAGGCAAAAACTGCAGCTGAAATTTTGATGTCCTAGATATATGTGTCAGAATTAGGCAAAAGGTGTCAAATGTTAGGAAATAGTATAGATCTATGAACAATATATACCAGTAATAAAATATTTACAGTTTTTGTTTAAAATCTTATTTAATCTGTCTCAAATAAACTCTTCAAATTAGAGCTATATATATTTCATGGGTGGAGGCATCTAAAATATAGGTTTGGAATCATAATAGAGACCAGAATTAAATTGTTATATTTAAAAAGGCAAAAACTGCAGCTGAAATTTGATGTCATATGGAAAATTTAGTGTTTACCCCTACCTACTTTTTAGTTTTACAGTGACAGACAGTGGTTTAAAGCCAAAGGCCCCAACTGGCCCAAAATAACTCGGTCTAAACATCATTCCAAAAACATCAAAGTAAAATCTGCATTCCAAATAGCAATAGGCCTACTTTTGTCAGGGTCACTGACACTGGTGTTGACCACAGCTATGCTTGTTCTTTCAACCAGTCCAGATTGATTTCATCAGACATTCCTGTCTCCCTGACCATATCCATATGATATCTCTGGCTAGCCTGAATGTTCAGACGTTACAGTTTGACAGTCTGATGCTTACTGTTACAGTCACAAGAACAAGTGTCAAGACTGTACCGTCTGAACATTCAGGCTAATCTATGACTATCTGACTTGTTTTAGCTTGGACTAAAACTTTAGTTCAAGATCAAAATTAGCCAAAGCTGTCAAGTTAGATGGTTTTATATCAAAATACCAACCTTCAATCTCAACAAAACGTACTGACAAGTAGACGTCAACAAATCAACGACTGAGTCAGTTATTTATCTAATTTGACCAGGGGCAGGGTTGACACTGGCCTGAAAGTTCAGACGCTACAGTCCTGACACTTGTTCTTGGTGACTCTACCCAAGAACAAGTGTCAGGACTGTAGCGTCTGAACTTTCAGGCTAGGTTGACACGACAGTTTGACAGACCGACGCGAAGACGACACTCGACTTGGTCACTTGTCTGACTTAAAAAATTGACAACCAGGGGCTGAAATATTCATGAAAACTGTCATAGCAATCAGTTGAAATAAACAGATGACTTTCAAAAATAATACACACCTTGTCTAAATTTCTTATGACTTAGATCTATGCCAAACAGCAAAAACAAACAAAAGTTTGAGTCGAGTTTCGAACGCGTTCGCCAGGGTTCGCATTTTCCGGATGTTAGCATCAATGTCCCAACAGAGGGCGTTCCACTAGTAGCCGGGAGAAATAGTGAATAAAAATGTAATCAATGTTTTATAGTTTTCATAATCATAATCCTTCATTATTCAGACAAATAAAGCAATAAAATTATAATTTTAGGCGTATATTCTGTTATATAGTCTGAAACTTTCTGAAATGGCTCCTATTATCGCCTTCATTCTCGGCCATGACGCGCGGCCGACGTTTTTTGAATCGTATAGTATGGCAATGTATGGCAAGCCAAACATATTTTATTTATTTTTAATTAATTAATTTATTTATTTTTAATTTATTAATTTATTTATTTATTAATTTTTTTTCCCTTCGCATACGTTACCATAATAGCTCGCTAGAGCTCGCTATTAGACATTTAAGTGTTTTTTAAAATTTCATTATCAGTAATGTCGCAGGCGTTTGCCAATGTGTTGAACGGCTCATGAAGCTATCTGTGCGTGTTGAAGATGAATCAGATATTACAAAGACACGTGTACCATACAACTTAGTCCACGATAGCCTGCCAATGTCAACTTACCGTTAGGTGAACGTTAGCAGCTACGTTTATTGTGAAAAAAAAGGCCAAATGGACGGCGATAGCTTAGGTTTAAAGATGTTTTCAAGCGTGACATGAAGGCTTTCGGCATTGATTCAGATTCGTGGGAGGATCTAGCATACCAAAAAAGGGGATGGGTACGTGTCGTGTGTGAGGGAATGGCCCACCACGACGGGCTCTGGTTTGAAAAACTTGACTTAAAAAAGCCAGTCTAGGTCACCGATGCGACGTCTGCGGTAAGCTCTGTCGGTCACAGATAGATTTACTCAGTCATAAGCGCAAATCGTTATATAACTTAAACCAAAACAAAGCTGCAAATCCATCGTCTTTCGCAGACGGACGGATGCCAATCAACCAGGAGCTACGTTTAATTGACGCTATATGTTTACGTTATTCTAACGTAATTGTGCTCATTGATTTAACGTTAAATTAACAGTAAACCATTTTTATACGAATTTCGGTATCGATCGGGGAACGTTGTCAGTTAACCGACAACCATATATCAACCATGCAAACCACAATCGAACATTTAGCATGCTATCTGCAAAAAAAAAATCCTGTGATTACGGACTAGATGGAGCTGTTTAACCAAATTCTGGCTGTATGGTACATTTTTGGGTCAAAATCGGCCAAAAAAATCCAAAATTTTCAAGGACCGTTCCTTGTGCGATTTAACATAAACCAAATTCAACATTTCAGGCAACATGTCTCTTAATATGAAGGCTTGGATACGCAAGAACCATTCAAATGTATCATAACGTCACGCTTGTGGCATCATATGGCCAGACATTACCGTTTACATTATGATATGTAGGACTAGGTACCGGTGCCGGAGGGGTGCGAGTAGGAATTCATAAACCCATCACCAAAATTTTACCCTTTAAAATACCAAGAACTGTGTAAAATTAGAGCCTATCCAAGCACCAGCTAAAAAACTATGACGACGATCATTGGGATTGCATACTTTATGTACACGAATAGTAAACTGGCTTGGCGCCTGCCTTCTATGACCTTGCGTCCACTAAGGCGGTAAAGATGTAATGTAGGTCAGATTATTCAAGAATTCCAGGTATCAAGAAACAGAGAATGGCTATAAGACTTGGCGTTCTTGATAATTAGATCTATGCACGGTTTGTAGTTAAATACAAAATGCGTGACTCTTCGAAACTATCCCCAAAGTAGAACCATGCAGGTCACAGTGCATAATTAAGACCCATTGACGCACCAAAATTCACCATAAAAACACCCTTTCCAGCGGCACACCCCCAACAGTCCATTGCCGTGGGGTAACCCCCCCCCCCCAGGGTGTTTACCTCATCAAATATAATGCAGAGCTGTTTTTGGTTAGTATTAATTTTAGTCTGACCAACAAAGTACGAAGATGTACTTCGCACATACGACACTGGCATGTGATCAGCTAAAATACGGATAGATTCAACTTGGGCTTCGTTTGACCCTTCAAACTGACAAAGTGTAAAGTGTAGCAGCTTTAGCTCGTAAAGTTTTTAGGGGTTTACATTGTAATTAAAATAATTTTAATTTATTTTAACATAATTGAAATGCTGGGATTTATGAAACAACGCTTCTCAGTCATCCTATTAAGAGCAGCTGGTCGATTTACATCTATTGCATGGTAACACTCACGGCCCGACACCACGGCTTGGGTCATCTTACCCACAAAGAAAGCGCGGCTCACTAATGAGGGAAAGAACCACAGGACGGCGAGGCGGTGGACGGTCGCGAGCGGCGAGTGTGGCCGCGGTGTAGGTGTGTGTGTGGAGGCGAAACTGAGCGAATTGTGAGTGAATTTTACAAAGAACTAAAGATAGTCCATATGAAGATAAAAAGTGTGTAACATAGCAAAGAGTGTGTATTGATCATATTAACCAAATGCTTTACATGCCATTAAATATATAGTGATATATTTAGGTCATATGCTGTTACAGCGGCACAAGGATACAATTTAAAGACCTGTGTTAGGTGTGCCTGACGCACATAGTTAATTAGCACCACCCATTTAAATTAAACATTTAGTATAAAGAAAATATGTTATCCCAAGACACCGCAAAGTCGAAGTACAGAATCATTCGTATTCGTGGATATCCCTCAAATCTTCATAAATAACGTAACAACTGAATTCGTAGAAAATCCTCTCGGCTTAACCATGGACAGACGCTTAGGGTAAAGTGTACACTGAGCCACATGGACAGCATCAAATTAAATTATTCGATAATTTAAAGCATAGTAAATCACAAGTACCAGCATAGTCCTCCCACATACAACCAACATGCATTAATATATAAAAAAGTAGCAAAATAAACTACATTGCCTACAGGGCATGAGTTTGCCAAACGTTGCAAGAGAAATAGCCTACTCGTTATTATTAATTCACTTATTGTAATTTGTGAGAGTATACATTGTTTACACATAGTTTGGATGTTCTTACCCTATATGCTAGGAACTACGTATTATGATTGTACAGCAGAAATGTTTCACTTGTCAACTGTTATACTTACCAACGTGTACCGAAACATCCTTGTTTTCAAATGTCCGATACCTTTGGCAGTGACTCATTGACCACCATTATGAATCTCTATCTACTTTAAAGATCTATGTTTTTATTTCACTATATTACAAGGTTTCTTTATTTGTAGTAAGTCTTATATATTATTACAATGTCGCAGTAGGTTTATTCCACCAGTTGATGTCCTCTTAGTTTAGCGATATTGTTTTGTGAAACAGTTTGGCGACTTGTAATGCCATCGTGTGGGTGGGGTTGTGCCATCGTGTGGTGGGGGTTGTGCCATCGCGTGGGTGGGGTTGGGCCGTCGTGTGGGGTGGGGGTTGGGCCATCGTGTGGGGTGGGGGTTGGGCCATCGTGTGGGTGGGGGATGTGCCATCGTGTGGGTGGAGTTGGGCCATCGCGTGGGGTGGGGTTGTGCCATCGCGTGGGGTGAGGTTTGGGCCGTCGTGTGGGGTGGGGGTTGGGCCATCGTGTGGGGTGGGGGTTGGGCCATCGTGTGGGTGGAGTTGGGCCATCGCGTGGGGTGGGGTTGTGTCATCGCGTGGGGTGAGGCTTGGGCCGTCGCGTGGGGTGGGCGTTTTGCCATCGTGTGGGGTGGGGTTGGGCTGTCGTGTGGGGTGGGGTTGGGCCGTCGTGTGGGGTGGGGGTAGGGCCGTCGTGTGGGGTGGGGGTTGGTCATCGTGTGGGGTGGGGGTTGGGTCATCGCGTGGAGTGGGGGTTGTGCCATGGTGTGGGGTTGGGGTTAGGCCTTCGTGTGGGGGTGGGGTTGGGCCGTCGTGTGGGGTGAGGTTGGGCCGTCGTGTGGGGTGGGGGATGTGCCATCGTGTGGGTGGAGTTGGGCCATCGCGTGGGGTGGGGTTGTGCCATCGCGTGGGGTGAGGTTTGGGCCGTCGTGTGGGGTGAGGTTGGGCCGTCGTGTGGGGTGGGGGATGTGCCATCGTGTTGGTGGAGTTGGGCCATCGCGTGGGGTGGGGTTGTGCCATCGCGTGGGGTGGGGTTGGGCCATAGTGTGGGTTGGGGTTTGTGCCATAGTGTGGGGTGGAGTTGTGCCATCGCGTGGGGTGGGGTTGGGCCATAGTGTGGGGTGATGTTGCGCCATCGTGTGGGTGGGGGTTATGCCATCGTGTGGTGGGGGTTGGGCCATGGCGTGGGGTGGGGTTGGGCCGTCGTGTGGGGTGGGGGTTGTGCCATCGTGTGGGGTGGGGGTTGGGCCATAGTGTGGGGTGGTGGCACTAGCCATTAAATGCTATATGACCACAATGTTAAACTACCCTTTCGCAGGTAAGCAGCCATTGGGACGAACGTGACTGCTCCCTAGAGAAACCTTAACGAACGTTGCCCATCACACTGCTATTGGACATAAAATTGTCTGCGGTTTATTTATTGACCTAGTCATGATGTGGATGTGTCTATCGAGGCCGGCTCCCGGTTTTTCCGCTCAAATTGCCAGCCTAGCGCTCCATGTATGTCCACAAAGGGTCGCTGTGAGCTAATTTAGGGCGGCCACATTAACCTGTCAATCCAACAAAAAAGTGCGGTTCCGCCATTGCCACATAGCGATAGACTGCCGGCTCGGCGTGGTGGCATGCACCCGACATGGCCGCCATTAATTCAGGCGTCATGGGACGGCAGGCGACGGCAGGCGGCGGCGCTAGCGATAGCCAATCACCGAGCTCCTAATGCTAAAGCCCCGGAAACCACGCGAGCTGTGGCGACAATGTGACCGCGCTGCATTGGCTCTGGCCCGCCCATGGCCGTTGAGTGGCATTCTAAAGGGATGTCATCAAAAGGGCTTTGATCCCTTTGTGCTGCTGTGTCCTGGTCACGTCAGGTCAATAAACCATTACCAAGGGGTCCCATTCCGCCTACGTCCGTCGGATACAATGATCAGTGGGGCACGCTCTCAACACAAGGGGCAGATGTAAAAGAGCCATTAAAAGTTCAGATATATGTACGAACACGGCAGCAATATAGATCCCGACTGGATCAATGAAGTGGAAAAAACAGAACACAATGATGTTAAGGAGGCCTACACATATTTGTGTGTGCATAGTCGCCGCAATATACATGTAGGATATTGTGTAAGGAGCCTCCTCTTGTAGCTTGGCACAGCGGTCATATGTAATTGCACGTGATATTTATGCCGGGTGACATAGGGTTCAATTAAGACATTGAAGGGAACATGGGCGATGTAGTGGCCGGCTCCTCCGAGGTGTGGCGCTGTCTCGTGGTAACACAATCATGTCGTATGACAGGGGAAATTAACCTCCCTGTGTCAGGTGGCACGTAGACTGCAGAGCAATAGGTCATGGTTTCAAACCCTGATACCTGCATCAGGGGCAGGTGTCAGTGAACCCCATGTCGTGATCCCAAGGAAGTTTCTTAGCCCACAGCCTTATTATACTTAAAAGCGGCCTGTAACACCAACATTTCATTTCGTATTGTAGTCACAATGCCTACATCGATCGGTGTTAAATGGCAGCAAACTCGGCGAATGAATGAATGAATGAATTTGGTATATTTTGGTTCTGGCTACAAGTTCATTACGGCGCGTATTCCCAGTTACCTGCGGTAGATAACGGTAGCTCACGGTAGATAACGGTAGCTCACAGTAGACAACGCTAGATACCGGTAACTCACGGTAGATAACGGTAGCTCACGGTAGATAACGGTAGCTCACAGTAGACAACGCTAGATACCGGTAGCTCACGGTAGATAACGGTAGCTCACGGTAGATAACGGTAGCTCACAGTAGACAACGCTAGATACCGGTAGCTCACGGTAGATAACGGTAGCTTACGGTAGATAACAGTAGCTCACAGTAGACAACGCTAGATACCGGTAGCTCACGGTAGATAACGGTAGCTCACAGTAGACAACGCTAGATACCGGTAGCTCACGGTAGATAACGGTAGCTCACGGTAGATAACAGTAGCTCACAGTAGACAACGCTAGATACCGGTAGCTCACGGTAGATAACGGTAGCTCACGGTAGATAGCGGTAGCGCACGGTAGATAACGGTAGCTCACGGTAGATAACGGTAGCTCACGGTAGATAACGGTAGCTCACGGTAGATAACGGTAGCTTACGGTAGATAACGGTAGCTCACGGTAGATAACGGTAGCGCACGGTAGATAACGGTAGCTCACGGTAGATAACGGTAGCTCACGGTAGATAACGGTAGCTCACGGTAGATAACGGTAGCTCACGGTAGATAACGGTAGCTCACGGTAGATAACGGTAGAGCCCGGTAGATAACGGTAGCTCACGGTAGATAACGGTAGCTCACGGTAGATAACGGTAGCTCACGGTAGATAACGGTAGCTCACGGTAGATAACGGTAGCTCACGGTAGATAACGGTAGCTCACGGTAGATAACGGTAGAGCCCGGTAGATAACGGTAGCTCACGGTAGATAACGGTAGATAACGATGGATAACGGTAGCGCACGGTAGATAACGGTAGCTCACGGTAGATAACGGTAGCTCACGGTAGCTCACGGTGGATAACGATAGATAACGGTAGCGCACGGTAGATAACGGTAGATAATGGTAGCTCACGGTAGATAACGGTAGCTCACGGTAGATAACGGTAGCTCACGGTAGATAACGGTAGCTCACGGTAGCTAACGGTAGCTCACGGTAGATAACGGTAGCGCACGGTAGATAACGGTAGCGCACGGTAGACAACAGTAGCGCACGGTAGATAACGGTAGAGCCCGGTAGATAACGGTAACTCACGGTAGATAACGGTAGCTCACGGTAGATAACGGTAGATAACGATGGATAACGGTAGCGCACGGTAGATAACGGTAGCTCACGGTAGATAACGGTAGCGCACGGTAGATAGCGGTAGCTCACGGTAGATAACGGTAGCGCACGGTAGCTCACGGTGGATAACGATAGATAACGGTAGCGCACGGTAGATAACGGTAGCTCACGGTAGATAACGGTAGCTCACGGTAGATAACGGTAGCTCACGGTAGATAACGGTAGCTGACGGTAGATAACGGTAGCTCATGGTAGATAACGGTAGCTCACGGGAGATAACGGTAGCTGACGGTAGATAACGGTAGCTCACGGTAGATAACGGTAGCTCACGGTAGATAACGGTAGCTCACGGTAGATAACGCTGGCGCACGGTAGATAACGGTAGCGCACGGTAGACAACGGTAGCGCACGGTAGATAACGGTAGAGCCCGGTAGATAACGGTAGCTCACGGTAGATAACGGTAGCTCACGGTAGAGAACGGTAGCGCACGGTAGATAACGGTGGATAACGATGGATAACGGTAGCGCACGGTAGATAACGGTAGCGCACGGTAGATAACGGTAGCTCACGGTAGCGCACGATAGCTCACGGTAGATAGCGATAGATAACGGTAGCGCACGGTAGATAACGGTAGCTCACGGTAGATAACGGTAGCTCACGGTAGATAACGGTAGCGCACGGTAGATAACGGTAACTCACGGTAGATAACGGTAGATCAGGGTAGATAACGGTAGCTCACGGTAGATAACGGTAGCTCACGGTAGATAACGGTAGCTCACGGTAGATAACGGTAGCTCACGGTAGATAACGGTAGAGCACGGTAGATAACGGTAGCTCACGGTAGATAACGGTAGCTCACGGTAGATAACGGTAGATAACGGTAGCGCACGGTAGACAACGGTAGCTCACGGTAGATAACGGTAGCTCACGGTAGATAACGGTAGCGCACGGTAGATAACGGTAGCTCACGGTAGATAGCGGTAGCTCACGGTAGATAACGGTAGATAACGGTAGCTCACGGTAGATAACGGTAGCTCACGGTAGATAACGGTAGCTCACGGTAGATAACGGTAGCTCACGGTAGATAACGGTAGCTCACGGTAGATAACGGTAGATAACGGTAGCGCACGGTAGACAACGGTAGCTCACGGTAGATAACGGTAGCTCACGGTAGATAACGGTAGCGCACGGTAGATAACGGTAGCTCACGGTAGATAACGGTAGCTCACGGTAGATAACGGTAGATAACGGTAGCTCACGGTAGATAACGGTAGCTCACGGTAGATAACGGTAGCTCACGGTAGATAACGGTAGCTCACGGTAGATAACGGTAGCGCACGGTAGATAACGGTAGCTCACGGTAGATAAGGGTAGCGCACGGTAGATAACGGTAGCTCACGGTAGATAACGGTAGCTCACGGTAGATAACGGTAGCTCGCGGTAGATAACGGTAGCTCACGGTAGATAACGGTAGCTCACGGTAGATAACGGTAGCTCACGGTAGATAACGGTAGCGCACGGTAGATAACGGTAGCTCACGGTAGATAACGGTAGCTCACGGTAGATAGCGGTAGATAACGGTAGCACACGGTAGATAACGGTAGCTCACGGTAGATAACGGTAGCTCACGGTAGATAACGGTAGCGCACGGTAGATAACGGTAGCTCACGGTAGATAACGGTAGCTCACGGTAGATAACGGTAGCTCACGGTAGATAACGGTAGCTCACGGTAGATAACGGTAGCGCACGGTAGATAACGGTAGCTCACGTTAGATAACGGTAGCTCACGGTAGATAACCGTAGCTCACGGTAGATAACAGTAGCTCACGGTAGATAACGGTAGCGCACGGTAGATAACGGTAGCTTACGGTAGATAACGGTAGCGCACGGTAGATAACGGTGGCTCACGGTAGATAACGGTAGCGCACGGTAGATAACGGTAGCTCACGTTTGATAACGGTAGCTCACGGTAGATAACGGTAGCTCACGGTAGATAACGGTAGCTCACGGTAGATAACGGTAGCTCACGGTAGATAACGGTAGCTCACGGTAGATAACGGTAGCGCACGGTAGATAACGGTAGCTCACGGTAGATAACGGTAGCGCACGGTAGATAACGGTAGCGCACGGTAGATAACGGTAGCTCACGGTAGATAACGGTAGCGCACGGTAGATAACAGTAGCTCACGGTAGATAACGGTAGCGCACGGTAGATAACGGTAGCGCACGGTAGATAACAGTAGCTCACGGTAGATAACGGTAGCTCACGGTAGATAACGGTAGCTCACGGTAGATAACGGTAGCTCACGGTAGATAAGGGTAGCTCACGGTAGATAACGGTAGCGCACGGTATATAACGGTAGCTCACGGTAGATAACGGTAGCTCACGGTAGATAACGGTAGCGCACGGTAGATAACGGTAGCGCACGGTAGATAACGGTAGCTCACGGTAGATAACGGTAGCTCACGGTAGATAACGGTAGCTCACGGTAGATAACGGTAGCGCACGGTTGAGCCCGGTAGCTCACGGTAGATAACGGTAGCGCACGGTAGATAACGGTAGCGCACGGTAGATAACGGTAGCTCACGGTAGATAACGGTAGCTCACGGTAGATAACGGTAGCGCACGGTAGATAACGGTAGCTCACGGTAGATAACGGTAGCTCACGGTAGATAACAGTAGCTCACGGTAGATAACGGTAGCTCACGGTAGATAACAGTAGCTCACGGTAGATAACGGTAGCGCACGGTAGATAACGGTAGCGCACGGTAGATAACGGTAGCTCACGGTAGATAACGGTAGCTCACGGTAGATAACGGTAGCGCACGGTAGATAACGGTAGCTCACGGTAGATAACGGTAGCTCACGGTAGATAACGGTAGCTCACGGTAGATAACGGTAGCGCACGGTTGAGCCCGGTAGCTCACGGTAGATAACGGTAGCGCACGGTAGATAACGGTAGCGCACGGTAGATAACGGTAGCTCACGGTAGATAACGGTAGCTCACGGTAGATAACGGTAGCTCACGGTAGATAACGGTAGAGCACGGTAGATAACGGTAGCGCACGGTAGATAACAGTAGCTCACGGTAGATAACGGTAGCTCACGGTAGATAACGGTAGCGCACGGTAGATAACGGTAGCTCACGGTAGATAACGGTAGCGCACGGTAGATAACGGTAGCTCACGGTAGATAACGGTAGCTCACGGTAGATAACGGTAGCGCACGGTAGATAACAGTAGCTCACGGTAGATAACGGTAGCTCACGGTAGATAACAGTAGCTCACGGTAGATAACGGTAGCTCACGGTAGATAACGGTAGCGCACGGTAGATAACGGTAGCTCACGGTAGATCACATCAAACTTTGTCAGTTGTCAAACTATTTCTGCCTTCCACGTAAACACTGGACATCAGAAGCAATGGACGGCGCCTTCACAGTCTGAGTGTGTCCTTGGCATCAACTTGTAGAAGGAAGGCTTCCTTATGTCCTGCTGCGTCTTGGGTTCTGACCTCGCCCCGCCTCATCTTGTGGTCTGGAGACTAGGCCACCTAAACCCTCCGCCCCCGCTCCCCCCCAACCTCGTCCATGTCCGTAGTAGATTTCCCGCCCCTGCACTTACTCGTTGGTTGAAAATCGAAATATAAAACCGAATAGAGTTGACGTGATTGGTTTTCGGCGCGACATTCTTGGGTTTTCCCGAATCTGCGGTTGGTTTAATTGTCATATGCTTTATATATGTACCTAGCTTGTACGCCTGCTTCGTTGTCTCGTCCGCGTATATTTCACTGGGGTTTAAGGTACTTCTGTTTGCACTCGTTGTGATCCGCGTGATAATTATACATCTTAGTCTGTCGCCTATGAGGACTGCACTGCGGCATTTGTCCTCTTCCACGCCTGATTTCCAACGTCAGCTTCCTCTCGCAACCTCCTCTGTTTTTCCATTGTTAATGTGTGTTTTTGTGGGCGGATTGGCCCCCACGTTTGCGCGTATTGTATAGGTTTTCATGCCGCGTAGCACTTTTTATGGTCATATGATATGCCTCACTGCGTAAGTAAATATGTAAGTATGTAAGTAAATTACATTACCAATGCCATCGTATAGCTGTGTTGTTTCTCTCGCAAACTGAGCAGGCATAAATATATATCTGACTGAATGCCATTATATCGCTGCTGACCAGAGCTGAAACAACATAAAATATCTTACGATGGACAAGACCCGCATTCCTCAGGGAACGAAACAATCCCCCTTTGCTTGTATGATAGCTTCTCGGTTGAGGGTTAAAACTTGCGTACTCAGTCAATTAACGTGTCACACGGCACCAGTGCTCAAACGCTAGATGGCGCTCACAGTTCTGTCGTTTATTCACCAGATGGCGCCATCGCATGCGTTGCGTTGACGGGGCTCATGGAGGAGTGGACCACGAAATTGATTTGGCGCCCGGCCTTTATAATAATCAAGCCACTTTAGGCTGTCCCCACGGGACGTATTCACAGGCGGCGGGACTGCGAGAGGGTAGCTCCCTCTAGCGGGAGAGACTCAACCGGGCAATCAATAGGGTTGCAGCATTTGGGACCCAAGTAATACAATCACCGATGTTAGGTTTAGTTGGGGAGGGGGGGCGGGAGGTGTGGATTCTGGGGGTGAGCCAGTGCGTGGGCGGAGGGTGTCCTGGGAGGCAGTTGCTCGGGGTCATGTGAGGTGTGTGTGGTTGAGGGACACCCTTGTCATCCCCATAGAGGCCGAGGGGTTGGGGCTGTGGAGGGAGGGAGGGGGAAGTGGCAAATCGGGTGCTGCCTTTCCCCAATGAGCCACCCACTGTGGACATTATCTAAGGTATGGACCCGTTCACATTGACACACGTGACTCAGCGTGGCAACGTGTCGGTGAGTGGGTGTCAGGAGGACCCGGGGTGAGATAGGCAGGGGAGAGGGGATCTCAATCTCAGTAATGTGCGTGACTCTATCTGGGTTTATTTATCGGCATCGAGGGGAAACAACCCTCCAGAGGAGGGAAGAGGGCGTAGAGGAGGAGGGGGGGAACTTGCCTCCTAGTGTACCCCTGCGCGGGGCTACACGGAGAATGGCTACGGAATATGGCAAAAGATATTTATTCTGCTACCGATTTTAAAGTAATTTGTCCAGCGTACCTTTACTGAAGGGCACATATATGTGATTATATGGAAGACGGTTCAAATCCACGAGGTATCTTTTCTCGTCAGAATGCGGTCCTCTCGTCTCGATGATGATACCAGCCGCGCGTTTCGTACTGCGGTCTTGATTTCGTTTCGGCGTTAGTAGTTTATTGGTCTGAGACGCTTTAACCTGTCATATCCTGGTTATATGGCGTCAAGGAGACGGAAGCAATCCTTAAACACAGTGTACACGTGGCCGCACCCTTCAGAGAAGGACATGCATGGGGACACACATACCGAAGCTACCCGGCACGTGTACACCATCTAACCACACCCGCCATGTGTCCACCATCTAACCACACCCGCCACGTGTCCACCATCTGACTACACCCGCCACGTGTACACCATCTAACCACACCCGCCACGTGTCCACCATTTAACCACCCCCGCCATGTGTCCACCATCTAACCACACCCGCCACGTGTCCACCATCTGATAACACCAGCCATGTGTCCACCATCTAACCACACCCGCCACGTGTCCACCATCTGACTACACCCGCCACGTGTACACCATCTAACCACACCCGCCACGTGTCCACCATCTAGCCACCCCCGCCATGTGTCCACCATCTAACCACACCCGCCACGTGTCCACCATTTGACTACACCCGCCACGTGCCCACCATCTAACCACACTCACCACGTGTCCACCATCTAACCACGCCCACCACGTGTCCACCGTCTAACCACGCCCACCACGTGTCCACCATCTAACCACACCCGCCACGTGTCCACCATCTAACCACACCCGCCACGTGTCCACCATCTAACAACGCCCACCACGTGTCCACCATCTAACCACACCCGCCACGTGTCCACCATCTAACAACGCCCACCACGTGTCCACCATCTAACCACACCCGCCACGTGTCCACCATCTAACCACACCCGCCACGAGTCCACCATCTAACCACACCCGCCACGTGTCCACCATCCAACATCATGGTATAATTAAATCACCCCTTCGCCAAGTATTTTTTTATTGTTGACACAAGACAGCTTAATTCAGCAAATCTGACCAGATCTAATTCTTCAAGTATTCACTTCAGGCGTAATGAATCATCATGCGCACTCTAAGTACGTTATAAGAATTACATTAAACAAATAACTATAAATATAAATTGCGGCGTTCTTTCTCAACCCTTGGCCACATTGCCTGAAAGAAGATGAGTAGTGAACTCGCCCACATAACCACCACTACAAACGCGACCCCCTCCAACACCAGCACCTCCGCATGGAATCAATAACCCGAACGCACTCACTAGTCGCGGAGTCGCTGATTGGTTAAAATATCGACCGCGAGGCTTGTTGAGATGTAATCAGCGGAGGAGGGCCTGAAGTGGTTAGCACTCGGTCCCTGATAGTCGCAGTATCTGTACAATCCTGTAGGGAACCTCTACAAATTGATAAATCGGCATCCTGAGCGAAATGCGTCGTTGGCAGGGTGGGTAGGGCCGAGTTTTATGCGGGAATCGGAGTTGGGGGTAGCTCTTTGATCACTGATTCGTCGTTGGACGCTGAGGCGGCAATGTGGTAGGTGTTATGTGAGGACCAAGCAAGATTGCATGTGGCTTAGATTTACGACATTGTTTTGCCCACACTCACCCAGAGAGAGGCGCACATCACCTTACCGCTAGTGATTGATCGTGTAGAAGTTGTCAATGTGCATTAATTGGCCAGGTACACCCATATCATATGTCTCTCTGTGCTGCGCAGTGAGACAATTAATTCATGACTCCCATACTGGCAGTCCATCCTGGGTCCACATGATTACGATAATGGATATGGATATAGATATGTTTTACGGTAGTTCATTCGAGAGCGAGAATATGTGAGACGGGGAGAGATGGGCGGGAGAGAGAGGAAGAGAGAGAGAGAGAACACCAGGGTAGAGCAATATGTGAGACGGGGAGAGATGGGCGGGAGAGAGAGGAAGAGAGAGAGAGAACACCAGGGAAGAGCAATATGTGAGACGGGGAGAGATGGGCGGGAGAGAGAGGAAGAGAGAGAGAGAGAAGACCAGGGAAGAGCAATATGTGAGACGGGGAGAGATGGGCGGGAGAGAGAGGAAGAGAGAGAGATAGAACACCAGGGAAGAGCAATATGTGAGACGGGGAGAGATGGGCGGGAGAGAGAGGAAGAGAGAGAGAGAGAACACCAGGGCAGAGCAATAGGAAGCTCCAAACGAAGTCAAGTGAATACAAAGTGTGAGAACGGATAATCGAGGGAGAAATAGTGTGTTATCTTTAAAATGTATGCAGTTAGAAAACGAGATAGATAGATCGGGAGAGAGATAGAGGTTGGCAATTCTAAAGCCATCAGACTGTTTTGTATTATTCCCTCCCGCTTATATGCCATCTCTCAGCAATAGGAGACCGACATATGACATTGGGCGCAGCTGTCCTAAATTGCAAGCGACATGGTGCTTTCTTCCACTTGGTAACACAAAACATGTCTCTGCGGGGCAATATGCATAGACAAAATGGTAAAGCATCGCTAGATCAGTCTCTACTTTTTATCGCCTATTTTATCTTCTTCTACCGAAACATAAAAAGTTTATCCATAATAAGTCTTCCTGGCCATCAGTGTCAAAACGAAACGAGTATCTTACGAAGTTGTCGGTCTAGCCCATTCGCTGCATCATTGTTACGACAGGGAGAGAATTCGTTGCTGTGTGGCAAGACTCGTATATTATGGTGTCTGCAGAACCCGTCTTTGCAGGCAGGTCAAGGCAGCTTCGGATGTGTCCCTATATACAGGTCAAAGGCAGCATAGGATGCGTCGCTGTCTACAAGTCAAAGGAAGCTTAGGATGCGTCGCTATATACAGGTCACAGGCAGCTTAGGATGTGTCGCTGTATACAGGTCAAAGACAGCTTAGGATGCGTCGCTGTATACATGTCACAGGCAGCTTAGGATGCCTCGCTATATACAAGTCAAAGGCGGCTTAGGATGCGTCGCTGTATACATGTCACAGGCAGCTTAGGATGCCTCGCTATATACAAGTCAAAGGCGGCTTAGGATGCGTCGCTGTATACATGTCAAAGGCAGCTTATGATGCGTCGCTTTATACAAGTCAAAGGCAGCTTAGGATGCGTCGCTGTATACATGTCACAGGCAGCTTAGGATGCCTCGCTATATACAAGTCAAAGGCGGCTTAGGATGCGTCGCTGTATACATGTCAAAGGCAGCTTATGATGCGTCGCTTTATACAAGTCAAAGGCAGCTTAGGGTGCATCTCTGTATACAGGTCAAAGGTAGCTTAGGATGCGTCGCTATATACAGGTCAAAGGCAGCTTAGGATGCGTCGCTGTATACAGGTCAAAGGCAGCTTAGGATGCGTCGCTGTATACAGGTCCAAGGTAGCTTAGGATGCGTCGCTATACACAGGTCAAAGGCAGCTTAGGATGCGTCACTATATACAGGTCAAAGACAGCGTAGTATGCGTCGCTATATACAGGTGAAAGGCAGCTTAGGATGCGTCGCTGTCTGCAAGTCAACGAAGCTTGGGATGCATCTATATATACATGTTAGAGGCAGCTTAGGATGCGTCGTTATATACAGGTCAAAGGCAGCTTAGGATGCGTCGCTATCTACAGGTCAAATGCAGCTTATGATGCGTCGCTGTATACACGTCAAAGGAAGCTTAGGATGCGTCGCTGTCTGCAAGTCAAAGGAAGCTTAGGATGCGTCTCTATATACAGGTCAAAGGCAGCTTAGGATGCGTCGATGTATATAAGTCAAAGGAAGCGTAGGATATGTCGCTGTCTACAAGTCGAAGGCACCTTAGGATGCGTCGTTATATACAGGTCAAAGACAGCGTAGTATGCGTCGCTATATACAGGTGAAAGGCAGCTTATGATGCGTCGTTTTATACAAGTCAAAGGCAGCTTAGGATGCATCTCTATATACAGGTCAAAGGTAGCTTAGGATGCGTTGCTATATACAAGTCAAAGGCAGCTTAGGATGCGTCGCTATCTACAGGTCAAAGACAGCTTAAAATGCGTCGCTATCTACAGGTCAAGGCAGCTTAGGATGCGTCGCTATCTACAGGTCAAGGCAGCTTGGGATGCGTCGCTATTTACAAGTCAAAGGTAGCTTAGGATGCGTCGCTATATATAGGGCAAAGACAGCTTAGGATGCGTCGCTATCTACGGGTCAAGACAGCTTGGGATGCGTCGCTATATACAGGGCAAAGGCAGCTTAGGATGTGTCGCTATATACAAGTCAAAGGCAGCTTGGGATGCGTCGCTATATACAGGGCAAAGGCAGCTTAGAATGTGTCGCTATATACAAGTCAAAGGCAGCTTGGAAAGCGTCGCTATATACAGGGCAAAGGCAGGTTAGAATGTGTCACTATATACAGGTCAAAGACAGCGTAGTATGCGTCGCTATATACAGGTGAAAGGCAGCTTAGGATGCGTCGCTGTCTGCAAGTCAACGAAGCTTGGGATGCATCTATATATACATGTTAGAGGCAGCTTCGGATGCGTCGCTGTATACAAGTCAAAGGCAGCTTAGGATGCGTCGTTATATACAGGTCAAAGGTAGCTTAGGATGCGTCGCTATATACAGGTCAAAGGCAGCTTAGGATGCGTCGCTATCTACAGGTCAAATGCAGCTTATGATGCGTCGCTGTATACACGTCAAAGGCAGCTTAGGATGCGTCGCTGTATACACGTCAAAGGCAGCATAGGATGCGTCGTTGTCTGCAAGTCAAAGGAAGCTTAGGATGCGTCTCTATATACAGGTCAAAGGCAGCTTAGGATGCGTCGATGTATACAAGTCAAAGGAAGCGTAGGATATGTCGCTGTCTACAAGTCGAAGGCACCTTAGGATGCGTCGTTATATACAGGTCAAAGACAGCGTAGTATGCGTCGCTATGTACAGGTGAAAGGCAGCTTATGATGCGTCGTTTTATACAAGTCAAAGGCAGCTTAGGATGCATCTCTATATACAGGTCAAAGGTAGCTTAGGATGCGTCGCTATATACAAGTCAAAGGCAGCTTAGGATGCGTCGCTATCTACAGGTCAAAGACAGCTTAAAATGCGTCGCTATCTACAGGTCAAGGCAGCTTAGGATGCGTCGCTATCTACAGGTCAAGGCAGCTTGGGATGCGTCGCTATTTACAAGTCAAAGGTAGCTTAGGATGCGTCGCTATATATAGGGCAAAGACAGCTTAGGATGCGTCGCTATCTACGGGTCAAGACAGCTTGGGATGCGTCGCTATATACAGGGCAAAGGCAGCTTAGGATGTGTCGCTATATACAAGTCAAAGGCAGCTTGGGATGCGTCGCTATATACAGGGCAAAGGCAGCTTAGAATGTGTCGCTATATACAAGTCAAAGGCAGCTTGGAATGCGTCGCTATATACAGGGCAAAGGCAGGTTAGAATGTGTCGCTATATACAAGTCAAAGGCAGCTTGGGATGCGTCGCTATATACAAGGCAAAGCAGCTTGGGATGCGTCGCTATATATAGGGCATAGGCAGCTTAGAATGTGTTGCTATATACAAGACAAAGGCAGCTTGGGATGCGTCGCTATATACAAGGCAAAGGCAGCTTAGGATGTGTAGCTATCTACAAGTGAAAGGCAGTTAGGATGCGTCACTATCCACAAGTGAAACGTAACTTAGGATGCGTCGCTGTATACAAGTCAAAGGTAATTTAGAATGCGTCGCTATATACAGTTTAAAGGCAGCTTTGGGATATGTTGCTATGTGCTGGAGAAGGACAGTATATAATGTGTCGCTATGTGCTGAATATGAACAGTTTATGATGTGTTGCTATGTGCTGGATAAGGCCAATTTTCGGATACGTCGTTATGTGCTGGATAAGAACAGCATAGGATGTCGATAACAACCGTATCTGTGCAAAAGGCTGATCCAATGATAGATGACCCGGTAATGGTAGCAATATCTCCCGAAAGGGCAGATTGAATTTATTTTTTATGAACCTACTGTTTTGTTTTCGCTGCATTACTTAATTAAGGAAAAACGATGAGTCAGTGGCACCAGTTTGGCGGCACCATCCTCAATGTACTCAGGCTTACACCATGCACTAAACATCACTTCCCTAGACCCATGTATTTCACTATCGCGGCTGTGGCGTGATCTAGTGAAATAAAAATAAGTTCAATCAACTCACCAACTTACTTGAGCTTAAGGCACGAGACATGTTTCTGTGGGGACATTGATGACATCACTTCCGGCGCGGAGCCCCTAAAATTTGGAGCAGACGACAATTCTGTCTGACGCAGAATTGGACGGCGGGACAGCGCCGGGGTCGAATTAAGCCCAATCAGCACGAAGGGAACCGTTAGACAGGGCTTCCCCCAGCCGCTGTGAACGCCCCCTACCGGTTGGATGGCTGGGTGGCTTGTGTGTGCCCCAGGGAGGAAATGTGGGGGAATTGCATTGGTACTTTAGTGGATGGAAGCGCTACTAACATAATGTCCATGTTTGTCACTTAGGTCCCACCGTGTGACAGACATGTGTGGTCTTACCAGCCCTTTGCCGCCAGGCACTCACTAAAATGCGGACTTACCACGTGTGGCCTAAATTGTTCAACAGACACCCTATGGAAACAAAGCTTCATAGATGCATGGCTTGGTAAATATTTGGCTTTCTAGACGGATTAGATACCTTTGTAGACACCTGGGTTTGTAGATAAATGTCTTTGTAGATACGAATACTTGACCTTGTAGATATCTGGCTTTGTAGATACTTGATTTTGTAGATACCTGACTTTGTAGGTACCTGGCTTTGTAGATATCTGGTTTTTAGACACCTGGCTCTGTAGATACTGGGCTTTGTAGATACTTGGCTTTGTAGATATGAATGCCGGACTTTGTAGATATCTGGCTTTGTAGATACTTGGTTTGGTAGATACCTGGTTTTGTAGGTACCTGGCTTTGTAGATATCTGGCTTTGTAGATATTGGCTTTGTAGATACCTGGCTTTGTAGATACATGGCTTTGTAGATACCTGGCCTTGTGGATACTTGGCTTTGTAGATAGGAATACCTGACTTTGTAGATACTTGGCTTTGTAGATAGCTGGGTTTGTAGATACCTGGGTTTGTAGATACCTGGGTTTGTAGATATATGTCTTTGTAGATAGGAATACCTGACTTTGTAAATACCTGGCTTTGTAGATACATGGCTTTGTAGATACCTGTGTTTATAGATACCTGCGGTTGTAGATATACGTCTTTGTAGATATACGTCTTTGTAGATATACGTCTTTATAGATAGGAATACCTGACTTTTTAGACACTTGGCTTTGTAGATATCTGGTTTTGTAAATACTTGGTTTTGTAGATACCTGCTTTTGTAGATACTTGGTTTTGTAGATACTTGGCTTTGTAGTTACCTGGCTGTATAGATACAAGAACAACAATTTGACGACCGGGCACGGGGGGGGGGGGGGGGGTGCGGGGGGAGGGCACCCACTAAATCTTGCGACCGGGGGCGGGGCGGAACAAAAAAAACCCCATATGAACATGCCCCCTGTGCCCGCATGGACACTCCCATGCTACGTAAAGGCTCATACGGTTTCCGAATCGACTACGCTCTGATACATTTGATCAAGACCTGATGTGTGATATATGCTACTGTTGCATAAGTGAATGTATGTAATACTAAGTGGGTAACTGTAGTCATTACAATAACGTATGTCCCACTCATTACAGATAGTGCGCAAAAACATCAGTCTTTGATACTACTAGGGGGTTATCTTACGCTGTAATCGCGAGAGACTGCTTTATAAACCTCATCTTACAGACTTCTGACATCACCGTGCTGTGAGGACAGTCCTCCCCATGATAGACAAAAGTGCAACGTGCTATGACCACTTTAGTGGACTGTCCACAAGTGTATCCCATGTCCGCTGTATGACAGAGATAACAAACTGTCTGCCTTCCACCCAAAACCATTCAGTGCAGTTATAGCAATGATATATAGGGCTCTCAGTTCACAATGGTGAACCGACGCACGAGGAGAACCGAGAGAGCTCTTACCAACAGCCATATATCAGGTCTAGTTGAGTTTTGAACCGTATCTGGCGATGGAATATCACTGATCGAGAGATGTCGGTTAATGATAGACTAGCATATAGTTTGCAGACTCTTTAAATTACCTTAATCATTGCTAGTTGTGGATATGGCAATCACACTTTTATAACCGCGGGTATTGAAAAGTTATATTGCGGCATAACATGTTGTGATGATATAATAATGGACAGCTATATTTTGTATTCATCAATTCTGGTATAAATATATGTAATGATTTGTTATTGAGTGACAGACAGATAGGCTGGCTTCATCAAGCATCGTGTCGTATATCAGTGGCTGCTGGGAACATATCAACGTGTATGGTAGGGAATGCATGGTATGAAGAAGCGCATACGTCAGATAATGTATGCGTGCAGCCGATTGTGGCTCGTGCCAATAGGCTACACACAGACAGGGGAACCCACTTAATGCACATTGAAAAACCTTGTTTTACACAATGATGACACTCTCATAATAACATCCGCTTGATGACAGATCGTTAACCTGGCATCCTGTGCACCTACCGCTGTGAGATATAAAAGGAAAAAAACAAGAATGTAAAAAATATCGTAATCCCATGACATACTGTGTGGTATTTCTTAAAGTAGCTTCATTGAGTTATCGAGTGTTGGATTATTTATTCCTTGGAGGGCGTAATACAGAGGGCGGCGTGGGTTGGCATATCGAGGACCCAGCCGTTATGCCCCGAGGCGGGGTCCGCAGACCGGGCCTGTGAATTATGACCAATCGGCCACCGCAGCTCGCTGCGGGTGACATTTACGATAACAGCCGCCTAAATTCTGTCGTCTGCTGCCAGTTGAGGCGATAAAGGCGGGAGAATGGAGACCTCCCCCCTCCACACTGCCCCCCCCCCACCCCACACACCCTCCCCGCTTCACCTCACCTTCCCTGCTCCGTCCCCTCGCTCTCCTGACCGTAGGCCAAGAAAGTTATTGTGTGACGTGCATCCGGCAGTGCCTCCTGCCACAGGATGGTGCTTTATGGCGTGGCTATAGGACTTGTCCTCTGTCCCCTGGCCCGGCCATGCCTCATCGCTTTATCCCGGCAGGTGGGGGTGTCCATTACCGCCCCACCAGGCGCCGGGATGAACGAGCGTCTATTCGTATCCTCTGTGATTACGGCGACCACGCCGAGGACTATGACTGACAGACGACGGACGTTCGAGGCGCAGATTGCAACAAAGCTCAATTGAAAGCATGCGGGATCTAGGGCTTTAATGTTAAGTCGGTCTATGATCCGGCAGGTCCGTGGGCGGCGATGTCCGGGTGCCGATGAGGTGGACATTCAGCGGCGTCATTCACAGGCTTCATCCGGGTATTAGAGGAAGGTCAGTGGGGTTCCATCAGCTGTTTGGTTTTTCCGTGAGGACGACAGGAGGTGGAGTGTGTGTGTGTGTGAGTGGGGGGGGGGGAGCGGTTGGTTGGATGACGGGGAGGGTAATAGAGTAAAGCCACACACAGATGCACAATGGTATACCATGGTATACCCTGAGAGTATACCATTGTGCGGCCCGTGTGTGGCTTTACTCAGCCAATGACGGTGAGTGGAACTGGGAACTTCACTGACATATAAAGTGGCTACGTACAATTGCCGCCTGTCTTCTGTTCAACATGAAATATGCATCGCGGATTGTTTATTGCACCAGACGGGATCTCCTGGTCGTAGCCAAATCCCTCTCCAACCCATCACACAATTACAGGATTAGGGCTGTGGGGTGGAGAGCGGGGTTGGGTTTGTGTTTGCGAGGGCTCTGGGGCGCACCCACATCCCATATGGACACCAGGAGAGCGGACACGTGCAGAGGGTGCCTCATCACAGTAGTCACAATAGGGAGCGGCTATGAACAAACACATGTCGCTTTTTACATGTTTCATGAAAACACGTGGCATTTTTTTCATATTTACCCTATGAGCGATAATAGCAGCGCATCTTGCATGAACAATATCATGTCAATTTTGAATGATCGCCTAGTTCTCAGCAGCCTCTCTCACACGCTGCTCCGTTCTTGCCTTGGGGACTGCTGGCAGAAAGGAACACTTGCGTGGCTCACGGGGGTTGACCTAATGTCACCCAGAGGCTGCTTAGCTCTAGTGGTAAGCAGGCTGAGCTGCCGATCAACAGGTTGAAGGTTCGAACCCCCCTTGTTCCGGTGGTAAGCTGGCTGAGCTGCAGATCAACAGGTTGAGGGTTCGAACCCCCCTTGTTCCGGTGGTAAGCAGGCTGAGCTGCAGATCAATAGGTTGAAGGTTCGAACCCCCCTAGTTCCGGTGGTAAGCAGGCTGAGCTGCAGATCAACAGGTTGAGGGTTCGAACCCCCCTAGTTCCGGTGGTAAGCAGGCTGAGCTGCAGATCAACAGGTTGAAGGTTCGAACCCCCCTAGTTCCGGTGGTAAGCAGGCTGAGCTGCAGATCAACAGGTTGAGGGTTCGAACCCCCCTTGTTCCGGTGGTAAGCAGGCTGAGCTGCAGATCAGTAGGTTGAGGGTTCGAACCCCCCTTGTTCCGGTGGTAAGCAGGCTGAGCTGCAGATCAGTAGGTTGAGGGTTCGAACCCCCCTTGTTCCGGTGGTAAGCAGGCTGAGCTGCAGATCAGTAGGTTGAAGGTTCGAACCCCCCTTGTTCCGGTGGTAAGCTGGCTGAGCTGCAGATCAATAGGTTGAGGGTTCGAACCCCCCTTGTTCCGGTGGTAAGCAGGCTGAGCTGCAGATCAGTAGGTTGAGGGTTCGAACCCCCCTTGTTCCGGTGGTAAGCAGGCTGAGCTGCAGATCAACAGGTTGCGGGTTCGCGCCCTGGCTGGTACCTGTATCTGAGGCAAGTTTCATGCAGCATCATTTCATTGCCCCGGGGGTCCATCAGATGTCCGCATGTACTGTCTCAGCTACGCGCTGTATAATCACTCACATCAACTACTTTCTCTCAGTTTTGTTATAATTTATATTATTAAAGCACTAAATACTAGCTGCAGTCTTGCCAAATGTTATTGGCGGTTGGATTTGTGCTTTAGCCTTTTCGTACACATGGCTAATATGGGGCACGATTCATGGTTCAAGACATTTAAGGTGGGGGCGGGGGGGGGGTTTGACGACAGAACAGAGAGAATTGAACACTATTTTGACACAGGAAACTCTGATGAACGTTAAAGAACACTAGCATCGGAACCATCGCAGGAACCTCCTGATTTCAAAAATATATAATAATATGAAAGGTGTGTGACATAATCCTCAGCTTGAGATGACCATGACGAGCAGGGGCGGATCTAGGAATCTGGGAAGGGGGGGGGGGTTGCCCCACCGGGGGGTCTACTCTCTAAATCTGGCGACCCGGGGGGGGGTCTGCTCTCTATAATATTTTTTTTCAGCGGGGGGTGCGAGGGGGGGGGGTGTCAAAT
Source organism: Arenicola marina (assembly GCA_964019135.1). NCBI lineage: Eukaryota > Metazoa > Annelida > Polychaeta > Arenicolidae > Arenicola > Arenicola marina. The sequence continues at coordinate 37,933,587 of OZ025255.1, forward strand.
GGCCTTGGTTTAGCGGGGAAAAACAGCATGCTTCCTCAATAAGGGTCATATTTCGTAGAAAAGCCCGACTTTTACAGTGAATGCACAAGTTTCCCCCTAACCCCCCCCCCCCCCTCCCTAGATCCGCCCCTGACGAGCATCAAAGTCGTGTCCGTCCTCCGAAGTTCTATCTGCTGAGCTGCTGTGGCCGTTCGCGTGAAACGACGTAGCACAGGTAGGCCCAGTGGGGGGGGGGGGGGGAGGGGTCCCTATTAGTCCTGGAAGGAGGTGTGGGTGGGCCTCCTGGCGGCGTGTATCTGCTATGAGGCGTTGTCTGGGGACCTGAGGCGGAAGTCACGGAATCACTTAACCAATGGCTATCAACTGCTTTTCCCGGGGGAAATAGACTACAGAGAGCGACACCGTCGTTGTGGGGGATCTCAGTTGGACCGTGGGGGAGGGCGGGGGTAAGGGTACGGGTAGGGGTAGGGAAAGGTAGGCGGGGGTGGGGGGGAGGATGACAGCTACCACGTTACTCGCCGTGAGGATGATCAAAAGGGACGAAATAGCCATGGCAACATCAGGATTCATCTCACCGGGGGGTGTGGGCGTCGGATGCGAGAGCGATTACAACGTCGCGTTAATCTCGCCAGTCACGTGATGAGATCGCGCAATATCGCGCGAGACATTATGTCTGCCCATGTCGTACGCGTCTCCAATTGCCACATCGGACGTAATACAGTTATGGGCCGCGTGTCTTCCGTTCATCCCAGGCTTTGAGATGCCCCGGAACATGGCGTGTATGACGTTCACCTTCGGAATAACCTAATAGACAGACTCCATCTGACACATACGATGGATGTCGCCTCCAGATGCGTATGGGTGATGGTTAGAGAACTGGGACCACTACATAGAGGAACTAACCCTAAACAACACAGGTGAACTAACGGGGAGCAACACATGCGGGAACTAATGGGGAACTAACGGGGAACAACAAACAGGAGACCAACATAACATGACATAGTGAAACCAACAGGGACGTGGCGTCGTCGTGTCGTGATGTCGTGGTGTCGTGGCGTCGTGGCGTCGTGGTGTCGTGGCGTCGTGGCGTCGTGGTGTCGTGGCGTCGTGGTGTCGTGGCGTCGTGGTGTCGTGGCGTCGTGGCGTCGTGGTGTCGTGGCGTCGTGGTGTCGTGGCGTCGTGGTGTCGTGGCGTCGTGGCGTCGTGGCGTCGTGGTGTGGTCGATTCGTGGTGTCGTGGCGTCGTGGCGTCGTGGCGTCGTGGTGTCGTGGCGTCGTGGTGTCGTGGCGTCGTGTTGTGGTCGAGTCGTGGTGTCGTGGCGTCGTTGTGTCGTGGCGTCGTGGTGTCATGGTGTCATGGTGTCATGGTGTCATGGCGTCGTGGTGTCGTGGTGTCGTGGCGTCGTTGTTTCGTGGCGTCGTGGTGTCGTGGTGTCATAGTGTCATGGTGTCATGGCGTCGTGGTGTCGTGGTGTCGTGGTGTCGTGGCGTCGTGGTGTCGTGGTGTCGTGGCGTCGTTGTGTCGTGGCGTCGTGGTGTCGTGGTGTCATGGCGTCGTGGTGTCGTGGTGTCGTGGTGTCGTGGCGTCGTGGTGTCGTGGTGTCGTGGTGTCGTGGCGTCGTTGTGTCGTGGCGTCGTGGTGTCGTGGTGTCATGGTGTCATGGTGTCATGGTGTCATGGCGTCGTGGTGTCGTGGCGTCGTGGTGTCGTGGCGTCGTGGTGTCGTGGTGTCGTGGCGTCGTTGTGTCGTGGCGTCGTGGTGTCGTGGTGTCGTGGTGTCATGGTGTCATGGTGTCATGGTGTCGTGGCGTCGTGGTGTCGTGGCGTCGTGGTGTCGTGGTGTCGTGGTGTCGTGGTGTCGTGGCGTCGTGGTGTTGTGGCGTCGTGATGTCGTGGTGTCATGGTGTCATGGTGTCATGGCGTCGTGGTGTCGTGGCGTCGTGGTGTCGTGGTGTCGTAGTGTCGTGGCGTCGTGGTGTCGTGGTGTTGTGGCGTCTTGATGTCGTGGTGTCGTGGCGTCGTGGTGTTGTGGCGTCGTGGTGTCGTGGTGTCTGTGGTGTCGTAGTGTCGTGGCGTCGTGGCGTCGTGGTGTTGTGGCGTCGTGGTGTCGTGGTGTTGTGGCGTCGTGGTGTCGTGGTGTCTGTGGTGTCGTAGTGTCGTGGCGTCGTGGTGTCGTGGCGTCGTGGTGTCGTGGTGTCGTGGTGTCGTGGCGTCGTGGCGTCGTGGCGTCGTGGTGTCGTGGTGTTGTGGCGTCGTGGTGTCGTGGCGTGGTGTCTGTGGTGTCGTGGTGTCATGGCGTCGTGGCGTCGTGGTGTTGTGGCGTGGTGTCGTGGTGTCTGTGGTGTCGTGGCGTCGTGGTGTCGTGGTGTCATGGTGTCGTGGTGTCGTGGCGTCGTGGTGTCGTGGTGTCGTGGTGTCGTGGTGTCGTGGTGTATGTGGTGTCGTAGTGTCGTGGTGTCGTGGTGTCGTGGTGTCGTGGCGTCGTGGTGTCGTGGCGTCGTGGTGTTGTGGCGTCTGTGGTGTCGTGGTGTCTGTGGCGTCGTGGTGTTGTGGCGTCGTGGTGTCGTGGTGTCTGTGGTGTCGTAGTGTCGTGGCGTCGTGGTGTCGTGGTGTTGTGGCGTCGTGGTGTCGTGGTGTCTGTGGTGTCGTAGTGTCGTGGCGTCGTGGTGTCGTGGTGTTGTGGCGTCGTGGTGTCGTGGTGTCTGTGGCGTCGTGGTGTCGTGGTGTCTGTGGTGTCGTAGTGTCTGTGGTGTCGTAGTGTCGTGGCGTCGTGGTGTCGTGGTGTCGTGGCGTCGTGGTGTCATGGTGTCGTGGTGTCGTGGCGTCGTGGTGTCGTGGTGTCGTGGTTTCGTGGCGTCGTGGCGTCGTGGTGTCGTAGTGTCGTGGTGTGGTGCTTATGTTTTGTTTCGGGCTCTCGCTTCAATTCTCGCCGCACCATGGTCACATATCGTCGTATCACAAAGGCACTAACGGAGACTTCGATCCGGTGACTCAATCACCGGACTTACCTGGCGTGGCTGTGCCCTATAGGAGTGTGGTGCTGGGCCGGCGGAGGTTGGGAGGGGGAGGAGGGTGGGGGACGGGAGTACAATGGGCGGAGGGGGGGGGGGGTGATTTAATGAGCAGCACACCTGTTATTAGCCACTTAGTCTGGCGTGGGGCGCTCGATCTCTGATCGATCGAGCTACAGGAATCAGACCACCAGGGTGACGGCAAGCGAGACAAGTAATAAAGTGTCATGGTCCTCACCCCAAATAGGGGACCAGGCGTCCTACAGGCGGGCAATTCATATGACATATATACCCAGAAAGTCTTCATTCTGCCCGTGGTATGATCAGGTCATATGCGGGCGTTCCTGCCGATTCAGGCGTACATGATCAGTGTATGGTCTGCTGTTTTTATATCGGTATATATAATATGTAATAATATCAACGTTTAAACCAATTCTGTATGGATGAATCGGTGTTTTAGACCACCTTTGTGTACTCATAGTCCAAACCGGGCCAATGAACCCCTGCGACAATTGAATACAAATATAAAACGGAACTCGCAACCGGTTGGTCTGCACCGAGAGCGAGATTTACTCCCAATACTCTAACAAATACAGCGGATCTCTAGACCCAATATTAGCGGAGTTACGCGGGAAAACATGTTTCGTGACCGGGATCTTGCTGTGACCTTGACCATGGATGCGTGACCTTGATCAATATAGTCATTCGCGCCCAAATACTATGTACTATAAGATGTTGGCATATTGTGTAGAAAAACTATAGGGGCGATATAACAAACCAATGACACAGCGCTTATTGGGTGAAACCTCAAGGCTCAACAGAAGCCATACATTGGTTCAGTACCTGGCTGCTTGGGTTCAACGCATGTCGTCGGCCCCACCCGGTGCTCATTTCATTGGTACCCCGCCTGGACCATGTGACGTCACCAAATACTCCCAAGGGAGTGCTCTCTACCGGACGAAAGCAGCAAACTAATTACATATAATATGACTGTGTGACCCTTACATGCGCCGTCGGAGGGCGCCACCATGCGTCTCGCCGATGTACCGCGTTGATCCTCTATCAGCCTTCTCCATGTCATCTGCGTCTCCATATTAATTGCTGCCGTCTGGGCCTAAGACTCCTTCCCTAAGCCCCTGGAAACCTATTACTGCCGAGGACCAAGGCGCCTGCAGTGTTGCGAATCTCATATGGAACGAGCTGAGCCGGTGCCTTGGAATGAAGACAACTCAGTCTTATGGCCGGCCGACTTGTCAGTCGTCGGATAGCACGGAGCGGTCCACTATTTCATCGCCTATATCAGGCTGTAACCTGGGCGATCGCGAGGAAAGCGGCGCTGTTCAAACGCCGTTGATTAAATCCCACCAGCTCAACCAGATGACTGGCGGAAAACAGACTTGGTTGCGCTCGATCCGCGTTCTTTATGATTTGCGCAGGACTTTTTGCAGTTGCTTAGGATGCTGATTTTGTTACGGGGTAGAATCCCAGATAGAGCCTCGATAGGGGTCATAAAAAACATCCCTCCGTCTTGGTGGAATGACATTGTAAATATCATTTATTGTCGAAATCTCGAAAGATTATCGGCTCAGCTGGATGCGATATTTGAAGAGACCTTTCTGAGACTTGCTACTTACGGCGAGTGTGATCATGTCTTTGCACACTTCCTGGCACAGGCGGATACAGAATACACGAGAAAAAATGCTATGGCAGTATTGTAATTTAGCACAAGAGGATTTCCCAGAGCACTGCGCCAGTTATGTTTTTTTATGCCAAGATGGCGGATATGAAATGATGTATTTTTCTTTCGGTCTGTTCGCACATTTCACGACGTGAAGCACGCGCCGGCATCGATCAGGACACCGACCACAAGCTGCTGGCAGACCGTCCGTCAGTCCCACGGCGACAATGATGACCGCAGCCACAGCCATAATGATGACCACAGCCATGGCCATAATGATGACCACAGCCATGGCGATAATGATGACCACAGCCATGGCGATAATGATGACCACAGCCATGGCGATAATGATGACCACAGCCATGGCGATAATGATGACCACAGCCATGGCGATAATGATGACCACAGCCACGGCGATAATGATGACCACAGCCACGGCGATAATGATGACCACAGCCACGGCGATAATGATGACCACAGCCATGGCCATAATGATGACCACAGCCATGGCCATAATGATGACCACAGCCATGGCCATAATGATGACCACAGCCACGGCGATAATGATGACCACAGCCATGGCCATAATGATGACCACGGCCACAGCCATAATGATGCCTACAGCCACGGCCATAATGATGACCGCAGCCACAGCCATAATGATGCCTACAGCCATGGCCATAATGATGACCACAGCCACGGCCATAATGATGACCACAGCCACGGCCATAATGATGACCACAGCCATGGCCATAATGATGACCACAGCCACGGCCATAATGGTGACCACAGCCATGGCCATAATGATGACCACAGCCATGGCGATAATGATGACCACAGCCATGGCCATCATGATAACCACAGCCATGGCGATAATGATGACCACAGCCATGGCCATAATGATGACCACAGCCACAGCCATAATGATGACCACAGCCATGGCCATAATGATGACCACAGCCACAGCCATAATGATAACCACAGCCACGGCCATAATGATGACCACAGCCATGGCGATAATGATGACCACAGCCATGGCCATAATGATGACCACAGCCATGGCCATAATGATGACCACAGCCATGGCCATAATGATAACCACAGCCACGGCCATAATGATAACCACAGCCATGGCGATAATGATGACCACAACCACGGCCATAATGATGACCACAGCCATGGCCATAATGATGACCACAGCCATGGCGATAATGATGACCACAGCCATGGCCATAATGATGACCACAGCCACAGCCATAATGATAACCACAGCCACGGCCATAATGATGACCACAGCCATGGCCATAATGATGACCACAGCCATGGCCATAATGATGACCACAGCCACAGCCATAATGATAACCACAGTCACGGCCATAATGATGACCACAGCCATGGCCATAATGATGACCACAGCCATGGCCATAATGATGACCACAGCCACGGCCATAATGATGACCACAGCCACAGCCATAATGATGACCACAACCACGGCCATAATGATGACCACAGCCACGGCGATAATGATGACCACAGCCACGGCCATAATGATGACCACAGCCATGGCGATAATGATGACCACAGCCATGGCCATAATGATGACCACAGCCATGGCCATCATGATAACCACAGCCATGGCGATAATGATGACCACAGCCATGGCCATAATGATGACCACAGCCACAGTCATAATGATGACCACAGCCATGGCCATAATGATGACCACAGCCACAGCCATAATGATAACCACAGCCAAGGCGATAATGATGACCACAGCCACGGCCATAATGATGACCACAGCCATGGCCATAATGATGACCACAGCCACAGCCATAATGATGACCACAGCCACAGCCATAATGGTGACCACAGCCACAGCCATAATGATAACCACAGCCATGGCCATCATGATAACCACAGCCATGGCCATAATGATGACCACAGCCATGGCCATCATGATAACCACAGCCATGGCGATAATGATGACCACAGCCATGGCCATAATGATGACCACAGCCACAGCCATAATGATGACCACAGCCACGGCCATAATGGTGACCACAGCCATGGCCATAATGATGACCACAGCCATGGCGATAATGATGACCACAGCCATGGCCATCATGATAACCACAGCCATGGCGATAATGATGACCACAGCCATGGCCATAATGATGACCACAGCCACAGCCATAATGATGACCACAGCCATGGCCATAATGATGACCACAGCCACAGCCATAATGATAACCACAGCCACGGCCATAATGATGACCACAGCCATGGCGATAATGATGACCACAGCCATGGCCATAATGATGACCACAGCCATGGCCATAATGATGACCACAGCCATGGCCATAATGATAACCACAGCCACGGCCATAATGATAACCACAGCCATGGCGATAATGATGACCACAACCACGGCCATAATGATGACCACAGCCATGGCCATAATGATGACCACAGCCATGGCGATAATGATGACCACAGCCATGGCCATAATGATGACCACAGCCACAGCCATAATGATAACCACAGCCACGGCCATAATGATGACCACAGCCATGGCCATAATGATGACCACAGCCATGGCCATAATGATGACCACAGCCACAGCCATAATGATAACCACAGTCACGGCCATAATGATGACCACAGCCATGGCCATAATGATGACCACAGCCATGGCCATAATGATGACCACAGCCACGGCCATAATGATGACCACAGCCACAGCCATAATGATGACCACAACCACGGCCATAATGATGACCACAGCCACGGCGATAATGATGACCACAGCCACGGCCATAATGATGACCACAGCCATGGCGATAATGATGACCACAGCCATGGCCATAATGATGACCACAGCCATGGCCATCATGATAACCACAGCCATGGCGATAATGATGACCACAGCCATGGCCATAATGATGACCACAGCCACAGTCATAATGATGACCACAGCCATGGCCATAATGATGACCACAGCCACAGCCATAATGATAACCACAGCCAAGGCGATAATGATGACCACAGCCACGGCCATAATGATGACCACAGCCATGGCCATAATGATGACCACAGCCACAGCCATAATGATGACCACAGCCACAGCCATAATGGTGACCACAGCCACAGCCATAATGATAACCACAGCCATGGCCATCATGATAACCACAGCCATGGCCATAATGATGACCACAGCCATGGCCATCATGATAACCACAGCCATGGCGATAATGATGACCACAGCCATGGCCATAATGATGACCACAGCCACAGTCATAATGATGACCACAGCCATGGCCATAATGATGACCACAGCCACAGCCATAATGATAACCACAGCCAAGGCGATAATGATGACCACAGCCACGGCCATAATGATGACCACAGCCATGGCCATAATGATGACCACAGCCACAGCCATAATGATGACCACAGCCACAGCCATAATGGTGACCACAGCCACAGCCATAATGATGACCACAGCCATGGCCATCATGATAACCACAACCATGGCGATAATGATGACCACAGCCATGGCCATAATGATGACCACAGCCACAGCCATAATGATGACCACAGCCACGGCCATAATGATGACCACAGCCACAGCCATAATGATATCCACAGCCATGGCGATAATGATGACCACAGCCATGGCCATAATGATGACCACAGCCACAGCCATAATGATGACCACAGCCACGGCCATAATGGTGACCACAGCCATGGCCATAATGATGACCACAGCCATGGCGATAATGATGACCACAGCCATGGCCATCATGATAACCACAGCCATGGCGATAATGATGACCACAGCCATGGCCATAATGATGACCACAGCCACAGCCATAATGATGACCACAGCCATGACCATAATGATGACCACAGCCACAGCCATAATGATAACCACAGCCACGGCCATAATGATGACCACAGCCATGGCCATAATGATGACCACAGCCACAGCCATAATGATGACCACAGCCACAGCCATAATGATAACCACAGCCATGGCGATAATGATGACCACAGCCACGGCCATAATGATGACCACAGCCACAGCCATAATGATGACCACAGCCACGGCCATAATGATGACCACAGCCATGGCCATAATGATGACCACAGCCATGGCGATAATGATGACCACAGCCACGGCCATAATGATGACCACAGCCATGGCCATAATGATGACCACAGCCACAGCCATAATGATAACCACAGCCATGGCCATAATGATGACCACAGCCATGGCCATAATGATAACCACAGCCACGGCCATAATGATGACCACAGCCATGGCGACAATGATGACCACAGCCATGGCCATAATGATGACCACAGCCACAGCCATAATGATGACCACAGCCATGGCCATAATGATGACCACAGCCACAGCCATAATGATAACCACAGCCACGGCCATAATGATGACCACAGCCATGGCCATAATGATGACCACAGCCATGGCCATAATGATAACCACAGCCACGGCCATAATGATGACCACAGCCATGGCGACAATGATGACCACAGCCATGGCCATAATGATGACCACAGCCACAGCCATAATGATGACCACAGCCATGGCCATAATGATGACCACAGCCACAGCCATAATGATAACCACAGCCACGGCCATAATGATGACCACATCCATGGCCATAATGATGACCACAGCCATGGCCATAATGATAACCACAGCCACGGCCATAATGATGACCACAGCCATGGCGATAATGATGACCACAGCCACGGCCATAATGATGACCACAGCCATGGCCATAATGATGACCACAGCCATGGCCATAATGATGACCACAGCCATGGCCATCATGATAACCCCAGCCAAGGCGATAATCATGACCACAGCCATGGCGATAATGATTACCATAGCCACAGCCATAATGATGACCACAGCCACGGCCATAATGATATCCACAGCCATGGCGATAATGATGACCACAACCACGGCCATAATGATGACCACAGCCACGGTCATAATGATAACCACAGCCATGGCGATAATGATGACCACAGCCATGGCCATAATGATGACTACAGCCACGGCCATAATGATGACCACAGCCATGGCCATAATGATGACCACAGCCATGGCCATAATGATAACCACAGCCACTGCCATAATGATGACCACAGCCATGGCGATAATGATTACCACAGCCATGGCCATAATGATGACCACAGCCACAGCCATAATGATAACCACAGCCACGGCCATAATGATGACCACAGCCATGGCCATAATGATGACCACAGCCATGGCCATAATGATGACCACAGCCATGGCCATAATGATAACCACAGCCACGGCCATAATGATAACCACAGCCATGGCGATAATGATGACCACAACCACGGCCATAATGATGACCACAGCCATGGCCATAATGATGACCACAGCCATGGCGATAATGATGACCACAGCCATGGCCATAATGATGACCACAGCCACAGCCATAATGATAACCACAGCCACGGCCATTATGATGACCACAGCCATGGCCATAATGATGACCACAGCCATGGCCATAATGATGACCACAGCCACAGCCATAATGATAACCACAGTCACGGCCATAATGATGACCACAGCCATGGCCATAATGATGACCACAGCCATGGCCATAATGATGACCACAGCCATGGCCATAATGATAACCACAGCCATGGCCATAATGATTACCACAGCCACAGCCATAATGATAACCACAGCCACGGCCATAATGATGACCACAGCCATGGCCATAATGATGACCACAGCCATGGCCATAATGATGACCACAGCCACGGCGATAATGATGACCACAGCCACGGCGACAATGGTGACCACAGCCACGGCGATAATGATGACCACAGCCATGGCCATAATGATGACCACAGCCATGGCTATAATGATGACCACAGCCATGGCCATCATGATAACCACAGCCATGGCGATAATGATGACCACAGCCACGGCGATAATGATGACCACAGCCACGGCGACAATGGTGACCACAGCCACGGCGATAATGATGACCACAGCCATGGCCATAATGATGACCACAGCCAAGGCGATAATGATGACCACAGCCATGGCGATAATGATTACCACGGCCATAATGATGACCACAGCCATGGCCATAATGATGACCACAGCCATGGCGATAATGATGACCACAGCCATGGCCATAATGATGACCACAGCCACCGCGATAATGATGACCACAGCCACGGCCATAATGATGACCACAGCCACAGCCATAATGGTGACCACAGCCACGGCGACAATGATGACCATAGCCACGACCATAATGATGACCACAGCCATGGCCATAATGATGACCACAGCCATGGCGATAATGATGACCACAGCCACGGCAATAATGATGACCACAGCCACGGCCATAATAATGACCACAGCCATGGCCATAATGATGACCACAGCCACGGCCATAATGATGACCACAGCCACGGCCATAATGATGACCACAGCCATGGCGATTATGATGACCACAGCCACGGCGATAATGATGACCACAGCCATGGCCATAATGATAACCACAGCCATGGCCATAATGATGACCACAGCCACGGCGATAATGATGACCACAGCCACGGCGATAATGATGACCACAGCCATGGCGATAATGATGACCACAGCCATGGCGATAAAGATGACCACAGCCACGGCCATAATGATGACCACAGCAACGGCGATAATGATGACCACAGCCATGGCCATAGTGATGACCACAGCCATGGCCATAATGATGACCACAGCCACGGCTATCATGATGACCACAGCCACCGCGATCATGATGACCACAGCCACGGCCATAATGATGACCACAGCCATGGCCATAATGATGACCACAGCCACGGCTATCATGATGACCACAGCCACGGCGATAATGATGCCCACAGCCACGGCCATAATGATGACCACAGCCATGGCGATAATGATGACCACAGCCACCGCGATAATGATGACCACAGCCACGGCCATAATGATGACCACAGCCACAGCCATAATGGTGACCACAGCCACGGCGACAATGATAACCATAGCCACGACCATAATGATGACCACAGCCATGGCCATAATGATGACCACAGCCACGGCGATAATGATGACCACAGCCACGGCCATAATGATGACCACAGCCATGGCCATAATGATGACCACAGCCATGGCCATAATGATGACAACAGCCACAGCCATAATGATAACCACAGCCATGGCCATAATGATGACCACAGCCATGGCGATAATGATGACCACAGCCACGGCCATAATGATGACCACAGCCACGGCCATAATGATGAGCACAGCCATGGCCATAATGATGGCCACAGCCACGGCCATAATGATGACCACAGCCATGGCCATAATGATGACCACAGCCATGGCGATTATGATGACCACAGCCACGGCGATAATGATGACCACAGCCATGGCCATAATGATGACCACAGCCATGGCCATAATGATGACCGCAGCCACGGTGATAATGATGACCACAGCCACGGCGATAATGATGACCACAGCCATGGCGATAAAGATGACCACAGCCACGGCCATAATGATGACCACAGCCACGGCGATAATGATGACCACAGCCACGGCCATAATGATGACCACAGCCACGGCGATAATGATGACCACAACCACGGCCATAATGATGACCACAGCCACGGCGATAATGATGACCACAGCCACGGCCATAATGATGACCACAGCCACGGCCATAATGATGACCACAGCCATGGCGATAATGATGACCACAGCCACGGGCATAATGATGACCACAGCCACGGCTATCATGATGACAACGGTCATGGCGATAATGATGACCACAGCCACGGGCATAATGATGACCACAACCATGGCTATCATGATGACCACAGCCACGGCCATAATGATGACCACAGCCATGGCCATAATGATGACCACAGCCACGGCTATCATGATGACCACAGCCACGGCGATAATGATGACCACAGCCACGGCCACAATGATGACCACAGCCATGGCGATAATGATGACCACAGCCACCGCGATAATGATGACCACAGCCACGGCCATAATGATGACCACAGCCACAGCCATAATGGTTACTACAGCCACGGCGACAATGATGACCATAGCCACGACCATAATGATGATCACAGCCATGGCCATAATGATGACCACAGCCACGGCCATAATGATGACCACAGCCACGGCCATAATGATAACCACAGCCATGGCCATAATGATGACCACAGCCATGGCCATAATGATGACAACAGCCACAGCCATAATGATAACCACAGCCATGGCCATAATGATGACCACAGCCATGGCGATAATGATGACCACAGCCACGGCCATAATGATGACCACAGCCACGGCCATAATGATGACCACAGCCATGGCCATAATGATGACCACAGCCACGGACATAATGATGACCACAGCCACGGCCATAATGATGACCACAGCCATGGCCATAATGATGACCACAGCCATGGCCATAATGATGACCACAACCACGGCCATAATGATGACCACAGCCATGGCCATAATGATGACCACAGCCACGGTAATAATGATGACCACAGCCACGGCGATAATGATGACCACAGCCATGGGGATAATGATGACCACAGCCACGGCGATAATGATGACCACAGCCACAGCCATAATGATGACCACAGCCATGGCCATAATGATGACCACAGCCACGGCGATAATGATGACCACAGCCATGGCCATAATGATGACCACAGCCATGGCCATAATGATGACCACAGCCACGGTAATAATGATGACCACAGCCACGGCGATAATGATGACCACAGCCATGGGGATAATGATGACCACAGCCATGGCGATAAAGATGACCACAGCCACGGCCATAATGATGACCACAGCCACGGCGATAATGATGACCACAGCCACGGCCATAATGATGACCACAACCACGGCGATAATGATGACCACAACCACGGCCATAATGATGACCACAGCCACGGCGATAATGATGACCACAGCCACGGCCATAATGATGACCACAGCCACGGCCATAATGATGACCACAGCCATGGCGATAATGATGACCACAGCCACGGGCATAATGATGACCACAGCCACGGCTATCATGATGACCACGGTCATGGCGATAATGATGACCACAGCCGCGGGCATAATGATGACCACAACCATGGCTATCATGATGACCACAGCCACGGCCATAATGATGAGCACAGCCATGGCCATAATGATGACCACAGCCATGGCCATAATGATGACCACAGCCACGGGCACAATGATGACCGCAGCCACGGCTATCATGATGACCACGGTCATGGCGATAATGATGACCACAGCCATGGCTATCATGATGACCACAGCCACGGCCATAATGATGACCACGGCCATGGCGAGAATGATGACCACAGCCACGGCGATAATGATGACCACAGCCACGGCCATAATGATGACCACAGCCATGGCCATAATGATGACCACAGCCATGGCCATAATGATGACCACAGCCACGGCCATAATGATGACCACAGCCATGGCCATAAAGATGACCACAGCCATGGCCATAATGATGACCACAGCCACGGCCATAGTGATGACCACAGCCATGGCCATAATGATGACCACAGCCATGGCCATAATGATGACCACAGCCACGGCCATAATGATGACCACAGCCATGGCCATAATGATGACCACAGCCATGGCGATAATGATGACCACAGCCACGGCGATAATGATGACCACGGCCAAGGCCATAATGATGACCACAGCCATGGCCATAATGATGACCACAGCCACGGCGATAATGATGACCACAGCCACGGCGATAATGATGACCACAGCCATGGCGATAATGATGACCACAGCCATGGCCATAATGATGACCACATCCACGGCCATAATGATGACCACAGCCACGGCCATAATGATGACCACAGCCATGGCGATAATGATGACCACAGCCATGGCCATAATGCTGACCACAGCCACGGCTATCATGATGACCACAGCCACCGCGATAATGATGACCACAGCCACGGCCATAATGATGACCACAGCCACGGCCATAATGATGACCACAGCCACGGCTATCATGATGACCACAGCCACCGCGATAATGATGACCACAGCCATGGCCATAATGCTGACCACAGCCATGGCCATAATGATGACCACAGCCATGGCCATAATGATGACCATAGCCACGGCCATAATGATGACCACAGCCACGGCCATAATGATGACCATAGCCACGGCTATCATGATGACCACAGCCACGGCGATAATGATGACCACAGCCATGGCCATAATGATGACCACAGCCACGGCCATAATGATGACCACAGCCACGGCGAAAATGATGACCACAGCCACGGCGATAATGATGACCTTGGCCCAGTTTATCCCTTGTGTACAGAATATCGGCCTTAAACACTTAGATATTTCATTTCGCGTGCACGTTGTTTTGTATCGTGCTCCATTGAGAAAGCTCCTTTCACGTCACGCGCCACAGTTGACCTCTGGTGGCTGATATTGTGGATCGAATAATAGGCTACCGACCGATGCGCGCTTGTTGGCATCTTAATGTCACAGGTATCAGGTATGATGTTTTTGCACTGGTTGTATTGTATTCATTGTCGACTTTACAATGAACCCTTGCTAATATGTTCCGTCCAAGATCACGCTATTTGGCTAAGGATGTGTCACATAGCCTTTGTCCTGATTGCTGTTGTGGAAAGGGATGAACAACAGTCCTCAAGTCTGCTGGTACAACATCAGACGTTGTCGTTACCAATTATCAATTATTCATTAAAGCAATGTGAGTGGTTTCTGTGTGAATCATTCTTTGTGACACCTTTGGGGTGTGAAAGGACAACCTTTGTCGTGGTACCGGTCAGTCTAACTGGCCTCGGGTCTCATTATGTGTGACAAAATGTGTAATAAACACGTTTATTTCGTTAGAATAAAATGTTTTTGCCACCCTATTAGGCATTACGGAGGAATTTATTTGTTATACGTGATAGTATGAAGGACACATTTCCTGCCAGTGTTATGGAGCACAGTGCCGTTGTCCTAGCGCTCGGGGACTGTTCGAATAAAACCTCGTTTTGGTATTACGCAATTGGTTTTATTCAGAAAAAAAAGCATTTACTATGACACAAACATGCTATACAAGTATAGGAAAAATAGTTTGTAATAAATAACATGACCTGGCTTCACGAGGGACACGTGACCTGGTTTCACGAGGGACACGTGACCGGGCTTCACGAGGGACACATGACCTGGTTTCACGAGGGATACGTGACCGGGCTTTACGAGGGACACGTGACCGGGCTTCACGAGGGACGCGTGACCTGGCTTCACGAGGGACACGTGACCTGGTTTCACGAGGGACACGTGACCGGGCTTCACGAGGGACACGTGACCGGGCTTCACGAGGGACACGTGACCGGACTTCACGAGGGACACGTGACCTGGTTTCACGAGGGACACGTGACCTGGCTTCTCGAGGGACTCATTAACTTGGGGTCCGGCATGGAAAAAAACATTTGGAAGGGAGGGATGGCGGTGCCTAAACATCAGACATCGGATATCGGTTTTGCCAAAAATAAAAGTGAGAGTCAGTGATGGTTGTGGTCTGGGGTTGAGGGTGTGTTTATGTGTGTGTGGGGGGGGGGGGTTCTGTTCATCGACTTCACCCCTTAATTCAAACCAACGCTTATCACGAACTATATCACGTGTTTGGTATACGTCACTCCTTTTGAGGACAGCATGGGAATAACCCATTTGACACTAGCCGTGGCTGCCACTAAAGAAAGCGGCAATTGATATATACATTATACATATACACATGTGATGTATGTGTTTTCGTCGAAATGGCCTCCCGTCCGACATTGTTCGACACCAGGGCTTTGCACATCATGCATAATACATAACCTGTAAAAAAAATGCATATATGACGGTGCGCATCTACATTCCACTTGTGCAAATATAGTTTGAACCACAACATACCTACCTATATACAACCCCCAAGTCATTTCATCCACTGTTTTGTCCTTCGAGCTTCTAGTAAACAATACCGTAAGTGGGAATTATGTACATTGTTGCAGTGAATGCACGTATTAGCGTAGTAAGCAGATACATAGTGTAGTGATGACGTATATGCATGTAGTCATGACGTAAATACGGGCAATGATGACGTACATACGTATATATGTAGTGATGACGTACATGTAGTGATGACGTACATGTAGTGATGACGTACATAGTGTAGTGATGACGTACATAGTGTAGTGATGACGTAAATAGTGTAGTGATGACGTACATACGTGTATTGATGACGTATATGCGTGTAGTGAACACAATCAATGTGAACTCACACAGTAGTTTTATGAACACATACACGGGAGTTATGAATACATACATGTATTGAACACATACATAGTAAAGGATGTACGTACGTGTAGTAAACCCAAGTGTAGTAAACACATACGTAAATATAATGAAGATATACATAAGAGTAATGAACAGAGACAAATACCGCAGTAAACATCTATATCCTTTAAAAGGCTGTTGTAATGTGTAGCGGTTTGCAGGCCCCGGGAGGCCGGCCGTCTGAATACGCTATCACCACCATGGGTGCTAAAGCGGTTCTGTAAATAGCCACATAGCCGGCTATATGGTCACGTGCACACCACATAGACACGCAACGGCGGCTCTACGGTACTCAGGCGGCCTGACTCCCGCGAGCTGTAACTGCGCATGGCACGAACACGCGGCGGCAGTTCTAGGGTAGTCTAAGTCTGGTGGTTTAACGGAAATGAATGCATAGAACACATACAGTAGTGTAGTAAACACATACCGTAGTGTAGTGAACACATACCGTAGTGTAGTGAACACATACAGTAGTGTAGTGAACACATACTCTAGTGTAGTGAACACATACCGTAGCGTAATGGACACATACAGTAGTGTAGTGAACACATACCGTAATGTAGTGGACACATACAGTAGTGTAGTGAAAACATACCGTAGTGTAGTGAACACATACCGTAGTGTAGTGAACACATACCGTAGTGTAGTGAAAACATACAGTAGTGTAGTGAACACATACCGCTGTGTAGTGAACACATACTGCTGTGTAGTGAACACATACAGTAGAGTAGTGAACACATAAATAGTGCAGTAAAGACATAAATAGTGCAGTGAACACATACCGTAGTGTAGTGAACACATACCCTAGTGTAGTAAACATTACAGTATGTGAACACATACAGTAGGGTAGCGAACACATGTAATAGTGTAGTGAACACATACCGTAGTGTAGTAAACACATACCGTAGTGTAGTAAACATATACAATAATGAACACGTGCAATAGTGTAGTAAACACATACAATAATGAACACATGCAATAGTGTAGTGAACACATACAGTAGGCTAGTGAGCACATACATCAGAGTTAGGAACACATATCGAATTGGGAACACATACATCGGAATTGGGAACACATACATCGGAGTTGGGAACATTTACACCGGAGTTGGTAACACATACATCGGAGTTGGGAACATTTACACCGGAGTTGGTAACACATACATCGGAGTTGGTAACGCATACACACGTGTAGCGCCCAGATGCAGTAGGATGATCAACACGTGGTTAGATGCTGATTTTTATCATTGTCATCATCGTCGATAACAGAATCAACAACCCAGTCACGTGACCCGATGCCACTTCGGTGGAACCTTACCGCTCATTACCCCTATCAAGTCGTCACGACGGTCCTACCACGGCGTCAAATGAGGCTAAAGCCATGTCACGTCCCTCCCCCAACACCATGCCCCCACTCCCCACACCTATGACAAATTACTGACATCTTGGCACAATTACGTGTCTGGGATGCGAGAGAGGCTGTCGGGGAATGGATTGTTTACCGCGCAGGACACAGCGGCGACAGGCCGGTCTGATGTCTCCGAGGTATAAGGCCTCTATTACCATTGGTCCCTACATATAATGCTTCCTCTGCCGCTAGGGGGCGGCTGACTCCTCGTCTGCCGCGTCATGTGTCATGTTACCGGTATGGCACTTCTTTGAGTTTTTTTCTGGCCAGTCGACGGTGACATGCCGTCAACGACAAGTCTCGCCCGCATTATGTTACAGAAAGAACTCCTAGTGGCCATGATACATCTAAAGTTACTTTGTGTCCGAAACATTTAGATGTATCATGGCTATAATGATGTGGACACTTTGTGTCCCAAATTCAAATATGTTGAAAGTCACAAAGTGACCGAAACTTTCCAGGATACACCAGTGAAAATGTTCGGACAAAACAAAGTTTCGGTCACAAAGTTTCTGAAACTTCGCTAGATGTATCATGGGCATTATATGTATAGTCCTAGCTGTCCAGGCTCTCTGCATCGGTTCATGACGTCATCACATGACGTCATCACTAGACGTCAGCACATGACATCATCACATGACGGCATCACATGACGTCATCACATGACGTCATTGCATGATGTCATCACATGACGTCATCACATGACGTCATTTAGTGTATTGAAATCTGATCACGTCTAGCGTCTGATATTAGAGCATAAGATAGAGTGACTTCGACAGCGCGCCTCGCCTTTAGCCAACACCCCAGTTGCAGAAGTTACATGGCTACATAGTGATGTGTCAACTGTCCGTGAGAGGTAGGTCCATTGACTGTTGACATGTGGGGTGCACCTTTCACTCACAACTTTGTGCACCCGCACACATGGTGTATAAATCAAGTGGTTTCTTTTTGTTTACATTGAGAAATTAACACCAAAACCTCCAATGGATCCACAGATACTGAAATCCGATGTAGGTTCTACGCTCCACAGCGTCTCTCCGCCGTTACCATGACCACCCCGCATATCACCGATGGGTTGGTCATACGAAGTCGCAGCCTCGTTTCCAAATATTGATAGCCAATGCGGACGTCGCTCCGATGAGGATTAACATGGACCAGACAAGTCCGCTGACCACGTGATATGTCTTAAAGCGCCTGTGGCGGATAACTTGGTTATGGTTGCCAGGGTTGTAGAGACAGGTGTAGTTACGGCGCGGCAAGCCATACTTGAGTTCGTAACGACGCACATTGAGGCCGTTTTCCAAGATGGATGTCTGGCATGGTGGGTAATACGTGCACTGCAAAGGGAAGCACAACAGCGTTAATAATCCGTAAACACACCTTTTTGATAGACGATATAATTATCTTTGGATCAGGTAATTGTAAAAATCTTAACTTTCAAGTGTTACTGTAAAATATGTATTTAATTATCCATTGACAACGTTTATTGTCAAATATGTTCCAACTATTTTATGCATTATATGTTACTATAAGACTACATTATGACTGAACTAGATTAAATACTAGACGATACCAGCCAATGTACTTGCTAAATGTTTGCTATCTGCTTGTCACAATCGTACACGAATGCATTTCAACCTGACATATATTCCGCCATAAATGTCGATAGAGGTTTTTAGCTTGGTCTGTCATAATGCATAATAAAACTATATATATAAATATACATGGTGCTAGACCTTGATGAGATCCTAGTGCCTCAGCCATGCCCCAGGGTAAAGTCATGACAGTGAATCTAATATGACAGAACTTGCGTTACAAATATGTCCACATCCTTATGATTACAATTGCTTTCGGCATCAACACTGTAGGCTTATCTCTTGAAAATAAATACTTATCTCTCGAAAATAAATACTTATCTCTCGAAAATAAACACTTATCTCTCGAAAATAGCACAACATTTCAGGCCAAGTGGTGGAGAGCTTGTTGCAGTGAAAAGTCTGCTTCCCATTGTATTATTAATACCCTCGACTGACAAAGAACAGCACGAGGCAGTTTGTCTTCCTGTGCTCACCACACAATGGCAGCTGATTATCGGCAGATTCAAACTTCACTCCCACAGCTGCAGCTACCGGAGACGTCTCTCTGGCCTCCTTGCCATGGGGGCTTTATAATCGTATTTGACCTTTGACCTAACCAATGATGTCCTTCTTATAATTGTGATATGTGACTGCGTCACGTATATTTCAACGAACAACGACACGAGGTGGTTCGCTTCACTTCATAATTATGTTGCCGAAGTTGTATATCACATGAAAGAGATATCAAACAGATAAAGAGAGAGAAGAGGGGGGGAGGGGGCGGTTGACGTTTGGTCGTGTGGGGCTGACAATGCAAAGTACAATGACTCAGCCCAACATGTAACATTTCAAGGTGAGGGGGGGGGGGGGGGGGTGGATCGATCATCCCTCTCGATCAACCACTGCATTTAACGTCGGTGGATACCTTCCTCATTTCACCGGGATGGCTCTCTGGTCGCGATACCAACCCCTCCCCCTCAATCTCTCTGGGTACACGGTGACAGGCTATTGGCTACTGGTTTGAGGGATCAGAGCCACGTCGTTTACTTAGACAACACCCCGACAGCACCCCACCAGCACTCCTAGCACCCAGATAGCACCCGGCTAGCACTCCTAGCACCCAGATAGCACCCGGCTAGCACCCCGCTAGCACTCCCAGCACCCCGCTAGCACTCCATTAGGACTCATAGCACCCCTCTAGCACTCCTAGCACCCCGCTAGCCCCCGGCTAGCACCCCGCTTGCACCCCACCAGCACCCTACTAGCACTCCTAGCACCCCGCTAGCACTCCATTAGGACTCATAGCACCCTTCTAGCACTCCTAGCACCCCGCTAGCCCCCGGCTAGCACCCCGCTAGCACCCCATTAGCACTCATAGCACCCCTAGCACCCCGCTAGCACCTCTAGCAACCCACCAGCACACCCACAGCACCCCATTAGCACCCGTCAGCACCCCGCTAGCACCTCTAGCAACCCACCAGCACACCCACAGCACCCCATTAGCACCCGCCAGCACCCCGCTAGCACCTCTAGCAACCCACCAGCACACCCACAGCACCCCATTAGCACCCGCCAGCACCCCGCTAGCACCTCTAGCAACCCACCAGCACACCCACAGCACCCCATTAGCACCCGCCAGCACCCCGCTAGCACCTCTAGCAACCCACCAGCACACCCACAGCACCCCATTAGCACCCGCCAGCACCCCGCTAGCACCTCTAGCAACCCACCAGCACACCCACAGCACTCCATTAGCACCCGCCAGCACCCCGCTAGCACCTCTAGCAACCCACCAGCACACCCACAGCACCCCATTAGCACCGGCCAGCACCCCGCTAGCACCTCTAGCAACCCACCAGCACACCCACAGCAGCCCATTAACACTCCTAGCACCCCGCCAGCACCTCTAGCAACCCACCAGCACACCCACAGCACCCCATTAGCACCCGCCAGCACCCCGCTAGCTCCCCTAGCAACCCACCAGCACACCAACAGCACCCCATTAGCACTCCTAGCACCCCGCCAGCACCTCTAGCAACCCACCAGCACACCCACAGCACCCCATTAGCACTCCTAGCACCCCGCCAGCACCCCGCTAGCACCCCGCCAGCTCCCCTAGCAACCCACCAGCACACCCACAGCACCCCATTAGCACTCCTAGCACCCCGCCAGCACCCCGCTAGCACCCGTAGCATTCCGCTAGCACCACGATAGGCTACTCGCTGTGGGCTGCTTGGCAGAAAGACAGAAGGTAATTTATAGAACGATAATTTTTAATTAATTAAGATAGGAAGAAAATGGAGCGGAAGTAACGTCGTCGCGCCATCTGGGGACGAGAAATTGCGGCAAACAAATTTGCCTATTACAAGAGTGTGACGTCATCAGTATTAAGGTACACGATGGATCCATTCCAATGAGACCAAAGCTTCTTCTTCCGTCTTCCGTCTCGATGAGTAAAGTGCTGCCACCTCGTGGGCTCTGTTGGAGTCAAATTAAGACTCATGCTGTCAGTCCACGGAAAACGATATTGGCTGTATTTAACCCATGACAATATATCCACCCCCCCTCCCTACCCTCCCCGTGTCCCTTAGACCATTATGGTGATCCCATACTAAGCTTGGGGACACTTGGTCATAGCTACATTCAGCCCATGACGATATGTCCCCACGTAACTAGTGCCTTCCGGGCGGGCCAGAACTGCAGGGGAACCTGCTGTAATGGGTGGGGGGCAAAACGGGCCAGCACCAGGAGCTTGATGCAACAACATTTGGTGTTTACAACAACACGGGTATCCAGGTTCTTGGGAATTCCTGTTTACAGTGGTGGATTCTGTGGGTGCGCTGGACAGTTGGGAAGGGGGCAAGGGGTATTTCGGCTCCTCGGAATCAGTTTTTCCATTAATCATGAACAGGGAATTTTAATATTAAATAACTGGGAATCTGCAAATCGTCAGTGTATATCATGTATCCGCCCTTCCTTCGTATGTGCATGGTGCTCCTTTTAATTCATCGTGACCTGGGCATAATAAAAACATTTCTTCGTGATCTGGGAACATGACCCCCCATCCCCCACCCCTTCATGTTGAAATAAGGTTGCGGCCACTCACAGACTATTCTCTCACAGCTACGCCCCCTCCCCCCCCCCCCCCAGCTACGACATCGCGGTAAAAGTCGGTTGATGATTTTCAGTGCTACTCAAAACTGATGTTAGATATGAACATGTATACATTTCATCAGAAACATTGACACTAATAGGACAATGGCTCCGCGTCGTTTCAATGAAAAAATCTGAAATTCTTTATTCGGAGAGAATAAATGTTGTGTCAGCAGCTTTCATAGATTCATTGGCGGCTATCCAATATAGCATTGTTACCATGGTCAAGATGTGGACGGGCAGAGAAATCCCCCGAGACGTAACCGACACCTCGGTCCCGTCTTATCAACACAGGATCGACTGGGTAAACAACATTCAACACAAGCGCGGCATGGCGGGGAGTTGGAGATATTTTTCTTTTCAGGGTTGGGTGGGAGGCAGATTGGGCAGAGCCGTGGGGACAGAGGGGAGGGAGGGAGATTTGAGACGGTGGTAAATGGAAGGGAGGACGGCATGGAGGAGAGGGTGGGGAGGGAGATTGAGATGGAGGTAAATGGAAGGGAGGACGGCATGGAGGAGAGGGTGGGGAGGCAGATTTGAGACGGAGGTAAATAGAAGCGAGGAAGGCCTGGGGGAGGGGGTTGGGAGTCAGGGGTGGTGCTCATGAGATGCTTAGGTAGATGGGGTGTATGAAGACATGTATGGCGGAAGGGAGGCTTGGGAGGCGGTAGGTGGTAGAGAGGGGGGCATATAAGAGTGAGAGGGCGTTGGGGGAGGGTATATGAGAGAGAGAGGCTTGAGCGGTGGAGGGGGGTTAGATGGTATGGCGGGGAGAGGCCTGGGGTGGGGGGGAGAAGCATCAGGAGACCAAGTAGGGAGCTGGGTGGATGGAGGGGCAGGCGGGCGCTCGGCCTAATGGGCAAGAGGTGGGTGGATGGAGGGGCAGGCGGGCGCTCGGCCTAATGGGCAAGAGGTGGGGTTTCAGAAGACGGTAATGGTCACTATCGTTCGAGGTGGCATCACCAGATGACAACAGCAAAACCTGGGTTGATTCGGCACGGAAAAACAAAATGTCGCCTGCCACGTACAGAGCCGGATATGTGGTGACCTACGGAAGACCGTTTCTGAGTACTTACCGAGGGCCATCGAAGCGGGTCTCCAAGGTTCAGGGTCCTTGCAAAGACGCATCAAAGGATAGTACAGACACCTGTCATGTCAAGTTATGACAGAGACAAAGTACCCTTCAGGGAAACCGCTTCGTAAATCTTAAGATCTTAAGGGGCGCACCATTTCATATCAGCGGGGGGGGCCTATAAAATATTTGAAAAAATAATTTGTTGTGATTATTTGGGGGAAAAAATGTTTGCTTTTCAGATGCTACAAAAAAATAACTTTGGTTGACACTGTATCAATAAATTTCGAATGGAATTACCAGGCTATGAATAATGTGATGACAAAGATAAAAAAAAAAACATGTCAATAAATTTGTGAAAAATATAAAAAATCTCATGGTAATTTATTTTCTAGCCCCCCCCCCCCTCCCCCCCCCCCCCCTTCATATGAAATGGTGCGCCCCTAAGATCGTTAGATCTTTCTGAACCGACTCTACTGAGCTTGGCTCTGGGGTGTGTGTTGGTCTCTCTGTACCGACTTTACTGAGCTTCGCTCTGGGGTGTCTTGGTCTCTGTGTACCGACTTTACTGAGCTTGGCTCTGGGGTGTGTGTTGGTCTCTCTGTACCGACTTTACTGAGCTTTGCTGCCGGGTGTCTTGGTCTCTGTGTACCGACTTTACTGTGCTTGGCTCTGGGGTGTGTGTTGGTCTCTCTGTACCGACTTTATTGAGCTTCGCTCTGGGGTGTCTTGGTCTCTGTACCGACTTTACTGAGCTTCGCTCTGGGGTGTGTTGGTCTCTGTACCGACTTTACTGAGCTTCGCTCTGGGGTGTGTTGGTCTCTCTGTATCGATTATACTGAGCTTGGCTCTGGGATGTGTGTTGGTCTCACTGCACCGACTTTACTGAGCTTTGCTCTGGGGTGTCTTGTTCTCTCTGTACCGAATTTATTGAGCTTGGCTGCCGGGTGTCTTGGTCTATCTGTACCGACTTTACTGAGCTTGGCTGCCGGGTGTCTTGGTCTCTCTGTACCGACTTTACTGAGCTTCGCTGCCGGGTGTCTTGGTCTCTATGTACCGACTTTACTGAGCTTGGCTGCCGGGTGTCTTGGTCTCTCTGTACCGACTTTACTGAGCTTGGCTGCCGGGTGTCTTGGTCTCTCTGTACCGACTTTACTGAGCTTGGCTGCCGGGTGTCTTGGGATCTCTGTACCGACTTTACTGAGCTTGGCTGCCGGGTGTCTTGGTCTATCTGTACCGACTTTATAGAGCTTGGCTGCCGGGTGTCTTGGTCTCTCTGTACCGACTTTACTGAGCTTGGCTGCCGGGTGTCTTGGTCTATCTGTACCGACTTTACTGAGCTTGGCTGCCGGGTGTCTTGGTCTCTCTGTACCGACTTTACTGAGCTTGGCTGCCGGGTGTCTTGGTCTCTCTGTACCGACTTTACTGAGCTTGGCTGCCGGGTGTCTTGGTCTCTCTGTACCGACTTTACTGAGCTTGGCTGCCGGGTGTCTTGGTCTATCTGTACCGACTTTATAGAGCTTGGCTGCCGGGTGTCTTGGTCTCTCTGTACCGACTTTACTGAGCTTGGCTGCCGGGTGTCTTGGTCTCTCTGTACCGACTTTACTGAGCTTCGCTGCCGGGTGTCTTGGTCTCTATGTACCGACTTTACTGAGCTTGGCTGCCGGGTGTCTTGGTCTCTATGTACCGACTTTACTGAGCTTGGCTGCCGGGTGTCTTGGTCTCTCTGTACCGAATTTACTGAGCTTGGCTGCCGGGTGTCTTGGTCTCTCTGTACCGACTTTACTGAGCTTCGCTGCCGGGTGTCTTGGTCTCTATGTACCGACTTTACTGAGCTTGGCTGCCGGGTGTCTTGGTCTCTCTGTACCGAATTTACTGAGCTTGGCTGCCGGGTGTCTTGGTCTATCTGTACCGACTTTATAGAGCTTGGCTCTCGGGTGTCTTGGTCTCTATGTACCGAATTTACTGAGCTTGGCTCTCGGGTGTCTTGGTCTCTCTGTACCGACTTTACTGAGCTTGGCTGCCGGGTGTCTTGGTCTCTCTGTACCGAATTTACTGAGCTTGGCTGCCGGGTGTCTTGGTCTCTCTGTACCGACTTTACTGAGCTTGGCTGCCGGGTGTCTTGGTCTCTCTGTACCGACTTTATAGAGCTTGGCTCTCGGGTGTCTTGGTCTCTATGTACCGACTTTACTGAGCTTGGCTGCCGGGTGTCTTGGTCTCTATGTACCGACTTTATAGAGCTTGGCTGCCGGGTGTCTTGGTCTCTATGTACCGACTTTACTGAGCTTGGCTGCCGGGTGTCTTGGTCTCTATGTACCGACTTTACTGAGCTTGGCTGCCGGGTGTCTTGGTCTCTCTGTACCGACTTTACTGAGCTTGGCTGCCGGGTGTCTTGGTCTATCTGTACCGACTTTACTGAGCTTGGCTCTCGGGTGTCTTGGTCTCTATGTACCGACTTTACTGAGCTTGGCTGCCGGGTGTCTTGGTCTCTATGTACCGACTTTACTGAGCTTGGCTGCCGGGTGTCTTGGTCTCTCTGTACCGAATTTACTGAGCTTGGCTGCCGGGTGTCTTGGTCTATCTGTACCGACTTTATAGAGCTTGGCTCTCGGGTGTCTTGGTCTCTATGTACCGACTTTACTGAGCTTGGCTGCCGGGTGTCTTGGTCTCTCTGTACCGAATTTACTGAGCTTGGCTGCCGGGTGTCTTGGTCTATCTGTACCGACTTTATAGAGCTTGGCTCTCGGGTGTCTTGGTCTATCTGTACCGACTTTACTGAGCTTGGCTGCCGGGTGTCTTGGTCTCTCTGTACCGACTTTACTGAGCTTGGCTGCCGGGTGTCTTGGTCTATCTGTACCGAATTTACTGAGCTTGGCTCTCGGGTGTCTTGGTCTCTATGTACCGACTTTATAGAGCTTGGCTGCCGGGTGTCTTGGTCTCTATGTACCGACTTTATAGAGCTTGGCTGCCGGGTGTCTTGGTCTCTATGTACCGAATTTACTGAGCTTGGCTGCCGGGTGTCTTGGTCTCTCTGTACCGACTTTACTGAGCTTGGCTGCCGGGTGTCTTGGTCTATCTGTACCGAATTTACTGAGCTTGGCTCTCGGGTGTCTTGGTCTCTATGTACCGACTTTATAGAGCTTGGCTGCCGGGTGTCTTGGTCTCTCTGTACCGACTTTACTGAGCTTGGCTGCCGGGTGTCTTGGTCTATCTGTACCGACTTTACTGAGCTTGGCTCTCGGGTGTCTTGGTCTCTATGTACCGAATTTACTGAGCTTCGCTGCCGGGTGTCTTGGTCTCTATGTACCGACTTTATTGAGCTTGGCTGCCGGGTGTCTTGGTCTCTCTGTACCGACTTTACTGAGCTTGGCTGCCGGGTGTCTTGGTCTCTCTGTACCGAATTTACTGAGCTTGGCTGCCGGGTGTCTTGGTCTCTCTGTACCGACTTTACTGAGGTTGGCTGCCGGGTGTCTTGGTCTATCTGTACCGACTTTACTGAGCTTGGCTGCCGGGTGTCTTGGTCTCTATGTACCGACTTTATTGAGCTTGGCTGCCGGGTGTCTTGGTCTCTCTGTACCGACTTTACTGAGCTTGGCTCTCGGGTGTCTTGGTCTCTATGTACCGAATTTACTGAGCTTGGCTGCCGGGTGTCTTGGTCTATCTGTACCGACTTTACTGAGCTTGGCTGCCGGGTGTCTTGGTCTATCTGTACCGACTTTACTGAGCTTGGCTGCCGGGTGTCTTGGTCTATCTGTACCGACTTTACTGAGCTTGGCTGCCGGGTGTCTTGGTCTATCTGTACCGACTTTACTGAGCTTGGCTGCCGGGTGTCTTGGTCTCTATGTACCGACTTTACTGAGCTTGGCTGCCGGGTGTCTTGGTCTCTCTGTACCGACTTTACTGAGCTTGGCTGCCGGGTGTCTTGGTCTCTATGTACCGACTTTACTGAGCTTGGCTGCCGGGTGTCTTGGTCTATCTGTACCGACTTTACTGAGCTTGGCTGCCGGGTGTCTTGGTCTCTCTGTACCGACTTTATAGAGCTTGGCTCTCGGGTGTCTTGGTCTCTATGTACCGACTTTACTGAGCTTGGCTGCCGGGTGTCTTGGTCTCTCTGTACCGACTTTACTGAGCTTGGCTGCCGGGTGTCTTGGTCTCTATGTACCGACTTTACTGAGCTTGGCTGCCGGGTGTCTTGGTCTCTCTGTACCGAATTTACTGAGCTTGGCTGCCGGGTGTCTTGGTCTATCTGTACCGACTTTACTGAGCTTGGCTGCCGGGTGTCTTGGTCTCTCTGTACCGACTTTATAGAGCTTGGCTCGGGTGTCTTGGTCTCTATGTACCGACTTTACTGAGCTTGGCTGCCGGGTGTCTTGGTCTCTCTGTACCGACTTTACTGAGCTTGGCTGCCGGGTGTCTTGGTCTCTCTGTACCGACTTTACTGAGCTTGGCTGCCGGGTGTCTTGGTCTCTCTGTACCGACTTTACTGAGCTTGGCTGCCGGGTGTCTTGGTCTATCTGTACCGAATTTATAGAGCTTGGCTGCCGGGTGTCTTGGTCTCTCTGTACCGACTTTATAGAGCTTGGCTCTCGGGTGTCTTGGTCTCTATGTACCGACTTTACTGAGCTTGGCTGCCGGGTGTCTTGGTCTCTCTGTACCGACTTTACTGAGCTTGGCTGCCGGGTGTCTTGGTCTCTATGTACCGACTTTACTGAGCTTGGCTGCCGGGTGTCTTGGTCTCTCTGTACCGACTTTACTGAGCTTGGCTGCCGGGTGTCTTGGTCTCTCTGTACCGACTTTACTGAGCTTGGCTGCCGGGTGTCTTGGTCTATCTGTACCGACTTTATAGAGCTTGGCTGCCGGGTGTCTTGGTCTCTCTGTACCGACTTTATAGAGCTTGGCTCTCGGGTGTCTTGGTCTCTATGTACCGACTTTACTGAGCTTGGCTGCCGGGTGTCTTGGTCTCTCTGTACCGACTTTATAGAGCTTGGCTGCCGGGTGTCTTGGTCTCTCTGTACCGACTTTACTGAGCTTGGCTGCCGGGTGTCTTGGTCTCTCTGTACCGACTTTACTGAGCTTGGCTGCCGGGTGTCTTGGTCTATCTGTACCGACTTTACTGAGCTTGGCTCTCGGGTGTCTTGGTCTCTATGTACCGACTTTATAGAGCTTGGCTGCCGGGTGTCTTGGTCTCTCTGTACCGACTTTACTGAGCTTGGCTGCCGGGTGTCTTGGTCTCTCTGTACCGACTTTACTGAGCTTGGCTGCCGGGTGTCTTGGTCTATCTGTACCGACTTTACTGAGCTTGGCTCTCGGGTGTCTTGGTCTCTATGTACCGACTTTATAGAGCTTGGCTGCCGGGTGTCTTGGTCTATCTGTACCGACTTTATAGAGCTTGGCTGCCGGGTGTCTTGGTCTCTCTGTACCGACTTTATAGAGCTTGGCTGCCGGGTGTCTTGGTCTCTCTGTACCGACTTTACTGAGCTTGGCTGCCGGGTGTCTTGGTCTCTATGTACCGACTTTACTGAGCTTGGCTGCCGGGTGTCTTGGTCTGTATGTACCGACTTTATAGAGCTTGGCTGCCGGGTGTCTTGGTCTATCTGTACCGACTTTACTGAGCTTGGCTGCCGGGTGTCTTGGTCTCTCTGTACCGACTTTACTGAGCTTGGCTGCCGGGTGTCTTGGTCTATCTGTACCGACTTTACTGAGCTTGGCTGCCGGGTGTCTTGGTCTCTCTGTACCGACTTTACTGAGCTTGGCTGCCGGGTGTCTTGGTCTCTCTGTACCGACTTTACTGAGCTTGGCTGCCGGGTGTCTTGGTCTCTCTGTACCGACTTTACTGAGCTTGGCTGCCGGGTGTCTTGGTCTATCTGTACCGAATTTATAGAGCTTGGCTGCCGGGTGTCTTGGTCTATCTGTACCGACTTTATAGAGCTTGGCTGCCGGGTGTCTTGGTCTATCTGTACCGACTTTACTGAGCTTGGCTGCCGGGTGTCTTGGTCTCTCTGTACCGACTTTACTGAGCTTGGCTGCCGGGTGTCTTGGTCTCTCTGTACCGACTTTACTGAGCTTGGCTGCCGGGTGTCTTGGTCTATCTGTACCGACTTTACTGAGCTTGGCTGCCGGGTGTCTTGGTCTCTCTGTACCGACTTTACTGAGCTTGGCTGCCGGGTGTCTTGGTCTATCTGTACCGAATTTATAGAGCTTGGCTGCCGGGTGTCTTGGTCTATCTGTACCGACTTTATAGAGCTTGGCTGCCGGGTGTCTTGGTCTCTCTGTACCGACTTTACTGAACTTGGCTGCCGGGTGTCTTGGTCTCTATGTACCGACTTTACTGAGCTTGGCTGCCGGGTGTCTTGGTCTATCTGTACCGACTTTATAGAGCTTGGCTCTCGGGTGTCTTGGTCTATCTGTACCGACTTTACTGAGCTTGGCTGCCGGGTGTCTTGGTCTATCTGTACCGAATTTATAGAGCTTGGCTGCCGGGTGTCTTGGTCTATCTGTACCGACTTTATAGAGCTTGGCTGCCGGGTGTCTTGGTCTCTCTGTACCGACTTTACTGAACTTGGCTGCCGGGTGTCTTGGTCTCTATGTACCGAATTTATAGAGCTTGGCTGCCGGGTGTCTTGGTCTATCTGTACCGACTTTATAGAGCTTGGCTCTCGGGTGTCTTGGTCTATCTGTACCGACTTTACTGAGCTTGGCTGCCGGGTGTCTTGGTCTCTATGTACCGACTTTACTGAGCTTGGCTGCCGGGTGTCTTGGTCTATCTGTACCGACTTTACTGAGCTTGGCTGCCGGGTGTCTTGGTCTATCTGTACCGACTTTATTGAGCTTGGCTGCCGGGTGTCTTGGTCTCTATGTACCGACTTTACTGAGCTTGGCTCTCGGGTGTCTTGGTCTCTATGTACCGACTTTACTGAGCTTGGCTCTCGGGTGTCTTGGTCTCTATGTACCGACTTTACTGAGCTTGGCTGCCGGGTGTCTTGGTCTCTCTGTACCGACTTTACTGAGCTTGGCTGCCGGGTGTCTTGGTCTATCTGTACCGACTTTACTGAGCTTGGCTGCCGGGTGTCTTGGTCTATCTGTACCGACTTTATTGAGCTTGGCTGCCGGGTGTCTTGGTCTCTATGTACCGACTTTACTGAGCTTGGCTCTCGGGTGTCTTGGTCTCTATGTACCGACTTTACTGAGCTTGGCTGCCGGGTGTCTTGGTCTCTCTGTACCGACTTTACTGAGCTTGGCTGCCGGGTGTCTTGGTCTCTCTGTACCGACTTTACTGAGCTTGGCTGCCGGGTGTCTTGGTCTCTATGTACCGACTTTACTGAGCTTGGCTGCCGGGTGTCTTGGTCTCTCTGTACCGACTTTACTGAGCTTGGCTGCCGGGTGTCTTGGTCTCTCTGTACCGACTTTACTGAGCTTGGCTGCCGGGTGTCTTGGTCTATCTGTACCGACTTTATAGAGCTTGGCTGCCGGGTGTCTTGGTCTATCTGTACCGACTTTATAGAGCTTGGCTCTCGGGTGTCTTGGTCTCTATGTACCGACTTTACTGAGCTTGGCTGCCGGGTGTCTTGGTCTCTCTGTACCGACTTTACTGAGCTTGGCTGCCGGGTGTCTTGGTCTATCTGTACCGACTTTACTGAGCTTGGCTGCCGGGTGTCTTGGTCTCTATGTACCGACTTTACTGAGCTTGGCTGCCGGGTGTCTTGGTCTATCTGTACCGACTTTACTGAGCTTGGCTGCCGGGTGTCTTGGTCTATCTGTACCGACTTTACTGAGCTTGGCTGCCGGGTGTCTTGGTCTCTCTGTACCGACTTTATAGAGCTTGGCTGCCGGGTGTCTTGGTCTATCTGTACCGACTTTATAGAGCTTGGCTCTCGGGTGTCTTGGTCTCTATGTACCGACTTTACTGAGCTTGGCTGCCGGGTGTCTTGGTCTCTCTGTACCGACTTTACTGAGCTTGGCTGCCGGGTGTCTTGGTCTATCTGTACCGACTTTACTGAGCTTGGCTGCCGGGTGTCTTGGTCTCTATGTACCGACTTTACTGAGCTTGGCTGCCGGGTGTCTTGGTCTCTCTGTACCGACTTTACTGAGCTTGGCTGCCGGGTGTCTTGGTCTCTCTGTACCGACTTTACTGAGCTTGGCTGCCGGGTGTCTTGGTCTATCTGTACCGACTTTACTGAGCTTGGCTGCCGGGTGTCTTGGTCTATCTGTACCGACTTTACTGAGCTTGGCTGCCGGGTGTCTTGGTCTCTATGTACCGAATTTACTGAGCTTGGCTGCCGGGTGTCTTGGTCTATCTGTACCGACTTTACTGAGCTTGGCTGCCGGGTGTCTTGGTCTATCTGTACCGACTTTACTGAGCTTGGCTGCCGGGTGTCTTGGTCTCTATGTACCGACTTTACTGAGCTTGGCTCTCGGGTGTCTTGGTCTCTATGTACCGACTTTACTGAGCTTGGCTGCCGGGTGTCTTGGTCTCTCTGTACCGACTTTATAGAGCTTGGCTGCCGGGTGTCTTGGTCTCTCTGTACCGACTTTATAGAGCTTGGCTGCCGGGTGTCTTGGTCTATCTGTACCGACTTTATAGAGCTTGGCTCTCGGGTGTCTTGGTCTCTATGTACCGACTTTACTGAGCTTGGCTGCCGGGTGTCTTGGTCTCTCTGTACCGACTTTACTGAGCTTGGCTGCCGGGTGTCTTGGTCTATCTGTACCGACTTTACTGAGCTTGGCTGCCGGGTGTCTTGGTCTCTATGTACCGACTTTACTGAGCTTGGCTGCCGGGTGTCTTGGTCTCTCTGTACCGACTTTACTGAGCTTGGCTGCCGGGTGTCTTGGTCTCTCTGTACCGACTTTACTGAGCTTGGCTGCCGGGTGTCTTGGTCTATCTGTACCGACTTTACTGAGCTTGGCTGCCGGGTGTCTTGGTCTATCTGTACCGACTTTACTGAGCTTGGCTGCCGGGTGTCTTGGTCTCTATGTACCGAATTTACTGAGCTTGGCTGCCGGGTGTCTTGGTCTATCTGTACCGACTTTACTGAGCTTGGCTGCCGGGTGTCTTGGTCTATCTGTACCGACTTTACTGAGCTTGGCTGCCGGGTGTCTTGGTCTCTATGTACCGACTTTACTGAGCTTGGCTCTCGGGTGTCTTGGTCTCTATGTACCGACTTTACTGAGCTTGGCTGCCGGGTGTCTTGGTCTCTCTGTACCGACTTTACTGAGCTTGGCTGCCGGGTGTCTTGGTCTATCTGTACCGACTTTATTGAGCTTGGCTGCCGGGTGTCTTGGTCTCTATGTACCGACTTTACTGAGCTTGGCTCTCGGGTGTCTTGGTCTCTATGTACCGACTTTACTGAGCTTGGCTGCCGGGTGTCTTGGTCTCTCTGTACCGACTTTACTGAGCTTGGCTGCCGGGTGTCTTGGTCTCTATGTACCGACTTTACTGAGCTTGGCTGCCGGGTGTCTTGGTCTCTCTGTACCGACTTTACTGAGCTTGGCTGCCGGGTGTCTTGGTCTCTATGTACCGACTTTACTGAGCTTGGCTGCCGGGTGTCTTGGTCTCTATGTACCGACTTTACTGAGCTTGGCTGCCGGGTGTCTTGGTCTCTCTGTACCGACTTTACTGAGCTTGGCTGCCGGGTGTCTTGGTCTCTCTGTACCGACTTTATAGAGCTTGGCTGCCGGGTGTCTTGGTCTATCTGTACCGACTTTATAGAGCTTGGCTCTCGGGTGTCTTGGTCTCTATGTACCGACTTTACTGAGCTTGGCTGCCGGGTGTCTTGGTCTCTCTGTACCGACTTTACTGAGCTTGGCTGCCGGGTGTCTTGGTCTCTCTGTACCGACTTTACTGAGCTTGGCTGCCGGGTGTCTTGGTCTCTATGTACCGACTTTACTGAGCTTGGCTGCCGGGTGTCTTGGTCTATCTGTACCGACTTTACTGAGCTTGGCTGCCGGGTGTCTTGGTCTATCTGTACCGACTTTATAGAGCTTGGCTCTCGGGTGTCTTGGTCTCTATGTACCGAATTTACTGAGCTTGGCTGCCGGGTGTCTTGGTCTCTCTGTACCGACTTTACTGAGCTTGGCTGCCGGGTGTCTTGGTCTCTCTGTACCGACTTTACTGAGCTTGGCTGCCGGGTGTCTTGGTCTCTATGTACCGACTTTACTGAGCTTGGCTGCCGGGCGTCTTGGTCTCTGTACCGACTTTACTGAGCTTGGCTGCCGGGTGTCTTGGTCTCTCTGTACCGACTTTACTGAGCTTGGCTGCCGGGTGTCTTGGTCTCTCTGTACCGACTTTATAGAGCTTGGCTCGGGTGTCTTGGTCTCTATGTACCGACTTTACTGAGCTTGGCTGCCGGGTGTCTTGGTCTCTCTGTACCGACTTTACTGAGCTTGGCTGCCGGGTGTCTTGGTCTCTCTGTACCGACTTTACTGAGCTTGGCTGCCGGGTGTCTTGGTCTCTCTGTACCGACTTTACTGAGCTTGGCTGCCGGGTGTCTTGGTCTCTATGTACCGACTTTACTGAGCTTGGCTGCCGGGTGTCTTGGTCTATCTGTACCGACTTTACTGAGCTTGGCTGCCGGGTGTCTTGGTCTATCTGTACCGACTTTATAGAGCTTGGCTCTCGGGTGTCTTGGTCTCTATGTACCGACTTTACTGAGCTTGGCTGCCGGGTGTCTTGGTCTCTCTGTACCGACTTTACTGAGCTTGGCTGCCGGGTGTCTTGGTCTCTCTGTACCGACTTTACTGAGCTTGGCTGCCGGGTGTCTTGGTCTCTATGTACCGACTTTACTGAGCTTGGCTGCCGGGCGTCTTGGTCTCTGTACCGACTTTACTGAGCTTGGCTGCCGGGTGTCTTGGTCTCTCTGTACCGACTTTACTGAGCTTGGCTGCCGGGTGTCTTGGTCTCTCTGTACCGACTTTATAGAGCTTGGCTCGGGTGTCTTGGTCTCTATGTACCGACTTTACTGAGCTTGGCTGCCGGGTGTCTTGGTCTCTCTGTACCGACTTTACTGAGCTTGGCTGCCGGGTGTCTTGGTCTCTCTGTACCGACTTTACTGAGCTTGGCTGCCGGGTGTCTTGGTCTCTCTGTACCGACTTTATAGAGCTTGGCTCGGGTGTCTTGGTCTCTATGTACCGACTTTACTGAGCTTGGCTGCCGGGTGTCTTGGTCTCTCTGTACCGACTTTACTGAGCTTGGCTGCCGGGTGTCTTGGTCTCTCTGTACCGACTTTACTGAGCTTGGCTGCCGGGTGTCTTGGTCTCTCTGTACCGACTTTACTGAGCTTGGCTGCCGGGTGTCTTGGTCTCTCTGTACCGACTTTATAGAGCTTGGCTCGGGTGTCTTGGTCTCTATGTACCGACTTTATAGAGCTTGGCTCGGGTGTCTTGGTCTCTATGTACCGACTTTACTGAGCTTGGCTGCCGGGTGTCTTGGTCTATCTGTACCGACTTTACTGAGCTTGGCTGCCGGGTGTCTTGGTCTCTCTGTACCGACTTTACTGAGCTTGGCTGCCGGGTGTCTTGGTCTCTCTGTACCGACTTTACTGAACTTGGCAGGTGGTAGGTGGGCAGGACCGTGGTGGCCGGACCGAAGCAGTCCGTGAGGTCGTGGGGCGGGTTCCCGTTGGACAGCAGTCTTCATCTTGGTGCCGTGACTAAATGGGGACTGTATGGGAGACAAGCGAGGCCAGATATGGCACATCGTGACCCTGTCTGTTGTTAGCAGACGACCGTTCCTTCCTTGGTCGTTTTGGCACGTCTTGGGGAGAGGATGCGAGAGGCAGGGGACTCGAAGCCTCGAAGCCTTGCGCCGTGAGAGAACGACGTGCGCCGTCTTCTCGTCGTCCGCGGGGGGGGGGGGGGGGGCGGGGGTGGTGACGGGAGGCGCAGACCCAGGAATGGATTCTCCAAAGATGGAAGATGGTTACTGGGTGTGATCCAGGATTCACCAAATTTAACTACGTTTGACCAAATTTACGACGGCGGGGGTAGGGGAAGGAGAGGGGGGTGGGGGTGGGGTGGGGGGGGGGGGGCATTGTGGCCTGGCGGGGGCTGAGCGGAGCGGCGACTTATGACGGGTGTGCCACGACGCCCCGGCGTGCAGTGGTGAGCAGCATGGCGTTAAGGGGTACTCGACGCAGAACCCAATCAGACATGCCAGTCACAAAGACACATCGAATGACAACAAACGGCGTCATTAATATTTCAGCGGAGATCTGGCCCAGGGAAAGCTACACGGTGAGTGATGTGCGCTAACGACCAGGCCCCTGCCCTCACCGACCCCGCCCTCTGCCGCTCCATCGCCGCCAGTCCATGCCTCTCCGACCACCCTCCCCCCCCCCCCCCACAGGCACACCCTCAGCCTCCTTCTGGCTTCTCCCCCAACAGTCACACGTGTCATTTCGCCATTCAGCCTTGGAGCTTCGATGATTGGTTACTTGTCAAGCAAGCCGCTGAGTGAGCGGGGTGGGGGTCGTGTCAGGGGTGCGGGGCGAATCATTATACCCACCCCTGTTTTGCTGCGGGCCTCCTTTGTATTGTTGTAGACCTCTGTGTGAGACCCCCATGTTACAAACCCCTGTATCGGGGCATACTGTGTCGCTGTGTGAGACCCCCATGTTACAAACCCCTGTATCGGGGCATACTGTGTCGCTGCGTGAGACCGCCATGTTACAGACCCCTGTATCGGGGCATACTGTGTCGCTGTGTGAGACCCCCATGTTACAGACCCCTGTATCGGGGCATACTGTGTCACTGTGTGAGACCCCCATGTTACAGACCCCTGTATCGGGGCATACTGTGTCGCTGTGTGAGACCCCCATGTTACAGACCCCTGTATCGGGGCATACTGTGTCGCTGTGTGAGACCCCCATGTTACAGACCCCTGTATCGGGGCATACTGTGTCGCTGCGTGAGACCGCCATGTTACAGACTCCTGTATCGGGGCATACTGTGTCGCTGCGTGAGACCGCCATGTTACAGACCCCTGTATCGGAGCATACTGTGTCGCTGTGTGAGACCCCCATGTTACAGACCCCTGTATCGGAGCATAATGTGTCACTGTGTGAGACCCCCATGTTACAGACCCCTGTATCGGGGTATACTGTGTCGCTGTGTGAGACCCCCATGTTACAGACCCCTGTATCGGGGTATACTGTGTCGCTGTGTGAGACCCCCATGTTACAGACCCCTGTATCGGGGTATACTGTGTCGCTGTGTGAGACCCCCATGTTACAGACCCCTGTATCGGGGTATACTGTGTCGCTGTGTGAGACCCCCATGTTACAGACCCCTGTATCGGGCATACTGTGTCGCTATGTGAGACCCCCATGTTACAGACCCCTGTATCGGGCATACTGTGTCGCTATGTGAGACCCCCATGTTACAGACCCCTGTAGCGGGGCATACTGTGGCACTCTGTGAGACCCCCATGTTACAGACCCCTGTATCGGGGCATACTGTGTCACTGTGTGAGACCCCCATGTTACAGACCCCTGTATCGTTGCACACTGTGTCACTGTGTGAAACCCCCATGTTACAGACCCCTGTATCGGGACATACTGTGTCGCTGTGTGAGACCCCCATGTTACAGACCCCTGTATCGGGGCATACTGTGTCGCTGTGTGAGACCCCCATGTTACAGACCCCTGTATCGGGACATGCTGTGTCACTGTGTGAGACCCCCATGTTACAGACCCCTGTATCGGGGCATACTGTGTCACTGTGTGAGACCCCCATGTTACAGACCCCTGTATCGGGCATACTGTGTCACTGTGTGAGACCCCCATGTTACAGACCCCTGTATCGGGGCATACTGTGTCGCTGTGTGAGACCCCCATGTTACAGACCCCTGTATCGGGGCATACTGTGTCACTGTGTGAGACCCCCATGTTACAGACCCCTGTATCGGGCATACTCTGTCACTGTGTGAGACCCCCATGTTACAGACCCCTGTATCGGGGCATGCTGTGTCACTGTGTGAGACCCCCATGTTACAGACCCCTGTATCGGGGCATACAGTGTCGCTGTGTGAGACCCCCATGTTACAGACCCCTGTATCGGGGCATACTGTGTCGCTATGTGAGACCCCTATGTTACAGACCCCTGTATCGGGGCATACTGTGTCACTGTGTGAGACCCCATGTTACAGACCCCTGTGTCGGGGCATGCTGTGTCACTGTGTGAGACCCCATGTTGCAGACCCCTGTATCGGGGCATGCTGTGTCACTGTGTGAGACCCCCATGTTACAGACCCCTGTATCGGGGCATGCTGTGTCACTGTGTGAGACCCCCATGTTACAGACCCCTGTATCGGGGCATGCTGTGTCACTGTGTGAGATCCCCATGTTACAGACCCCTGTATTATCCTGTCCTTGCCGTCTTGTCCTCGTTACCTTCCTTGCCTTCCTTGCCTTCTCGCTGTCTTGCCTTTTTGTTTCATTCTCTCTCGCCCTCATTTCCTTCTTTACCGTCTTCCTGGCCTTGCTGCCTTCCTGGCCTTGTTGCCTTGCTGCCTTCCTGGCCTTGTTGCCTTGCTGCCTTCCTGGCCTTGTTGCCTTCCTGGCCTTGTTGCCTTGCTGCCTTCCTGGCCTTGTTGCCTTGCTGCCTTCCTGGCCTTGTTGCCTTGCTGCCTTCCTGGCCTTGTTGCCTTGCTGCCTTTCTGGCCTTGTTGCCTTGCTGCCTTCCTGGCCAAGTTGCCTTGATGCCTTCCTGGCCTTGCTGCTTTCCTGGCCAAGTTGCCTTGCTGCCTTCCTGGCCTTGCTTCCTTGCTGCCTTCCTGGCCTTGCTGCCTTCCTGGCTTTGCTGCCTTGCTGCCTTCCTGGCCTTGTTGCCTTGCTGCCTTCCTGGCCTTGTTGCCTTGCTGCCTTCCTGGCCTTGTTGCCTTGCTGCCTTCCTGGCCTTGTTGCCTTGCTGCCTTTCTGGCCTTGTTGCCTTGCTGCCTTCCTGGCCAAGTTGCCTTGATGCCTTCCTGGCCTTGCTGCTTTCCTGGCCAAGTTGCCTTGCTGCCTTCCTGGCCTTGCTTCCTTGCTGCCTTCCTGGCCTTGCTGCCTTCCTGGCTTTGCTGCCTTGCTGCCTTCCTGGCCTTGTTGCCTTGCTGCCTTCCTGGCCTTGTTGCCTTGCTGCCTTCCTGGCCTTGCCACCGTCCTGGCCAAGTTGCCTTGCTGCCTTCCTGGCCTTGCTTCCTTGCTGCCTTCCTGGCCTTGCTGCCTTCCTGGCTTTGCTGCCTTGCTGCCTTCCTGGCCTTGTTGCCTTGCTGCCTTCCTGGCCTTGCTTCCTTGCTGCCTTCCTGGCCTTGTTGCCTTGCTGCCTTCCTGGCTTTGCTGCCTTGCTGCCTTCCTGGCCTTGTTGCCTTGCTGCCTTCCTGGCCTTGTTGCCTTGCTGCCTTTCTGGCCTTGTTGCCTTGCTGCCTTCCTGGCCAAGTTGCCTTGCTGCCTTCCTGGCCAAGTTGCCTTGCTGCCTTCCTGGCCTTGCTTCCTTGCTGCCTTCATGGCCTTGCTGCCTTCCTGGCCTTGCTGCCTTCCTGGCCTTCATTGTTTTCTTGGCCTTCTTGCTCTCAGTGCCTTGTATTGCCTTCCGGCCTCCATTGCCTTCCATGCCTTCCATTGCCTTCTTGCCTTTTCCCCTTCCTGGCTTTCTTGCTCTCATTGCCCTCTCGTCTTCATTTCTCGAAATGATGCACGTCTCAACCTCACGGGCGGCATACAGTTTGGAGGCTTCTGGTTCCCTCCACAGTGACCAGCCTTCCTAACCGGCGCTACAACGTCATCATGACGTGGAAAAAACTGTGCCGCCTGATATTGCGCGCGGCGAGGTGTTGCCGCGTCAGTCTGTGCGCGAATGTCGTCCACCGGCATTTTCTGCTGCTAGAGACTTCCAGGAACCAGTGCCGCCTGATAGGGAGCAGGATGAAACGTTGCCACGTCGGTCAGGACGCGAATGCCGTCCTCCTGCCTGGTTTACTTCAGGGAATTTTGTCTCCCAAGCGGCCAGTGTTGCTCCGAATACTTCGGATGCGTCCATAGACGTTGTGGAAATATTTGTTTGATGTTTTACAGTATGTATTTATTTTGCATGTATCGTATATCGTGTTGCAGGCATTACTGATGCCAGAAAATGTGTGATTTGTTTGCATTTACAGATGCTGTGTGAATGCCGGAAGTGGTATGAATAAATTGAATATTTTAACTTGTGTATGTTTCATGTTTTGGAAGTTGTATCATAACTGCATGTATCATAACTTCCGACGAGACAAGTGTATATATATCCACCTAATTGCTCTGATTTGTTTGCTTTTTTGTAACATGTCAAGGGACGACATGATTTTAACCCAGGGGGCAATGTGGCAGTTTTTCACTCGTCATTCTCCATTTACAAACACATTCTTATTCCGTATTTTAGTCATATTCACATTCTTCATTATCATCGCTACCAACCCCTATATTCGCTAGGGGGCGCTCAATATTGTTTATCATTCCTCTCCATTCATTGGCCCATTGTTTCATCTCCCATTTCATTGGTCAATTTCCACTACTCTGTTTGCGAGACCAGCAACCCCGCGCAGATTATGTGTGGGGATAGCGCCGGCAACACGTCGGCACTAATATCTGGTCTTCAACATTACAGGTAACTATTATAAACCTGTGTATTTGTTATTCTAACTAGCAGCATCTGTATGGTATTTATTTATTGTATATATATATGGTATATTTCATATCGTAATGTATTTATAACTTGAGGATTATTGCATTATAATCTATTTAATTAAGCAGATTATGTGTGGGGATTGCGTCGGCAACACGTCGGCACTAATATCTGGTCTTCGACATTACAGTTAATAAAGACCTCCCCAGCAACAAACAAGTGTGTGTTTATCTCTCTCACTCCACGAGCACAATCTGTCACATGGCCTTTTTGTCCCATTGCCTATTTGCCCTTATTTCCTTCTTTACCGCCTTCCTGGCCTTGCTGCCTTCCTGGCCTTGTTGTCTTGCTGCCTTCCTGGCCTTGTTGCCTTGCTGCCTTCCTGGCCTTGCTGTCTTCCTGACCAAGTTGCATTGCTGCCTTCCTGGCCTTGCTGCCTTCCTGGCCAAGTTGCCTTGCTGCCTTCCTGGCCTTGCTACCTTCCTGGCCTTGTTGCCTTGCTGCCTTCCTGGCCCTGTTGCCTTGCTGCCTTCCTGGCCTTGCCACCGTCCTGGCCAAGTTGCCTTGCTGCATTCCTGGCCTTGTTGCCTTGCTGCCTTCCTGGCCTTGCTGTCTTCCTGACAAAGTTGCCTTGCTGCCTTCCTGGCCTTGCTACCTTCCTGGCCGTGTTGCCTTGCTGCCTTCCTGGCCCTGTTGCCTTGCTGCCTTCCTGGCCTTGCTACCTTCCTGGCCAAGTTGCCTTGCTGCATTCCTGGCCTGGTTGCCTTGCTGCCTTCCTGCCCTTGCTGTCTTCCTGAAAAGTTGCCTTGCTGCAATCCTGGCCTTGCTGCCTTCCTGGCCAAGTTGCCTTGCTGCCTTCCTGGCCTTGCTACCTTCCTGGCCTTGTTGGCTTGCTGCCTTCCTGGCTTTGCTACCTTCCTGGCCAAGTTGCCTTGCTGCATTCTTGGCCTTGTTGCCTTGCTGCCTTCCTGGCCTTGCTGCCTTCCTGGCCAAGTTGCCTTGCTGCCTTCCTGGCCTTGCTACCTTCCTAGCCAAGTTGCCTTGCTGCATTCCTGGCCCTGTTGCGTTCGTTGTTTTCCTGGCCTCTTTGCTATCAGTGCCTTTTATTGCCTTCTTGCCTTCTTCCCTTTCTTGCCTTATTGCCTTCCGGCCTTCATTGCCTTCCATGCCTTTTTCCCCTCCTGGCTTTCTTGCTCTCATTGCCTTCTCGCCTTGTTGCCTTTTTGTCTCATTGCCTATTTGCCCTCATTTCCTTCTTTACCGCCTTCCTGGCCTTGCTGCCTTCCTGGCCTTTATTGTCTTCCTTGCCTTGTGGCTTTTATTGTTTTCCTGGCCTTCTTGCTCTCAGTGCCTGTTATTGCCTTCTTGACTTCTTCCCTTCTTGCCCTCATTTGTTTTTCTTGCCTTCCTTGCATTCTTGCCTACCTTGCATATCGTGGCGTATTTGTCGTCTTTCTGACGTTATCCATGCTC
The DNA here is from genome assembly GCA_964019135.1 of Arenicola marina. NCBI lineage: Eukaryota > Metazoa > Annelida > Polychaeta > Arenicolidae > Arenicola > Arenicola marina. The sequence goes on from OZ025255.1 coordinate 37,976,088, forward strand.
TGCTTATTTTCTGCATATATTGCCTGTGTATCTGTCTGTCTGTCTGTCTGTCTGTGTGTCTGCCTGATTGCCTGTTTGTCTGTCTCGTTGTCTCTTTCTAGCCGACGGTTTAGCGGCATCCACCTCATCCAACCCGCTTTACGTGCCAGTCTCTCCCGTTGTGAATGTTTCATGATGTGTACCTGCGCTCTGCTCCCGCTGCCTGAATCACCATGAACCACATGGTGATGGAGTCACGGCAACCAGTGTTACCTGACAAGCGGGGCCAGCGTGGGACCGCACCGCTTCAGACCAATGACCATCAATTACAAACCAGTGACCTGCTGTTTTATGCATTGTTTACGGCCCGATATGAACTAGCACATGATATAAACACACATCATGCTGTGTAGAAAACATTAAATATTCTTACCAGCCATCGTAGCCTGTATGGATGCATTGGACATTTTATAGCTTCTGGCAATGTTTAAAAAAATCGATTGGCCATAAAGCAGAAACCCTCCTGTAATGTCTTCATTATTATCTATGTCACCCCACAGCATAACTAGCCTTCTCACAGTATCACATGGTGTATAAGATCCCATATCAAAACAAGCCGTCCAACATCACAAACCATGCCCCAGTATAACAAGCCATGTCCCAGTATAACAAGCATGCCCCAGTATAACAAGCCATGTCCCAGTATAACAAGCCATGCCCCAGTATAACAAGCCATGTCCCAGTATAACAAGCCATGCCCCAGTATAACAAGCCAAGCCCCTGTATAACAAGCATGCCCTAGTATAACAAGCCATGTCCCAGTATAACAAGCCATGCCCTAGTATAACAAGCCATGTCCCAGTATAACAAGCCATGTCCCAGTATAACAAGCCATGCCCCAGTATAACAAGCCATGTCCCAGTATAACAAGCCATGCCCCAGTATAACAAGCCAAGCCCCAGTATAACAAGCCATGTCCCAGTATAACAAGCCATGCCCCAGTATAACAAGCCAAGCCCCTGTATAACAAGCCATGCCCCAGTATAACAAACCATGCCCCAGTATAACAAGCCATGCCCCTGTATAACAAGCATGCCCTATTATAACAAACCATGTCCTAGTATAACGAGCCATGCCCCAGTATAACAAGCCAAGCCCCTGTATAACAAGCCATGTCCCAGTATAACAAGCCATGTCCTAGTATAACAAACCATGTCCTAGTATAACGAGCCATGCCTCAGTATAACAAGCCATGCCCCAGTATAACAAGCCATATTCCAGTAAAACAGGGTTTTATATGGTTTTATATAGCAAGCGATCCCACATCATAACAAGCCAGTAACTGTACAACAAACCACCCCACAGTATAACAAGCTATTCCACGGTATAACAAGACAAGACAGAATAACCTCTCATACCACGGTATAACAAGCCATACCATAATATAACACGTCCTCCCTCATTATACCATCCCACAGTATAAGAGAATATTAAATACGAATCTGAGTGCACTCGGATGGCCTCGCCGCGTAGCAACCAAAAACGTCGAACGGGGAGCCTAACAGATAGGATTGTTACTAACTGTTCTTAATCTAGTGAAATATAGGCTGTGATTCCATTATATAATATAATACGTATAGGGAAGTTTATGGAGACATCTTGTGTGTTTGTTCTGTGAATAACAATGCCACAGAGCCAACCTACCCTTGAGAAAAGAAGCGTTGAAGCCGGGCACCTGAACCAACTCTATAGGCATGCATGGTAAACGCATGCGACAATCGGTTTTCTCACACCCAGTGTATATTTTTGACGATAAACGTTGCCTGGGGTATATTGACTAAATCAATTGGTGGTTTAGATCGTTTAGACCTAGATGGATCTAATCATTACACCAGGGAGGCCCAAAGCAAAGCTACGCACGTTCTTACATTTCGGTCCTGGCTGTGTAAAGGACACGATGATCCAGCCAGTGACTTGCAGGTTCTGTGTTATTATGCTCGTCACGGCTTCATCAAAGGGAAGCGATCAGGACAATCACCCAGGGAGGGGGCGATCCGGCTGTAATTACCAGACGATGGAACTTTTTCAAACCCCAAGGGGCTCCTGAAGTGGCAGGAGCTAACACCGGATGCTATGCGCCGTTTCTCAGGGAACTTGGCCCTCATTGAGACGCATAGTAGAAACTCACCAGAAAAATAGAACTCTCAGGCGAAAGTTTTTTTTTTTTAATTATTTATTTAAGCCGCTATACTATGCGGTAACGTAGCAATTGGTGAGTTTTTGCGAAAAATGAAATGTCTCCGTGGAAAGAGGGAAGGATATTTATTTCTTTTTAAGAGAATGGGACATCCGGGTATCAAGGCGAATCACTTCCGGCTCAACTTCCGGGGACGGTGTCCAAACAAAATGGCGGCCGTACCGCGGCCAGTAATGATGTACATGTGCCGGTCCGGCTGCCTTGAGCTTTTTATTGATCTTATTATGTGGTCGACCATAGCACAAGGCTTCTCTAAAGCAGCTTAGCCAATATACAGCCATAGTACAGCGGTATAATAATACTTCATTTGCAAATTATAAGCCCAATTCACGTAGTTCATAAGACTAGGGCTGGGACACACACGTCTTGCACTCTAACAATGCTAATAAATATCACGTGTTTATCGTCATCGTTCTGTGATTGGCTGTTCTGTATTTTATCGTTACCAAGGCAACACACATTATACCTGTCGTAGACCGAATAAATGCATTAGATGAAATTAAATTACAACACATCAATATTTTGGCCGTTCATCATGTTGCTAATGACGCTAAAGACTTTACATATTTCAGAGATTTAACGTTCGACCTTCTTATCATGTGCACGTGTTTATTTATAGTTCCTTGGGTGAAGATTATAACGTTACATCCCATCGAGATACTGTCAGTGAGACCCAGGGGCGGGGGGGGGGGCACATATAATTGTACAAATCTGGTGGGGTGGGAGGGTTCCGCGGGTGCCCTGATGCCTGAGAGAGCGGACATTTGTGATGAAAAAGGTACCCCTACATATAGAGCGGATAGGTTAAAAGTTGCGACCGGAGGGTGGGGGGGGGGGCTCATAGAGCGTTCATAGGCTGTGAAAAAGGGGGGGGGGCTTTACCGCGCAATGTATTAATTTAGGTGATAGCTCTCCATATTAGTCTCACCATCTACCGACATAATAAGGCCTATGGATACCTCTCCATATTAGTTTAACCATCTACCGACCTAATGAGGCCTATGGATACCTCTTCATATTATTCTAACCATCTACCGACATAGTGAGGCCTATGGATACCTCTCCATATTAGTCTAACCATCTACCGACCTAGTGAGGCCTATGGATACCTCTCCATATTAGTCTAACCATCTACCGACATAGTGAGGCCTATGGATACCTCTCCATATTAGTTTAACCATCTACCGACCTAATGAGGCCTATGGATACCTCTCCATATTAGTCTAACCATCTACCGACATAGTGAGGCCTGTGGATACCTCTCCATATTAGTTTAACCATCTACCGACTTAATGAGGCCTATGGATACCTCTCCATATTAGTCTAACCATCTACCGACATAGTGAGGCCTATGTATACCTCTCCATATTAGTTTAACCATCTACCGACCTAATGAGGCCTATGGATACCTCTCCATATTAGTCTAACCATCTACCGACCTAATGAGGCATATGGATACCTCTCCATATTAGTCTAACCATCTACCGACATAGTGAGGCCTATGGATACCTATCCATATTAGTTTAACCATCTACCGACATAATGAGGCCTATGGATACCTCTCCATATTAGTCTAACCATCTACCGACCTAATGAGGCCTATGGATACCTCTCCATATTAGTCTAACCATCTACCGACATAGTGAGGCCTATGGATACCTATCCATATTAGTTTAACCATCTACCGACCTAATGAGGCCTATGGATACCTCTCCGTATTATTCTAACCATCTACCGACATAGTGAGGCCTATGGATACCTCTCCATATTAGTCTAACCATCTACCGACATAGTGAGGCCTATGGATACCTCTCCATATTAGTCTAACCATCTACCGACATAGTGAGGCCTATGGATACCTATCCATATTAGTTTAACCATCTACCGACCTAATGAGGCCTATGGATACCTCTCCGTATTATTCTAAACATCTACCGACATAATGAGGCCTATGGATACCTATCCATATTAGTTTAACCATCTACCGACCTAATGAGGCCTATGGATACCTCTCCGTATTATTCTAACCATCTACCGACATAGTGAGGCCTATGGATACCTCTTCATATTATTCTAACCATCTACCGACATAGTGAGGCCTATGGATACCTCTCCATATTAGTCTAACCATCTACCGACCTAGTGAGGCCTATGGATACCTCTCCATATTAGTCTAACCATCTACCGACATAGTGAGGCCTATGGATACCTCTCCATATTAGTTTAACCATCTACCGACCTAATGAGGCCTATGGATACCTCTCCATATTAGTCTAACCATCTACCGACATAGTGAGGCCTATGGATACCTCTCCATATTAGTTTAACCATCTACCGACTTAATGAGGCCTATGGATACCTCTCCATATTAGTCTAACCATCTACCGACCTAATGAGGCATATGGATACCTCTCCATATTAGTCTAACCATCTACCGACATAGTGAGGCCTATGGATACCTATCCATATTAGTTTAACCATCTACCGACATAATGAGGCCTATGGATACCTCTCCATATTAGTCTAACCATCTACCGACCTAATGAGGCCTATGGATACCTCTCCATATTAGTCTAACCATCTACCGACATAGTGAGGCCTATGGATACCTATCCATATTAGTTTAACCATCTACCGACCTAATGAGGCCTATGGATACCTCTCCGTATTATTCTAACCATCTACCGACATAGTGAGGCCTATGGATACCTCTCCATATTAGTCTAACCATCTACCGACATAGTGAGGCCTATGGATACCTCTCCATATTAGTCTAACCATCTACCGACATAGTGAGGCCTATGGATACCTCTCCATATTAGTTTAACCATCTACCGACCTAATGAGGCCTATGGATACCTCTCCATATTAGTTTAACCATCTACCGACATAGTGAGGCCTATGGATACCTCTCCATACTAGTTTAACCATCTACCGACCTAATGAGACCTATGGATACCTCTCCATATTAGTCTAACCATCTACCGACATAGTGAGGCCTATGGATACCTATCCATATTAGTTTAACCATCTACCGACCTAATGAGGCCTATGGATACCTCTCCATATTAGTCTAACCATCTACCGACCTAATGAGGCCTATGGATACCTCTCCATATTAGTCTAACCATCTACCGACATAATGAGGCCTATGGATACCTATCCATATTAGTTTAACCATCTACCGACCTAATGAGGCCTATGGATACCTCTCCGTATTATTCTAACCATCTACCGACATAGTGAGGCCTATGGATACCTCTCCATATTAGTCTAACCATCTACCGACCTAATTAGGCCTATGGATACCTCTCCATATTAGTCTAACCATCTACCGACATAGTGAGGCCTATGGATACCTATCCATATTAGTTTAACCATCTACCGACCTAATGAGGCCTATGGATACCTCTCCATATTAGTCTAACCATCTACCGACCTAAAGAGGCCTATGGATACCTCTCCATATTAGTCTAACCATCTACCGACATAATGAGGCCTATGGATACCTATCCATATTAGTTTAACCATCTACCGACCTAATGAGGCCTATGGATACCTCTCCATATTAGTCTAACCATCTACCGACATAGTGAGGCCTATGGATACCTCTCCATATTAGTCTAACCATCTACCGACATAGTGAGGCCTATGGATACCTCTCCATATTAGTCTAACCATCTACCGACATAGTGAGGCCTATGGACACCTCTCCATATTATTCTAACCATCTACCGACATAGTGAGGCCTATGGATACCTCTCCATATTAGTCTAACCATCTACCGACATAGTGAGGCCTATGGATACCTCTCCATATTAGTCTAGCCATCTACCGACATAGTGAGGCCTATGGATACCTATCCATATTAGTTTAACCATCTACCGACCTAATGAGGCCTATGGATACCTCTCCATATTAGTCTAACCATCTACCGATATAATGAGGCCTATGGATACCTCTCCATATTAGTCTAACCATCTACCGACATAGTGAGGCCTATGGATACCTCTCCATATTAGTCTAACCATCTACCGATATAATGAGGCCTATGGATACCTCTCCATATTAGTCTAACCATCTACCGATATAATGAGGCAGTCACGCACTGTCAGTCACTTGCAGTTTTGCAACAGCCCTCCCCGCTCCCACCGTGAGTGTCATTTCAGTATTCCTATATATATAATACGCGCAATTTGGTCATAAAATAGAATCGATTTGTATTGTGCGTTGGTGAATATGCCTGCAGCAAAAACGGGATTGATTCAGCCTTCTATAATCGTGAGGACGTCCGGTTTTGGGCCATGAATTATGAAAACGGCCGTTAAAAAAACTGCAACATTATAAACGATGACATTACAACCGCTAGGCGGCGCCACATCCGGCGGTTGATGCAAAATATGATTATGTCGCAATAAGAAACACAAGAGAACGTAGTGCCTTCACCGGACACCAGGGATCATATTACGAGCAGCTCGAGATAAAAACAAACAGTTGATGTTCTGATATGAATAAGAAGTCGCAGGAAGCAGGCCTATGGCAAGCGGTATGCCCACATTGCTGGCGACAGCAAGCGGTATGCCCACATTGCTGGCGACAGCAAGCGGTATGCCCACATTGCTGGCGACAGCAAGCGGTATGCCCACATTGCTGGCGACAGCAAGCGGTATGCCCACATTGCTGGCGACAGCAAGCGGTATGCCCACATTGCTGGCGACAGCAAGCGGTATGCCCACATTGCTGGCGACAGCAAGCGGTATGCCCACATTGCTGGCGACAGCAAGCGGTATGCCCACATTGCTGGCGACAGCAAGCGGTATGCACACATTGCTGGCGACAGCAAGCGGTATGCCCACATTGCTGGCGACAGCAAACGGTATGCACACCTAGCTGGCGACAGCAAGCGGTATGCACACATTGCTGGCGACAGCAAGCGGTATGCACACATTGCTGGCGACAGCAAGCGGTATGCCCACATTGCTGGCGACAGCAAACGGTATGCACACCTAGCTGGCGACAGCAAGCGGTATGCACACATTGCTGGCGACAGCAAGCGGTATGCACACATTGCTGGCGACAGCAAGCGGTATGCCCACATTGCTGGCGACAGCAAACGGTATGCACACCTAGCTGGCGACAGCAAGCGGTATGCACACATTGCTGGCAACAGCAAGCGGTATGCACACCTAGCTGGCGACAGCAAGCGGTATGCACACATTGCTGGCGACAGCAAGCGGTATGCCCACATTGCTGGCGACAGCAAACGGTATGCACACCTAGCTGGCGACAGCAAGCGGTATGCCCACATTGCTGGCGACAGCAAACGGTATGCACACCTAGCTGGCGACAGCAAGCGGTATGCACACATTGCTGGCGACAGCAAGCGGTATGCACACCTAGCTGGCGACAGCAAGCGGTATGCACACCTAGCTGGCGACAGCAAGCGGTATGCACACATTGCTGGCGACAGCAAGCGGTATGCACACCTAGCTGGCGACAGCAAGCGGTATGCACACCTAGCTGGCGACAGCAAGCGGTATGCACACCTAGCTGGCGACAGCAAGCGGTATGCACACATTGCTGGCGACAGCAAGCGGTATGCCCACATTGCTGGCGACAGCAAGCGGTATGCACACATTGCTGGCGACAGCAAGCGGTATGCCCACATTGCTGGCGACAGCAAACGGTATGCACACCTAGCTGGCGACAGCAAGCGGTATGCACACATTGCTGGCGACAGCAAGCGGTATGCACACCTAGCTGGCGACAGCAAGCGGTATGCACACCTAGCTGGCGACAGCAAGCGGTATGCACACATTGCTGGCGACAGCAAGCGGTATGCACACCTAGCTGGCGACAGCAAGCGGTATGCACACCTAGCTGGCGACAGCAAGCGGTATGCACACCTAGCTGGCGACAGCAAGCGGTATGCACCCATTGCTGGTGACAGCAAGCGGTATGCCCACATTGCTGGCGACAGCAAGCGGTATGCACACATTGCTGGCGACAGCAAGCGGTATGCCCACATTGCTGGCGACAGCAAGCGGTATGCACACATTGCTGGCGACAGCAAGCGGTATGCCCACATTGCTGGCGACAGCAAGCGGTATGCCCACATTGCTGGCGACAGCAAGCGGTATGCCCACGTTGCTGGCGACAGCAAGCGGTATGCCCACGTTGCTGGCGACAGCAAGCGGTATGCAAACATTGCTGGCGACAGCAAGCGGTATGCCCACATTGCTGGCGACAGCAAGCGGTATGCCCACATTGCTGGCGACAGCAAGCGGTATGCACACATTGCTGGCGACAGCAAGCGGTATGCACACCTAGCTGGCGACAGCAAGCGGTATGCCCACATTGCTGGCGACAGCAAGCGGTATGCCCACATTGCTGGCGACAGCAAACGGTATGCACACCTAGCTGGCGACAGCAAGCGGTATACCCACATTGCTGGCGACAGCAAGCGGTATGCCCACATTGCTGGCGACAGCAAGCGGTATGCCCACATTGCTGGCGACAGCAAGCGGTATGCCCACATTGCTGGCGACAGCAAGCGGTATGCCCACATTGCTGGCGACAGCAAGCGGTATGCCCACATTGCTGGCGACAGCAAGCGGTATGCCCACATTGCTGGCGACAGCAAGCGGTATGCACACATTGCTGGCGACAGCAAGCGGTATGCCCACATTGCTGGCGACAGCAAGCGGTATGCCCACATTGCTGGCGACAGCAAGCGGTATGCCCACATTGCTGGCGACAGCAAGCGGTATGCCCACATTGCTGGCGACAGCAAGCGGTATGCCCACATTGCTGGCGACAGCAAGCGGTATGCCCACATTGCTGGCGACAGCAAGCGGTATGCCCACATTGCTGGCGACAGCAAGCGGTATGCCCACATTGCTGGCGACAGCAAGCGGTATACCCACATTGCTGGCGACAGCAAGCGGTATGCACACATTGCTGGCGACAGCAAGCGTTATGCCCACATTGCTGGCGACAGCAAGCGGTATACCCACATTGCTGGCGACAGCAAGCGGTATGCCCACATTGCTGGCGACAGCAAGCGGTATGCCCACAATGCTGGCGACAGCAAGCGGTATGCCCACATTGCTGGCGACAGCAAGCGGTATGCCCACATTGCTGGCGACAGCAAGCGGTATGCCCAAATTGCTGGCGACAGCAAGCGGTATGCCCACATTGCTGGCGACAGCAAGCGGTATGCCCACATTGCTGGCGACAGCAAGCGGTATGCACACATTGCTGGCGACAGCAAGCGGTATGCCCACATTGCTGGCGACAGCAAGCGGTATGCCCACATTGCTGGCGACAGCAAGCGGTATGCCCACATTGCTGGCGACAGCAAGCGGTATGCCCACATTGCTGGCGACAGCAAGCGGTATGCCCACATTGCTAGTGACAGCAAGCGGTATGCCCACATTGCTGGCGACAGCAAGCGGTATGCCCACATTGCTGGCGACAGCAAGCGGTATGCCCACATTGCTAGTGACAGCAAGCGGTATGCCCACATTGCTGGCGACAGCAAGCGGTATGCCCACATTGCTGGCGACAGCAAGCGGTATGCACACATTGCTGGCGACAGCAAGCGGTATGCCCACATTGCTGGCGACAGCAAGCGGTATGCCCACATTGCTGGCGACAGCAAGCGGGATGCCCACATTGCTAGCGACAGCAAGCGGTATGCCCACATTGCTGGCGACAGCAAGCGGTATGCCCACATTGCTGGCGACAGCAAGCGGTATGCACACATTGCTGGCGACAGCAAGCGGTATGCCCACATTGCTGGCGACAGCAAGCGGTATGCCCACATTGCTGGCGACAGCAAGCGGTATGCCCACATTGCTGGCGACAGCAAGCGGTATGCCCACATTGCTGGCGACAGCAAGCGGTATGCACACATTGCTGGCGACAGCAAGCGGTATGCCCACATTGCTGGCGACAGCAAGCGGTATGCCCACATTGCTGGCGACAGCAAGCGGTATGCCCACATTGCTGGCGACAGCAAGCGGTATGCCCACATTGCTGGCGACAGCAAGCGGTATGCACACATTGCTGGCGACAGCAAGCGGTATGCCCACATTGCTAGTGACAGCAAGCGGTATGCCCACATTGCTGGCGACAGCAAGCGGTATGCCCACATTGCTGGCGACAGCAAGCGGTATGCCCACATTCACTTTGGGAATTTTTAGTTATACTTGATGATTATAACACGTTCTCGGCCGAGGAAACCATGCGAGAGTTGGATAAGGATTACACGATGAAGGCACTTAAGAGGGGCTGGAGTGTTTACCAGCAGGGAACAATGCTGCCAGGGTATATATGTGGACGAGATGTGGCGAGGCCGGGGGCCAAGGCAATGAGAGCTGGCAGCTAAGCGTCACTTTATATTGCCATCACAGGACATCGAGGCAAGCACGTCAACAAAATAAAGGCTGTCAGGCACGGATAGAGTGCTTTGTCATGGGGTGGGTGTGTCATGCTTTGTCATGGGGTGGGTGTGTCATGCTTTGTCATGGTGTGGGTGTGTCATGTTTCGTCATGGGGTGGGTGTGTCATGCTTTGTCATGGGGTGGGTGTGTCATGTTTCGTCATGGTGTGGGTGTGTCATGCTTTGTCATGGGGTGGGTGTGTCATGTTTTGTCATACGATGGGTGCGTAATGTTTTGTCATGGGGTGAGTGCGTCAGGTTTTGTCATGGGGTGAGCGCGTCATGTTTCTGTCGTCGCCTACTTCCTCAATGCATTCGCCCACTCGCTCGCCAGGGCGGCGCGGGGCAAATTGATAGGAAAATGCGCCGCCCGTTTCTACAAGTTAGTGCCGGGGACCCAGCCTGAGCCTAATAACACATGGTATCAGGGGATGAAAAGAAAGAGTTCACTCTTAAATAGAAATTTTCCCAAATGGTACAAGATGTATTTTGCTGTATTAAACACACAGAACCCGTTATTTTTATGTTTTTTTTATTCCTGAAAATTATAACGTTGTGGGAAATTATAGCTGATTTAACCGTTTGTCAAGAATCTTGAAATTTGCCCCGACCGACAGCAGCGGTTAAAGCGGCGCTTGCGTGGCGCCACCGTGCGGGGAGCTTGTCCGGGCTGATGTTCTCGTCGCGATGTGGTTATCCTGACAAAATTGCGACATATAATAATATTATATTATATTATATCATTTTTATACTCGATTTACCAGGCCGGCAATTGATTTTCTCAAATTACTATACAAATGGCTTGCCATCGAAACATCTTACACCCAACACGACGCCGAAATATCGATCTTTCAAATTGAAATTTGGAAACCTAATGAACATGGGAACAGCTCGGATGGGTGGGCAATAGCGCGCTTGGGGGCCGGAATGGTGCGGTGGGGGTGTGTGTGGCGGGGAGGGCGTGGGGTAGGGGTGGAGGGGTGCGGTAGGGTACATTCACAGGGTCTGGGAGGGGAGGGTGGATGCCTACTGGACAATCAATGGGATGCCACTCCTTGGATATGACACGCGGCAAGGCATCAACAGGCTTTTGAAGCGACTGGTAGTTGACAATGTTGGTTAATATTAGTTGCACGGTAGGAGTGTCCTGTGAATTCAATGCCATTGTACGCGAGAAGAATGGTTTTGCGCCGTTTATGCAGCAGTCCTTGCCACGTATGTCATGACTATCAATGAGTATGACTTTTTATTGTAGAAATCTCTCAAACACACAATGTCTGATGTTATTAGTGCTGGTTCAAAAAAGCTGGTCTGGAGAAACAAAACGCGAGTGTACACTAGGCCTATGCAGGTGTCTTTACGGCAGACGATATATGTGTATTAGTGCAAGACGCCCCTTGTCAATTATGTAAACGGTTTCTCCGGGGACAGTTTGTTGTTTCGATATGTATGCTGCATGCCCTGTTCTGGTCTAAAAACATGACATTCGCAACACTGTTTTGCCACCGACAACCCCGCTGCGCCTTCCCGCCTTCTTGGCAATGTTAGATTCCCGCGTGGCAGGTGGCCGGCGGGTCACGTGACAATCGATTCGGTGACCGTGACCCCATCGGCCGCCACCGCCGAGACCTCGCCAATCTATCCACTGCTACAACTGAGTCAGGTCAGGTCGGGGTCAGGTCAGGTCGGGTCGGTCGGGTCCGGTCGGCAAATTCACTAAGACCCAGTATCGAGTTGTGGAACTGATGAGGTCGACAGCCAGACTGGGGTACGGGGGGGTGGTGGGGGGGACACGGGGACGGCGTCCGAGGGGGGTGAGGGGGGTCGCTCAATAAACAGCTCTGCTGCTTAAACCTCCTATGCATCAGCTATAAAACGATCCGAGTGCGAGTTTGGAGGTTCAGATGCTCGCCATATGGTCACCATGCTTACAGCTAGAAGCACGTCAACATTATCCTAATTATTTACATTGATCACAACTAAATAAATATGAAATATTATCTGGATTACCCTTTATCATATGAATATGTAACATATTTAAAGTTGTCGCTGTGATTCGATTCCTTGCCTTTACGTATGTGGTCGTTATATATCTTCTTTTTAACTCCGTTTTTATTATCTTTATCATTGTTATGTCTAGCCTGCCTCATGCCTCATGCCTCATGCCTCATGCCTCATGCGTCATGCCGGCTGCTCGTGTTGCCTCCACAACAACAATGAACAACATGAGATTGCTTATGTAAGCCTGTGACTGCAGTAAATTGATATCTTCTTTGCCTTTTGCGTTTTTTTATTTAATTTTCAAATAATACAAGCCAATATGGCATCCTCTGATACTAATATATATATGTTTTTCGTCACGTCTAGACTGGAGATTAATTTTTTTAGTTGGTACATATTATATCATGGACTGTGTCATACTTAAAATGATTGTCGGCGACTTAATCAGTTCAACACTGTCTCTTTGGCAGCATTCAAACCTACGTAAGTGGGTTTAGAGGAAGGGAAAGTAATAGATTTAAAATAAATAATCTATCTCTCATTACTGATGATTTGTGCTTAAATATTGAAGCTTTTCATTTCAAGCTCAAAGAAGCCAGACGGCAAAACTGCGACATTAATAATGCCCCCCACCCCCCCCCTCCCCCGGGCACCGGGCAAACTAAGATACGGACGTGCAGGGCCCATGATCAGCGACGCAACTTTTTACCCGCACACCGATCCCGTCAAAACATCGTCTGAGGTAATATTGTCATGCGCAACGTCAGTGCCGGTAGTGGGGCGCCGCCAAGCGGTGGAGAATGAGGTCACATAGGTAAGGACAACCCCGAGAGGCAGTCACGTGGTGTTTACAATGCTGGCGGCTAAAGGTTACATATGCTTGTATATATACATATATATACGTACTGGACGGAGAAGTTTTTTGACGCTAGGAAAAATACATGGAAATTTCTGTCTCAAGATCAATGGTCAATTAAATATATTAAAAAGCAAAACACGTTTCCACTTTGTGTATTGCCTGAACTAATATGGGACTAACAAAGGTATAATTTAATATATTGCGGGAGTAACTATGGACTTGTTAAGGATCCGTTATTTCTACTTCGAATTCTTACATCGGATTATTTCACTGTCTAGTATCTATATATACATACATATGCTTAACGTATATATATCATATAATCAAAGTATATTTTATCAAAGATCGTGGTACGCTATGTCACGTTATCCTATACAATATAGGCCAACCACCATCTGTATTTCTAATTATTTAAACAAAAATGAATTAATCGTGGGTATTATAATTACTAATATCTCGTCGTGTGTGTCAATGTTGCCCTTATGTACCCAATATAGATGGCCCTACTTTTTAAAATTATGGATCCGCCCTTAATAGATAAAAGAAATAATGCAGATAAAACGAAGCATAATCAAGGCAGGGTGGGAGCAGATGGGTTGTCACTGGCAAGGTACCATACTCGGCCGTATGGTGGCGCTGCGCAAGACGTTGACGCACGTCTTCGCGTCTCTCACTGATTATTATCTGTGTGTTGAAGCCAATTTATAGTCCCATCACTAGAGATACCGCTGAAAAAGGTCCCCTAACGACTAATACCGCCCCTGCGCCCACCCCCCCACCCCCCACCCCTGGCGTGCGAGTCGGCAGGGTAGCCAATGTCAATGAGGGTAGAGAATGAGTTTCAGTGGCGTGCGCGGCCGGCGCGTGAACCTTGGGCACCGCGGGGCTCTCACCCACTGCTGCGTGGCTGTCTGGGGGCCGCGAGGCGTGGGGTCTGGGGGCCGCGAGGCGTGGGGTCTGAGGGCCGCGAGGCGTGGGGTCTGAGGACCGCGCGGCGTGGGGTCTGAGGGCCGCGAGGCGTGGGGTCTGGGGGCCGCGAGGCGTGGGGTCTGAGGACCGCGCGGCGTGGGGTCTGAGGGCCGCGAGGCGTGGGGTCTGGGGGCCGCGAGGCGTGGGGTCTGAGGGCCGCACGGCGTGGGGTCTGAGGGCCGCGAGGCGTGGGGCGGGGCTATAAAGAAGCCCAGCTAACGATCACACTACTTATCATCAATAGCTTATGATTGGATGGGTTTCTTTCGAAGGCGAAAGCATAAGTATGGAGGTGATATGTGGCGGTCAAATGGATGCCGTCAGGGTGTAATCTGTGTGCAACCCTTAGTCCTCACTTCTGGCGTTGTTACCACGCAATACAGTGTCCGCACCGGCGTCCTGCCTTCGCCATTACCCTCACCTGTTTCCTGCCTTCGCCATTACCCTCACCTGTTTCCTGCCTTCGCTATTACCCACACATGTTTCCTGCCTTCGCCATTACCCTCACCTGTTTCCTGCCTTCGCCATTCCCCTCACCTGTTTCCTGCCTTCGCCATTACCCACACCTGTTTCCTGCCTTCGCCATTACCCACACCTGTTTCCTGCCTTCGCCATTACCCTCACCAGTTTCCTGCCTTCGCCATTACCCACACCTGTTTCCTGCCTTCGCCATTACCCTCACATGTTTCCTGCCTTCGCCATTACCCACACCTGTTTCCTGCCTTCGCCATTACCCACACCTGTTTCCTGCCTTCGCCATTACCCTCAGCTGTTTCCTGCCTTCGCCATTACCCTCACCTGTTTCCTGCCTTCGCCATTACCCACACCTGTTTCCTGCCTTCGCCATTACCCACACCTGTTTCCTGCCTTCGCCATTACCCTCACATGTTTCCTGCCTTCGCCATTACCCACACCTGTTTCCTGCCTTCGCCATTACCCACACCTGTTTCCTGCCTTCGCCATTACCCACACCTGTTTCCTTCCTTAGCCATTACGCACACCTGTTTCCTGCCTTCGCCATTACCCTCACCAGTTTCCTCTCTTCACCATTACCCACACATGTTTCCTGCCTTCGCCATTACCCTCACATGTTTCCTGCCTTCGCCATTACCCTCACATGTTTCCTGTCTTTGCCATTACCCTCACCTGTTTCCTGCCTTCGCCATTACCCTCACCTGTTTCCTGCCTTCGCCATTACCCACACCTGTTTCCTGCCTTCGCAATTACCCTCACCTGTTTCATTCCTTCGCCACTACCCACACCTGTTTCCTGCCTTCGCCATTACCCTCACATGTTTCCTGCCTTCGCCATTACCCACACCTGTTTCCTGCCTTCGCCATTACCCACACCTGTTTCCTGCTTTCGCCATTACCCTCACCTGTTTCCAGCCTTCGCCATTACCCTCACATGTTTCCTGCCTTCGCCATTACCCTCACCTGTTTCCTTCCTTCGCCATTACCCACACCTGTTTCCCCCTTCGCCATTACCCTCACATGTTTCCTGCCTTCGCCATTACCCACACCTGTTTCCTGCCTTCGCCATTACCCTCACATGTTTCCTGCCTTCGCCATTACCCACACCTGTTTCCTGCCTTCGCCATTACCCACACCTGTTTCCTGCCTTCGCCATTACTCTCACCTGTTTCCTGCCTTTGCCAGTACCCTCACATGTTTCCTGCCTTCGCCATTACCCACACCTGTTTCCTTCCTTAGCCATTACGCACACCTGTTTCCTGCCTTCGCCATTACCCTCACCAGTTTCCTCTCTTCACCATTACCCTCACATGTTTCCTGCTTTAGCCTTTACCCACACATGTTTCCTCCTTTCGTTATTACCTTCACCTGTTTCCTGCCTTCGCCATTACCCTCACCTGTTTCTGGCCTTCACCATTACCCTCACCTGTTCCTTCCTTCGCTATTTACCCTCACCTGTTCCGGCCTTCACCATTACCCACACCTGTTTCCTACCTTCGCCATTACCCACACCTGTTTCCTGCCTTAGCCTTTGCCCTCACCTGTTTCCTGCCTTCGCCATTACCCACATATGTTTCCTGCCATAGGCTTTACCCTCAGCTGTTCCTACCTTCACCATTGCTCTCACCTGTTTTCTTGGACGTTAGGTTGCTTCCTACAATCGAAGCTCCGAAAGGTTTCGCTCTGATTCAATGACACCATGCGATTTTTTGGCAATACCAATAAACTATGCTTACTGTACAGTTGCCTAAAGTTCAAGACCACTCCTTTTACAACTGTCACATCTCGGCAGTAAAGGTCACATATGTGTCGAGCCAATGTGACAAAGGAGATTCCTCAATGTTGTATATAAGGTGATGTCGTCTTTAGATGTCAGTTATTAAGTAACGTGGTCTGATTATCACGCCCACCACTCGAGGAAGGAAGATTGTCTCAGAACCACGCCCAACGCTCGAGGAAGGAAGATTGTCTCAGAACCACGCCCAACGCTCGAGGAAAGAAGATTGTCTCAGAACCACGCCCACCACTCGATGAAGGAATGTTATTTCAGCACTACGCCCAACAATCGAGGAAGGAATGTTATTTTAGTACCACGCCCAACAATCGAGGAAGGAATGTTATTTTAGTACCACGCCCAACAATCGAGGAAGGAATGTTATCTCAGTACTAAGCCCATCGCACGATGAACTAAGGTTATTTTAGAACCACGCCAAACACTAGAGGAAAGAATGTTATTTCAGTACCACGCCCAAGGCTCGAGGAAGGAATTTTATCTCAGTACCACGCCTAACGATCGAGGAAGAAATGTTATCTCAGTACTACGCCCATCACATGATGAACTAAGGTTATTTCAGTACTACGCCCAACACTCGAGGAAGGAATGTTATTTTAGTACCACGCCCAACACTCAAAGAAGAAAGCTTACTCAGAAAACCATGCTCACTCCAGGAAGAAAGGTTATCTCAGTTCATTGTTCCGAGAGTACGCGAGAGGACATTAGCGTCAGCAGGGACCTTGTTCGGCTGCACTTGTTGCCTTGCTATTCCAGTAATTTGCAATATAACCCTGAAAGCGGTTGGTCTTTGCCACCTGGCGTGGCTGGGGATAGAAGGTCAGGCACTTTATTTCGTCGCTCGTCCGGTCTGCAGGCCATCCAGCACTCCCCGAGGCGGGGCGGCGGGTTGAGAGGCAGGGGCATGGGAGTAGGAGGGGGGAGGGGGCCATGCAGACCCAATAACTTGATCATTCTGATAAATGACCTGCCAGGAGACGTTCGCTGGGAGTCTAACCTCCTTTAACAGTTTAACGTCGTCCCCTCTGTCGCCATTATTGACTTTTTCCCGATCGTATTTTACGCATGTCATTTTGATGTTATGGGGAAAGGGGGCGCGGGGGGTCAGAGACACAAGCTTCAAATAGAAAGAGAAGCCCAGACGATGTGAAACTTGAAAAAAGTGGCAACGGCGGGCGATGTAATATGGCCGTCACGGAGCTAACTGAAACAAGACCCTGCGCCCCCCCCCCCCCCCCCCAAAGGATGCTGTGTCGAGTGCTAGGAGACATACCCTAGCCAACAAGGCCCGTGTGGACAGGATAGTCCGCCCGACCATCAGCTTCCATAACAATGACATTTGGTAGTTTTGTTAATTTAGACTTACCTGTCTGTACAGCAGGGACTCGTCGTCCGATATGTGGCCGCTCCAGGGGCTGGGTTGTTTCCCCGGAGCGTCCGGATCTGAGAACTGGACGGTGATCTGGAGACACGGGTACTGAGAGTTGCATCCCTTGCCGCATGAACAGCGGCGGTCGGCAGTCTCGCGAATCACGTGATTCGGCGTGCAGATCGTCTCCTTAAAGCGCGCCGCCTGGTGGTACGGTGCGACAACGAGAATGCCGATGACCACTAGCGCCACCGCGCTGGAGAGTAAGAGAAGCACCACGACTAGGTAGAT
The DNA here is from genome assembly GCA_964019135.1 of Arenicola marina. NCBI lineage: Eukaryota > Metazoa > Annelida > Polychaeta > Arenicolidae > Arenicola > Arenicola marina. Next base: position 37,994,524 of record OZ025255.1, read on the forward strand.
ACACACGGAACAGGGTCGGGAGCGTAGGCAGGATACCAGCCTGTTGCGACAGGACTGCGGTTTCCGTGGCAACACCTCTGTGACGCGCGCCCCGCCCCCTTCGCCTGCCCCTCTCGCTGTCCGCACGGCGCCTCCCTCGCCGGTGACGTCATCATCATTATCCTCATCATCTTCGTCGTCGTCATCATCGGTGACGTCATCGCCGTCGTGGAGTCTCAGGATGACCGTCTCGGAGTCGACATTGTCGCCCAGACTCGTGTCGCCCTCTAGCGTGTCGCCGAAGGAGGATGTGACGTCACAGAGGCTGGTGTCGGCCTCCAGCTGATCGTGAAGGATCACGGGAAGGCGGTCCTCTGACCGCAGCTCCATCTTGTCTCGACTCCAGGCGTCACGTGACCGGTGGGGTGTGACGCGAGAGTGATTGTAGGAGGGTGATGGGGGCTGAGGGTGGCGAGACGGGCGGTGATGGGGGTGGGGGCAGGATTATTTAAAGAGCGGGTAGAGTGAATTACATCCCTGACCGATGAACACTGTGTCTGTGCTGATCAGTGTTTGGGTCAGTGCCAGTGGCCGGCCTCGGTGACAAGCCTGCGTTACGACCCTCGCAGGCTGATCGACTCGAACGTTAACACTGGGCTCCTCCCCCCAGACACATTAATCTATAATTAACTACCCCGACAGCGATCAGCATATCCACGAAATATCTGAAATTAGTGTGTGGGTGTGTGGGGGATAGGGAGGGGGGATTAGCCGCGGGAGGGGGTTCTTGGCGATTAAGGGGTCGCTGGAAAAGGCTGGAAGCGCATACTGTCAGATACTGAGTCACTGTCTGATTCCTATGTGTTGTAGAATGCAAGGGAAATGAATTAAGTTATCACGTTGGCAGAAACACGTCGAACTGGTCCACATATGTTGTACATTACCACAGAATGGCCTACATATCTTGTAGATTACGGGGACTGTGCCACAGATGTTATAGATTACCATCCAATGACTCACATATCCTCTACATTGCGGGGACTGTGCCACAGATGTTGTAGATTGCCACAGAATGGATCACCTATCCTGTAGATGACGGGGACTGTGCCACAGAATTGCTCACATATCCTGTAGATTACGGGGACTGTGCCACAGATCTTGTAGATTACCATCCAATGGCTTACATATCCTGTAGATTACAGAGACTGTGCCACAGATGTAGATTGCCACAAAATAGCTCACATATCCTGTAGATTACGGGGACTGTACCACGGATGCAGTAGATTACAAATCCAATGGCTCTCATATCCTGTAGATTACGGGGACTGTACCACAGATGCAGTAGATTACAAATCCAATGGCTCTCATATCCTGTAGATTACAACGGAATCAGATGATTTAGATTAGCATTGAATTATTCACGTATCCTTCAGCTAGAAGTAGCAAGTTCTTTGCTCTGCTTTCCTTCACTGACGGTTGTATATGTGACATTTGAACTCCGAAAACAATGATTATACATCGCTGTCTCAGGGTGGCGGCTCTCTCACATACTATATAAACCGTATCCAGACATCCAACAATTAGTTGTGTGCGGAGGTAGCTGTTTATCTACACAAAGCCAGACAAATAACGCAAGCCGAAGCGATGCCTGAGAAGGAAGACCTTCCCTTTCAGCGCTAACACGACTCCTTCTCCAAGGGTGAAGTTTAAAGTAAACCCGCGTCTTCATACGTCACCAAGGCGATATCACTAGGTGGCGCTCCAGTCACCGGGTTGGGTCAGGTTATCATTTGTGGGCGCGGCGGTCATCGCGTGTTGTGTGGCGGCACCGAGCGAGGGCGCTGCCGTCCGTCCCTCAACACAGCAGAGTGCCTCGGGCTACTCTCAGCGACTGCCATACCGCAGGGTGCGCCTCACCGGTGGCTCTCCACTGGCCACCACCCTTTGGAGCCTGCCTGGCTGGCTGACTGGCTGCTGACTGACGCCGTTGGAGGGTGGGGGGGGGGGGGTGGGCCCAACCTCCACCGCTGCATCAACTACCCTCCGCGGCTGGTGGCGGGACAAACCGCTGGTCTGGATCGGCTAAACCCGTGACAACGCGGCAATGCCCTGACAGCGCGCGGCAGGGCCCGCTGGGGATGACACCGAAAGCGTACCCACCCCCCCACTCGCCACGCCACGCCACGCCACGCCACGCCACGCCACGCCACGCCACGCCACGCCACGGCGCCTACGTCTCGGGAAGGATGCTGACCTCCGCTGGGACGCCTCCACTGCGTGGTTGTCTCCAAGCTTTGAAGGTCACATCGAAACACAAGCTGAGGTTGAAAAAGCCGCTGAGTCGAGGGGCCGGGGATGGGGGGGGGGACCCTGTCATCTTTGTAACATAAGATGATGACGGATGATTTGATGGATCCTTGTTGTAGGCCAACTTTGTGTGCATACAAGCCAAAGCGGATCAAGGATCCTCTCGAAAGAATTAATGATGAGAATTGACAAGAAGACCAACCATAAGCCTTACATATATATGCATACATTTATATAAATTTATTTAAGTTATAACATACACGGACGTATTCAATATTTTGAAGACAGCCCCACCAGTGCCAAAGCCTGATGTCTGTTGATCTGACGCTCAGTGACTTTACTAACTGAGGTATGGCAACTGTTCCGTGGCAATAATAATGAGGGACTGTCAAGCAGTGTGTCTTTATTATTTATGCGTGCAGCGAGGGCCCTATGTATGCCTGGCGAGGCGCCGTACAGACTGTCTGGCGAGGCGCCGTACAGACTGTCTGGCGAGGCGCCGTACAGACTGTCTGGCGAGACGCCGTACAGACTGTCTGGCGAGGCGCCGTACAGACTGTCTAGCTAGGCGCCGTACAGACTGTCTGGCGAGGCGCCGTACAGACTGTCTAGCTAGGCGCCGTACAGACTGTCTGGCGAGGCGCCGTACAGACTGTCTAGCTAGGCGCCGTACAGACTGTCTGGCGAGGCGCCGTATAGTCGGCAAGGCGCCTATACAGTATGCCTGGCGAGGCACCGTACAGACTGTCTGGCGAGACGCCGTATAGTCGGCAAGGCGCCTATACAGTATGCCTGGCGAGGCACCGTACAGACTGTCTGGCGAGGCGCCGTATAGTCGGCAAGGCGCCTATACAGTATGCCTGGCGAGGCACCGTACAGACTGTCTGGTGAGACGCCGTATAGTCGGCAAGGCGCCTATACAGTATGCCTGGCGAGGCACCGTACAGACTGTCTGGCGAGACGCCGTATAGTCGGCAAGGCGCCTATACAGTATGCCTGGCGAGACGCCGTACAGACTGTCTGGCGAGGCGCCGTATAGTCGGCAAGGCGCCTATACAGTATGCCTGGCGAGGCGCCGTACAGACTGTCTGGCGAGGCGCCGTATAGTCGGCAAGGCGCCTATACAGTATGCCTGGCGAGGCGCCGTACAGACTGTCTGGCGAGGCACCGTACAGACTGTCTGGCGAGACGCCGTTCAGACTGTCTGGCGAGACGCCGTACAGACTGTCTAGCGAGGCGCCGTACAGACTGTCTGGCGAGACGCCGTTCAGACTGTCTGGCGAGACGCCGTACAGACTGTCTGGCGAGACGCCGTACAGACTGTCTGGCGAGGCGCCGTACAGACTGTCTGGCGAGACGCCGTTCAGACTGTCTGGCGAGACGCCGTATAGTCGGCAAGGCGCCTATGCAGTATGCCTGGCGAGGCGCCGTACAGACTGTCTGGCGAGGCACCGTACAGACTGTCTGGCGAGACGCCGTTCAGACTGTCTGGCGAGACGCCGTACAGACTGTCTGGCGAGGCACCGTACAGACTGTCTGGCGAGACGCCGTTCAGACTGTCTGGCGAGACGCCGTACAGACTGTCTGGCGAGACGCCGTATAGTCGGCAAGGCGCCTATACAGTATGCCTGGCGAGGCGCCGTACAGACTGTCTGGCGAGGCGCCGTATAGTCGGCAAGGCGCCTATACAGTATGCCTGGCGAGGCGCCGTTCAGACTGTCTGGCGAGGCGCCGTACAGACTGTCTGGCGAGGCACCGTACAGACTGTCTGGCGAGACGCCGTTCAGACTGTCTGGCGAGACGCCGTACAGACTGTCTAGCGAGGCGCCGTATAGTCGGCAAGGCGCCTATACAGTATGCCTGGCGAGGCGCCGTACAGACTGTCTGGCGAGGCGCCGTATAGTCGGCAAGGCGCCTATACAGTATGTCTGGCGAGGTGCCGTACAGACTGTCTGGCGAGGCGCCGTACAGACTGTCTGGCGAGATGCCGTACAGACTGTCTGGCGAGACGCCGTACAGACTGTCTGGCGAGGCGCCGTACAGACTGTCTAGCGAGGCGCCGTACAGACTGTCTGGCGAGGCGCCGTATAGTCGGCAAGGCGCCTATACAGTATGCCTGGCGAGGTGCCGTACAGACTGTCTGGCGAGGCGCCGTATAGTCGGCAAGGCGCCTATACAGTATGCCTGGCGAGATGCCGTACAGACTGTCTGGCGAGGCGCCGTACAGACTGTCTGGCGAGGCGCCGTACAGACTGTCTGGCGAGGCGCCGTATAGTCGGCAAGGCGCCTATACAGTATGCCTGGCGAGGTGCCGTTCAGACTGTCTAGCGAGGCGTCGTACAGACTGTCTGGCGAGGCGCCGTATAGTCGGCAAGGCGCCTATACAGTATGCCTGGCGAGGTGCCGTACAGACTGTCTGGCGAGGCACCGTACAGACTGTCTAGCGAGGCGCCGTACAGATTGTCTGGCGAGACGCCGTACACACTGTCTGGCGAGGCGCCGTACAGACTGTCTAGCGAGGCGCCGTACAGACTGTCTGGCGAGGCGCCGTACAGACTGTCTGGCGAGGCACCGTACAGACTGTCTGGCGAGGCGCCGTACAGACTGTCTGGCGAGGCGCCGTACAGACTGTCTGGCGAGGTGCCGTACAGACTGTCTGGCGAGGCGCCGTACAGACTGTCGGGCAAGGCGCCGTACAGACTGTCTAGCGAGGCGCCGTACAGACTGTCTGGCGAGGCGCCGTACAGACTGTCTGGCGAGGCGCCGTATAGTCGGCAAGGCGCCTATACAGTATGCCTGGCGAGGTGCCGTACAGACTGTCTGGCGAGGCGCCGTACAGACTGTCTGGCGAGGCGCCGTACAGACTGTCTGGCGAGGCGCCGTATAGTCAACAAGGCGCCTATACAGTATGCCTGGCGAGGTGCCGTACAGACTGTCTGGCGAGGCACCGTACAGACTGTCTGGCGAGGCGCCGTATAGTCGGCAAGGCGCCTATGCAGTATGCCTGGCGAGGCGCCCTACAGACTGTCTGGCGAGGCACCGTACAGACTGTCTGGCGAGACGCCGTTCAGACTGTCTGGCGAGGCGCCGTACAGACTGTCGAGCGAGGCGCCGTACAGACTGTCTGGCGAGGCGCCGTACGGACTGTCTGGCGAGGCGCCGTACAGACTGTCTGGCGAGGCGCCGTACAGACTGTCTGGCGAGGCGCCGTATAGTCGGCAAGGCGCCTATACAGTATGCCTGGCGAGGCGCCGTACAGACTGTCTGGCGAGACGCCGTACAGACTTTCTGGCGAGGCGCCGTATAGTCGGCAAGGCGCCTATACAGTATGCCTGGCGAGGCGCCGTACAGACTGTCTGGCGAGACGCCGTACAGACTTTCTGGCGAGGCGCCGTATAGTCGGCAAGGCGCCTATACAGTATGCCTGGCGAGGCGCCGTACAGACTGTCTGGCGAGACGCCGTACAAACTGTCTGGCGAGGCGCCGTACAGACTGTCTAGCGAGGCGCCGTACAGACTGTCTGGCGAGGCGCCGTATAGTCGGCAAGGCGCCTATACAGTATGCCTGGCGAGGCGCCGTACAGACTGTCTGGCGAGGCGCCGTACAGACTGTCTAGCGAGGCGCCGTACAGACTGTCTGGCGAGACGCCGTATAGTCGGCAAGGCGCCTATGCAGTATGCCTGGCGAGGTGCCGTACAGACTGTCTGGCGAGGCGCCGTATAGTCGGCAAGGCGCCTACACAGTATGCCTGGCGAGGCGCCGTACAGACTGTCTGGCGAGGCGCCGTAAAGTCGGCAAGGCGCCTATACAGTATGCCTGGCGAGGTGCCGTACAGACTGTCTGGCGAGGCGCCGTATAGTCGGCAAGGCGCCTATACAGTATGCCTGGCGAGGCGCCGTACAGACTGTCTGGCGAGGCGCCGTATAGTCGGCAAGGCGCCTATGCAGTATGCCTGGCGAGGTGCCGTACAGACTGTCTGGCGAGGCGCCGTATAGTCGGCAAGGCGCCTATACAGTATGCCTGGCGATGCGCCGTACAGACTGTCTGGCGAGGCGCCGTATAGTCGGCAAGGCGCCTATACAGTATGCCTGGCGAGGCGCCGTACAGACTGTCTGGCGAGGCGCCGTAAAGTCGGCAAGGCGCCTATACAGTATGCCTGGCGAGGCGCCGTACAGACTGTCTGGCGAGGCGCCGTAAAGTCGGCAAGGCGCCTATACAGTATGCCTGGCGAGGTGCCGTACAGACTGTCTGGCGAGGCGCCGTATAGTCGGCAAGGCGCCTATACAGTATGCCTGGCGAGGTGCCGTACAGACTGTCTGGCGAGGCGCCGTACAGACTGTCCTGATGCTCTCACGACGCTGTATGCTGTGTGAAGTGACGTCAGCATTGTTGCCATATTCAAAGACACAGTTAATGGCCTTTCAGCCACGTTGCACGGCGCCAAACGTATTCCCGCGGGCTACTCCGCCGAGTGACTACCGTGCCCCACCGGAACCCAGGCAGCCGGACGCAGTCATTTGGAGAGTGATCTCCAGTGTGCAGGAACAACACTTTCCCACAGGTGGCGCCTTACACCACCTAATCGCGTATGAGGCTGTCGACAATTGGTTCTTCCACGTGACTAGGTTGGCTACTATCTGATACCCTTACTAATCATATAGATCCACAGCAGGTTCGACAACTAGAGGTTCGACACCTAGGGTTCGACACCTAATCTGGGGCATGTTTCATTCCTTCATCCTTCATCGTCTCGGGAGGTTCCTTGGCCCAATTTAGCCTGTATGTGCACAAAAGTGGCCTAAAACACCAACATTCCATTCCATTCCTAGGGTTCGACAACTAGGGTTCGACACCTGGGGTTCGACACCTGGGGTTCGACACCTAGGGTTCGACACCTAGGTTCGACACCTAGAGTTCGACACCTAGGGTTCGACACCTAGGGTTCGACAACTAGGGTTCCACACAAAGACTTCGACACCTAGGATTCCACACCTAGGGTTCGACACAAAGACTTCGACACCTAGGATTCCACACCTAGGGTTCGACACAAAGACTTCGACACCTAGGATTCCACACCTAGGGTTCCACACAAAGATTTCGACACTTATAGCTGGCACATATATGGTCTGTCAGACCATATAATAGCGCGAAAGCCATTTTAGTTATCTTTTTCGTGAGAGGTATCGCCCTCCAAGGCATTGCTGGACGTCCAGGGAGGCCCCCGACCAGATGTACATAATGCAGCCCCCGGGGCACTACAGATGGTTGTGTATGCACATATGTGACTCCCATATGACCCCGCGTTCACTTTTTCTCTGTTACCCCGAAACACAAAAAGCAACATTGTCTCTCCATGTGACTATCTGAGAAAATTTAAATCAGCAAAGAAAGAAATGATTGTTTTTTTATTGCTCGTATATTCCCACGATTCCCCTGTCAACGCGAAACATTCGGGACGTAGCATCGCTGTGTCGAGTTGCGCTAATGATAGCGGGGTCGTGATAGCCGAAAGAAACTGAAAGTTAAGATTCCACCAGTTTTTCGAAGACTAAAAACTACACTGGGAGTGATATTGTAAAGTTCCGTATAGAGAGTTAGTCCATTGTCCCTCTAATGTCCGCCGGCAAGAGAGCTCATGTTAAGGCGAATTGAAAGCCGAGTACATATATTTTCAAGAATGAACTGTTACACAGGTATTCTCTGACTTAAAGTACGATGCGCCTCACATGTTCCCCGTTGCGTGAATAAGAGTCCTTTTAAAATGTACATTGCATCTCTCGCTTCTGAAAGCAATAAAACAGCTCGTTGAAGCCGGTCCATCGTTCTTCCAACAACCCACGACATGTATTATTGTACTAAGTGAGCTAAACTGAAAAGATGGTTCGCCCCAACATGGAAGAACCATTGGAACCTGCAGACACAAGTCAGTTGAATTCACCTGCAAATTGCATGAATGAAGTTGTTTTGGGAATCACCACACGAAGGTTAGTTAATTGACATGGATTATGCGTCATTATACAGACCACGAGCACTCGAATCAGTACGTTGCTATCTATATATAATAACAGCGTATGCAACATTTCAGAGATACCTGACAAACATTGGATATTTTAAAATATACCATTGTTGTCAGGCATTCAAAAATAACATCAAACAAAGCATTTCATAATCCGTTGTGGTTGAGACTTGTTTCAGAGAAGCTCATTTATTGCTAATGATTGGCATTGACTGCGATTGTCGATTTCGTAACATAAAAGGAAGATTGCTCAGCTGCAATATAGTTGGTCTCATTGTAGCCCTGAAGAACCCAGGCCTCGCTACCGCTCGGCCAGGGTCCTGAAGTGCAGCCTGCAAATCCTTAGCGATTTGAAACCCCTCCACTTTAATCTGACTAGTGTCACTTTGTGGGTGAATAATACCACGTCCAATCCTTATTATATTTGAATTCTACATACCTTTAACTATCTATTTACGTATAGTTTGTTTCTTTAAAGAACTGTTGATGTCCACAATACCGGCGATATTCCGCATTTCATATGTAACCTGCGCGCAGCCATTCGAAGTGACAAGCGGCAACTTTGTCAACAGATGGCGCTACAGGGCGGAAGCGGCAAATTCCCCGGTTTTACCGGTTTACCTCGTACAATTTTACTGGACGCTCGCGCTCGATTCTAAGACGTTTTCGCGCATATCTACAAGAAAATAAAATGGGTGTCTTCTGGATGTGGAAATCGCAATATAACGAAGACACAAAGATTGCACAGTATAATGCAAGGCTTCATTCAATCTTAATGTCATCATTATGTCGCGATTTCCACATCCAGAAGACACTCATTTTTTTATTGTGGAGATGCATGTCCACGTCTTGGATCGAGCGCGAACGCCTAGCAAAATTGTATGTGGTAAACCGGTAAAACCGGGGAATTTGCCGCTTCCGCCCTGTAGCGCCATCTGTTGACAAAGTTGCCGCTTGTCACTTCGAATGGCTGCGCGCATGTTACAAATGAAATGCGGAATATCGCCGGTATTGTGGACATCAACAGTTCTTCAAAGAAACAAACTATACGTAAATAGATAGTTAAAGGTATGTAGAATTCAAATATAATAAGGATTGGACGTGGTATTATTCACCCACAAAGTGACACTAGTCAGATTAAAGTGGAGGGGTTTCAAATCGCTGAGGATTTGCAGGCTGCACTTCAGGACCCTGGCCGAGCGGTAGCGAAGCCTGGGTTCTTCAGGGCTAGTCTCATTGAGGCCTTGGCGAGTCTAAGCCCGGAGACTATTGGAAGAGCTACAGACGGTTCATTTCAGTGTGTTCTTCCTAATCTGTTGGTTAACTCATGGGCTGACCAGGATTATCGTTTCCGACTCGTATCCACGCGACCCTACTCACCAGATGGCGACACTTTCAAAATCGTTAATGTTATTAAGAGTGAGTTTGGATAGGGTCAAGATAAACCAAACGCAAAACCCGCATTCCGCGTGAATGTGGCACTTGCTGAACTGCACAAATCATGAAGATCGTTAAATATTACTATAGAATAAATCAATGGATACGCGTTGGGTTCAATATTTTATTCTCGTTGTTATAATATTATTTACGGGTTTTTTTTAGGGTGGCGGGGTGGGACGCAGCTGAGAGTAGGGTGCAGGACAGGTAGCGGTGGCGTTCCGCGGTGGGTTCATTTGGCAAAAATAGTTCTCATTTGCATCTTATCCTGTCCATCCGCCATGTAGTGAGTAAAACCATATAATTACCTTGATAAGGGAGTACAGACTGGGCCACTTAAAGTAATTTAACATGTTCTGTTGCGACCACGAAATGGTCGTTGCTGTCTGCCAGATAATGGCGGCCAGCACAGCACGCATATGGTACAGCCATCTAGCGGGCCTTGTGGTTAACTAATGAATTTTGTCAGGTAAGATTATTACATCCATGCGATCAGAAGATACCTTCTGGTGCAAACAGGCTTCCAACAACACTGCATAAAACGCAAATGTCCCCCGGAAAGACCGCGGAAAGGCCCCCTGCCCTATTGTTGTTATCCAGATCTCCGTAGAGTATACAAAGTCCTTATGTTCCGACCCCCTTTGATGGCCAGTTTTAAACCTGTCTCTGCTGCGGCCTTCATAATTAAAATTATGTTATGTACTCACGAGGCTCCATGAAAGGTCTGATTACGGAATGATATCAACCAATATTTTCCGTTGACCAAGGACATCATACAAGTCTTATACAACCTGGGGCTCATAGTGTGGTCCCGGCATGCCCGTATTTATTATTGGGTGACGTCATAAATGCGCCACAGCTTGAGGAATGAGTGGCGAGGGGTGAGGGGTGGGGAGTGGAGGGGGGGGGGGTGGGGAGTGGAGGGGGGGAGGGGTGGGGAGTGGAGGGGTAGCAACTATGTTTTCTGTGTCACACATCCCCTGCATATGTATCTTATATAGAGCTTCCTTACCGTCAATATCACTTCAACAAACACCGGACACCGTGTGTTAGTGAAATACGATAGTCGATAATATATGTATGTATGTAATTTATTTCCTCCACTCGCTGGAGAGTTCAAGCAACGTATGTTACAGACAAATACATAAATATCAGAGTAGTAACGGTAACGATAATAATAATAAAACAATGAAAAATATAACACATAATTAAAGTATTTACAATATCATTTGACTATACTAGAATAATAATAGGGCAGACGCGGCTCCAAACACAGAGCCTGCCATGCCCTGCCACTTATTGTGGTGAACACGTCTAAATCATCGGTGTATTCGTTTGGATGAGGTCTATGGCCCAAAATGAGAGCGGTTACAAGATTTTCACTCAAGTTAAAAAGATAGGAGGAAAACTGGACGCTACATTGGTTGATTATTTCGGTCCAGAACATCTCTCTAGCCGCCTGGTATTTGTCACGCGAGTGGAGAACGTGATTTAAGGGGACAGATATTTGTTTTTTGCAATATTCACAAGCTGAATCTGGTTCTTTATAGAGGACGCAGTTAAGTCGTGCCAGCGCGCGCAGTTGCCTTTTCTCATTAAACCGCGTGCTTTCCATTTGCCAGTAAATATGTATATGCAGGTTACAGCCATATACTCCATTAAAATAATTATATTTTTCCTGAACAATTTGTTGCGAGAGCTGAGTCTCTTTGTGACTCTTAACAGATGCTCTAACTGTGTTTTTCCACTCTCGCTTAAAAGGGAAACTGTTATCTGACACATACTTTGAAATATGCTCAAACAAATCATACTTCGATAACACATTAGGTAAATCTTTAACAATACCTGTACACTTGCCATTTGCGTTTTGAAAGAGTCGCTCAACAAAGACGACCTTAGCCAACTTGTTAACATGTAGCTGGTATAGGCGTCCCAGGAACTGTAACTTTTTGACGTCGATCGTGCATTCAAAACCAAGATCATTTACCATGCATCGAGTGATAGTTGCACTACAATTTCTGGGAAGATTCTGGATAAATCGCAGGCAAAATGAATGAGCCCGCTCCAACTGAGCTAACTCGCTGCAGCTTAAATTCCACCACAGCTCAGCCCCATACAACGCACGAGGCAAAACGACAGTCCTATATAATCGCACGGCAGTGACACAGCTGAGTTCCGCGGGTCTTACACCATAGCCTACTAGTGTCATCAAACCGCTTCTCAGTTTAGAGGCTGCATCGCTCGTTCTCTCCACTGATCTATTTAGTGAATTTAACCGTATACCGTATACCGATGTCGATAATGCGTTCGCCGTTTGCTAAGGTGGCGGACAAGGTATTCAGCTTGAAGAATAACTTAAGAAGTGCAAATGATGGTCAACGAAGCGTTTAGAAGTATAGAAATCAGTGGATACTTCACTTACCTGACTTCCGGTATATCCCCCCCCCCGCTTATCTTCGCCCCCCCCCCTCCCCGCCCATTTGGCTGCATCCTCTTCTCTCCATCTCCCCATCTCCCCACCGTCAGAGTCGCGGACGCTCTACCATTTGTTCAGCGGTTTGTCCCGCCTCCTCAATGACACGCGCGTCAAGGTCGTCAAGGTCGAAAAGGTCAATCTGACCTCGTTAACGCAGCTCATCGCAGCGTAATTTTCAGTTCGTGGGTGCGGTGAGCCTTTCATCCAGCAATACCTTCGCATTGTAAAGGATGCTCAGTAATTGTATGTTCTTGCAATTATAGGGGGGGGGGGGGAGAGGGGGGCAAGGGGTATTTGCGTTCCTCGGGATTGGGCTTTTCACTTCACCGTGCACTGGGAATGAGGAAAATAATTATCCGTGAACTAGGCATGGGGTCTTAGCCGACCGCCGTGCTCAAGGATCTTCATTAATCGTCAGCTGGGAATTTCAATATTAAATAACCGTGAATTGGGAAGTCGTCAATTCAGTATCGTGTATCCGCCCTTCCATTGCATACGGAGAGTTCTGCTTTTGATTCATCGTGACCTGGGAATAAAGAAATTTATTTTTCGTGATCTGGGAACCAGCATTTGTGATTAACGGAAGTGCGATTAAGTGGCGCGCACTGTATATATACCATTACGTAATTAGGACAATTAGATTACGGTTCTGCAACAATAAGTCTCCAGTGTTAGGAACTATAACGTCGATGATACATAAATGCACTTTAGTGTCAATTAGTTCTTCTACTTTCAACCAAATGTATCTTGTGCACTCATAATGCAGGATAACATGTTCTAAAGTTTCAATATTTCCACAGGTCTTACAGTGAGGCCCTTCACATAACTTCCATTCGAATAGATTAGTACAAGCTAAAATCCTATGCATTATCTTATATTGAAGCTGTGCATCGTTATACCGCGCGTTACCTTTAGAGGGAGAGTAAAAAACCTTCTAAAATCAACATCGTCCAAAAAAAGAAATTTGGCGATCCAGCTGGCAATGAATGTGGGTGATCTTTCTATAGGCTCAGTTAATATTTGTCGTATCAACACGCTGGTTACATACGTTATTGGATGCTTTATGCCATTCAAGTTAACAACAAAAACATTAGTGGCATCTTCGTCGGCGTCTTTGTCTATTGACTTGCCATAGTTAGTACTTCTCAACCTATTGACCCATTGTTTAGGTATCGCATGACATATAATATTACATAAAATAAAATTGATATGAACTTTATACTTTGACTGTAACAATTGCGTACTAAACCATCTTCCTTCGTTATTTATTAAATGGATTAATACCGCTTTCCTGCCACTTTGTAAAATCAGTTTTGATTTTTTTTTTGCGATCCACCATAAACCGTCGGCTCTGATATTCCTGTATGTTTGGTGCGGCAGAGAAAAACTAGACCAGACATCTAGCACTTGCTTGTAAAACATGCTTATTAATGAATTCTGTCCTCGAAGACGTGGCTATGTCTGAACAGTGATATGTTTACTGGACCAGTGTTCATTTCATCAGTATTTTATCGTGTTAATGACGATATACCACACACGAAGAGAAGCATTACAACACACTGTAATTCTCACCTCATTTATGCCTTAAGCACAACTTGGTATCTACACTCGTGGCCGCCGTATTACACCAGTTAATTAGCACGATATTAAAACCATTATCGCCTTTGTAGAGACGAACAACTGGTACATTGTTCACTGCAAGAGATATATTAAAGCAAAAAAATTAAGGCAACCCGCCCCCAGCAATGTCAAGCAGAGCGCCATTTTGCCGTGAGCAGTGACGCATATTGTGACTATTCATGTGGCGCCGCCAAAAGTTATAACACGCGGAGAGAGAGATCAGGGCCACGATTTCTAGATGAACAGCGGCAGTTCCAAGCCGCACAGTAGCGCAAGATCTTAGTCTTTAATGGACAAGTACCGTCCAAACAAAATGATATACGTCTTGCGACGATTGACTCCGCAACAATGCCATGATTGGAGTTAGAATCGCAGCTATTTATAATAGAGATTATCACGCGCTCTTGTTTTGCTCACACACTAGGCGCAATTTCCGGTTTGAATAAATTAGAGTATCGCCTCCTGATTGGTCAATCACAGACACGCCTCCAAAAAGGGCTGCCGCCTGGGTAGGCAGCGAAATCGTGCCTGGCGATCACTTCTAAATTTTACTGTGAGCTACAGATAGAACGAAAAATTCTGTATCATTGGGTATCATATGAATCGGTAAAGCAGCGTTAGAGGCCAGGCTGGCGGTTCCCTTTAATGTTACACTGACGGCTTGAGTTAGCCATTCAGAGGCCGAGCATCTCGGGGTAGCAGACCTTGGCTCAGGATGAAGGGTATCAAGATCATAACACGAGTGGCTACCAGTCCCACATTAAGTAACACTTGAGAATGACCTGACTTACGACAATGAATCTTTTGTTTTGGACTCTGTGTTGGATTCTGACGTCCGTGGACAATAGCTTTTGTATGGTGGTAGTACCAACAAGGAAAAAGCCAGGATGCCCAATCTACGCCCTTAGCAGCGCCCCAAACGCACTGCCCCAGCACTACGTGGGAGATGGTCGAGACAAGCCACTGAATCCCGAAATCTCCATCCAGCAAGACATCCAGGAAGCGTCACTAGTGGGCTTGGGGATCCTGGGCCATCCGAGCGTCATCGATGGCCCACGTGGGCACATGGAGACAGGTCACGTGATTCGGAAGAGGCAGCGCCGAGAATTGCCGAGAGCGACACCGGATTTTCCCGATAAGTCTGCTTCCGGGATTCCGAAAAGCGATCGGTGGATAGAGTTTGAGAACCTAGGAGAGCTGGAAGAGATCGAAGGCACGCTACTAACGTTCACGGATACGGATGAAAAGAAGCGACCCAGACTGGCCAGGGCGACTTGCTTGGACGGCTCAAAGGGGAGTGACAGCACCCCAAGCCCGCCCCTCACCACCCACAACCGCCGCCGGCTCCTCCCCAACATATTGACGCAAACCGGGCATCCAAATCCGACACGAGCGTCCCTCGGCGTCGCCGCAGCTAAATCCAGATCTCGGAGCGCTAGATCCAGATCCAGGAGTGCTAGATCCAGATCCAGGAGCGCTAGATCCAGATCCAGGAGCGCTAGATCCGCCGTACGTCTGAATCCGACCGATCCAGAGTCCTCCTCCGCTGTTGTACCAGGGCCTCCCGAGGTGTATTCCGAAGCTACCACCGCTTCTTGGACGACAACAGATCCGGACGCCACCAATGTCAAGGTCACCCAGACGAGCATCCCTGGTCATCAGGTCGCGGACGTCATCAGATCCGATACAGAATCCGATACACAATCATTCCATCCTGTCACTGTGGCCGGATACCCGTTATGGGATCCGAATGAAGCGACGTCCCCGGCGGTCACCGTTGATGACGTCACAGAGGAGCCGATGGAGCGATGCTCATCGGGGAACCAGGAAGGCAGTGGCCAGCGTTGTCATGACGGGATGTTAGACCGCGTGTTTTGGGGACTCCGCCTGGCGTTTGCTTGCTGTAGTTTAGCCGGCAACGCCTTGGTGATCACGGCTTTCACCATGGACACGGCCTGTAGAGGGGTCGTCATTATCTTCCTGCTCAACATCGCTCTCGTCGACGTCATTATAGCCACTTGGGACCTCCTGCTTCGCCACCTCTTCCAAGTGTCATCGGCACTTCCGCTTCCGGTCTGCCTCGTCCTTGGGTACGTCCATTCGGCGCTCGTCACGATCCACTTTCTGTCCGTGGCCCTGATCGCCTTATTCAAGTGTGTCTTCTTCATCACGGAAGGGAGACTGCCCAAGCGGATCTACACCCACCAGAGCTGCGCCCTCCAATGCGCCGCCATCTGGATTCTGGTCATACTGGTGGCGACCGCGCAGCTGATCGTCTACGGCGCCATCTACCAGACGGAGTGCTCGATGACCTGGACCAGGGCGCATATAATGGGCACCACCTTTCAGGTAATCCATGGATTCTGCCTCATCGCCGTTCTGACCTCCTTCGCCGCTGGCCGAGTGCTCATCAGTCGCCGAGGCCGCAGCTTCGCCACCAAGCTGCCGGTCCTGCAAACCGCCCAGCGGGTCTGCAGCCTCATTCTGGCCACCACCATCGTCGTCATGGCGACCGACGCCCTGGTGTATCTCCTGCCACGCTTGCTCGACTCGTACATCACGTGGTACGCCTGGGCGGTGGCGCAGCTGCTGTTTTATCTGACCATCGCCCTCTACCCGGTAATCTACATCTGCAGCGTGGAGAGCCTCATGTTCGCCGTGCGCGCCATCTTGGTGTGCCGACACCCGCGCCTGGTGCGCCGGGAGGCCAACAGGAGGCGCGTCATCGGGGCTCTGAATGGCGCCGTGACGCCATGACAGCGGCGGGCAGTGAATACCGTTGTCATTTTAACAGGCGAATTAATAAATATAAGGTGACAAGCATGCTCACATTTTCTTTGTCAGCCATTTTGTTTTGACGCTAACCGAGAATAACGCCGTGGCTGTACTTTATGGTGAAGCTAGCAAAGTGAGCCAATCGCATGTGGAGCCACCCAAGTGCTCTGTTAGAAAAACACCCTGACATATGATAAGGTGCATGATCTGCAATTACCGGGAAAGACTTTAGGGAGGTGGGGAGGTGAGGGTAACAGGACGGACAGGTAACAGGCAATGCACCTGACAAGACACCTCGCACATGGCAATACACCTTGCAATACACATGGCAATGCACCTGACAATACACCTGGCAAACACCGCGCAATACACCTGGCAATACACTTGGCAATACTCCTCGCAATACAACTGACAATACACATGACAATACACCTGGCAATACAACTGACAATACTCCTCGCAATACAGCTGACAATACACCTGGTAATACACTTGATAATACACATGACAATACACCTGACAATGCACCTGACAATACACCTGGCAATACACTTGACAATACACCTGACAATGCACCTGACAATACACCTGGCAATACACTTGACAATACACCTGGCAGTACACCTCGTAATACACTTGACAATACACCTGGCAATACACATGACAATACACTTAGGAGTACACCTCGCAATTCACCTGACAATACACCTTACAATAAGCCTGACAATACACCTGACAATACACATGACAATACACCTGACAATGCACCTGACAATACACCTGGCAATACACTTGACAATACACCTGGCAGTACACCTCGTAATACACTTGACAATACACCTGGCAATACACATGACAATACACTTAGGAGTACACCTCGCAATTCACCTGACAATACACCTTACAATAAGCCTGACAATACGCCTGACAATACACCTGACAATACACCTGACAATGCACCTGACAATACACTTGACAATACACCTGACAATACACCTGGCAATACACTTGACAATACACCTGGCAGTACACCTCGTAATACACTTGACAATACACCTGGCAATACACATGACAATACACTTAGGAGTACACCTCGCAATTCACCTGACAATACACCTTACAATAAGCCTGACAATACACCTGACAATACACCTGGCAATACACTTAACAATACACTTGGCAATACACCTGGCAATACACCTTACAATACGCCTGACAATACACCTGACAATACACCTGGCAGTACACCTTACAATACACCTGGCAATACACTTGACAATACACCTGACAATACACCTGGCAATACACTTGACAATACACATGACAATACACCTGGCAATACACATGACAATACACTTAGGAATACATCTCGCAATTCACCTGGCAATACACCTTACAATAAGCCTGACAATACACCTGGCAATACACTTGACAATACACCTGACAATACACCTGGCAATACACTTGACAATACACCTGACAATACACCTGGCAATACACTTGACAATACACATGACAATACACCTGGCAATACACTTGACAATACACCTGACAATACACTTGACAATACACATGACAATACACCTGGCAATACACATGACAATACACTTAGGAATACACCTCGCAATTCACCTGGCAATACACCTTACAATACGCCTGACAATACACCTGACAATACACCTGGCAATACACTTGACAATACACCTGACAATACACCTGGCAATACACTTGACAATACACATGACAATACACTTAGGAATACACCTCGCAATTCACCTGGCAATACACCTTACAATACACCTGACAATACACCTGACAATACACTTCGCAATACATCTGACAATACACCTGGCAATACACTTGAAATACACATGACAATACACCTGACAATACACCTGACAATACACCTGACAATACACCTAGCAATACACCTGACAATACACCTGACAATACACTTCGCAATACATCTGACAATACACCTGGCAATACACTTGACAATGCACATGACAATACACCTTACAATACACCTGAAAATACACCTGGCAATACACTTGACAATACACCTGGCAGTACACCTCGTAATACACTTGACAATACACCTGGCAATACACATGACAATACACTTAGGAATACATCTCGCAATTCACCTGGCAATACACCTTACAATACGCCTGACAATACACCTGACAATACACCTGGCAATACACTTGACAATACACCTGACAATACACCTGGCAATACACTTGACAATACACCTGACAATACACCTGGCAATACACTTGACAATACACCTGGCAATACACTTGACAATACACCTAACAATACACCTGGCAATACACTTGACAATACACATGACAATACACCTGGCAATACACATGACAATACACTTAGGAATACACCTCGCAATTCACCTGGCAATACACCTTACAATACGCCTGACAATACACCTGACAATACACCTGGCAATACACTTGACAATACACATGACAATACACTTAGGAATACACCTCGCAATTCACCTGGCAATACACCTTACAATACACCTGACAATACACCTGACAATACACTTCGCAATAAATCTGACAATACACCTGGCAATACACTTGAAATACACATGACAATACACCTGACAATACACCGACAATACACCTGACAATACACCTGGCAATACACCTGACAATACAACTGACAATACACTTCGTAATACATCTGACAATACACCTGGCAATACACTTGACAATACACATGACAATACACCTTACAATACACCTGACAATACACCTGGCAATAAACTTGATAATACACATGACAATACACCTTACAATACACCTGACAATACACATGACAATACACCTGGCAATTCACCTGGCAATACACCTTACAATGCGCATGACAATACACCTGGCAATACACCTGACAATACACCTGACAATACACCTCGCAATACATCTGACAATACACCTGACAATACACCTGGCAATACGCTTGACAATACACATGACAATACACCTGACAATGCACCTGACAATACACCTGGCAATACACTTGACAATACACATGACAATACACCTGACAACACACCTGGCAATACACATGACAATACTCCTGACAATACTCCTGACAATACATTTGACAATACACTTGACAATAAACCTGACAACACACATATACCTGACAATACACCGGGCAATACACTTGACAATACACCTGGCAATACATCTGGCAATAAACCTGGCAATACACTTGACAATACACATGATAATACACCTCGCAATACACCTGACGATACATCTCGCAATACACCTGTAAATAACCTTGAAAATACGCCCGACAGTACACCTCGCAACACACATGACAATACACATGGCAATACACCTGATAATACACATGACAATACACCTGGCAATACACCTGACAAACAGCTGGCAGTACACATGACAATATACCTGACAATACACCGGACAATACAACTGACAATACACTTGAAAATATACTTGACAATAAACAAGACAATACACATGACACCTGGCAATATACCTGACAATATACCTGGCAATACACATGACAATGCATCTGACAATACATCTGACAACACACCTGGCAATACACATGACAATACACATTTGACAATGCACTTGACAATAAACCTGACAACACACATGCACCTGACAATACACCTGGCAATACACTTGACAATACACCTGGCAATACATCTGGCAATAAACCTGGCAATACACTTGACAATGCACTTGACAATACACATGATAACACATCTCGCAATACACCTGGCAATAACCTTGAAAATACGCCCGACAGTACACCTCGCAATACACCTGACAATACACATGGCAATACACCTGACAATACACATGGCAATACATCTGACAATACACCTGACAATACACCTGACAATACACCTAACAATACACAAGTATAATAATTATATATATATATATTTGCAGCTGGGTTTACAGCTTTTCGTCAGTTTAAATGTTACAATGTATGTGCCATGATGTTATCACATATTCCATTAGAGTTTAACTACTGTTTAACTTGTTGTTCAACGTCCTGGGAGTAATAAAATAAAGAAAAATGAAAGTTATTTCATCCTCTACCGTAGTCTCTCCGCCTGACCGTCTAGAGATCGTGTTTCGTGTCTGGACATATGTTCCTCCATGTGAACCGATCTCGGTTCGTGACAGATTGGGTGGCGTCCGTCCGTCCGTCCCTAGCTCCCTTCATCCCCGCACTGCCACCCCCCGTGACAGACTGAGTGGCGTCCGTCCGTCCGTCCCTAGCTCCCCTTCATCCCCGCACCGCCACCCCCCGTGACAGACTGAGTGGCACCCGTCCGTCCGTCCCTACCTCCCTTCATCCCCGCACCGCCACCCCCCGTGACAGACTGAGTGGCACCCGTCCGTCCTTCCCTAACTCCCTTTCATCCCCGAACCGCCCCCCCCCCTGTGACAAACTGAGTGGCGTCCGTCCGTTCGTCCCTAGCTCCCCTTCATCCCCGCACCGCCACCCCCCGTGACAAACTGACTGACGTCCGTTCGTCCGTCCCTAGCTCCCTTCATCCCCGCACCGCCACCCCCCGTGACAGACTGAGTGGCGTCCGCCCGTCCCTAGCTCCCTTCATCCCCGCACCGCCACCCCCCGTGACAGACTGAGTGGCGTCCGTCCGTTCGTCCCTAGCTCCCCTTCATCCCCGCACCGCCACCCCCCGTGACCGACTGAGTGGCGTCCGTCCGTCCGTCCCTAGCTCCCTTCATCCCCGCACCGCCACCCCCCGTGACAGACTGAGTGGCGTCTGTCCGTCCGTCCCTAGCTCTCCTTCATCCCCGCACCGCCACCCCCCGTGACAAACTGACTGACGTCCGTCCGTCCGTCCCTAGCTCCCTTCATCCCCGCACCGCCACCCCCCGTGACAGACTGAGTGGCGTCCGCCCGTCCCTAGCTCCCTTCATCCCCGCACCGCCACCCCCCGTGACAGACTGAGTGGCACCCGTCCGTTCGTCCCTAGCTCCCTTCATCCCCGCACCGCCACCCCCCGTGACAGACTGAGTGGCGTCCGCCCGTCCCTAGCTCCCTTCATCCCCGAACCGCCCCCCCCCCCCCTGTGACAAACTGAGTGGCGTCCGTCCGTTCGTCCCTAGCTCCCCTTCATCCCCGCACCGCCACCCCCCGTGACAAACTGACTGACGTCCGTCCGTCCGTCCCTAGCTCCCTTCATCCCCGCACCGCCACCCCCCGTGACAGACTGAGTGGCGTCCGCCCGTCCCTAGCTCCCTTCATCCCCGCACCGCCACCCCCCGTGACAGACTGAGTGGCACCCGTCCGTTCGTCCCTAGCTCCCTTCATCCCCGCACCGCCACCCCCCGTGACAGACTGAGTGGCGTCCGCCCGTCCCTAGCTCCCTTCATCCCCGCACTGCCACCCCCCGTGACAGACTGAGTGGCGTCCGTCCGTCCGTCCCTAGCTCCCCTTCATCCCCGCACCGCCACCCCCCGTGACAGACTGAGTGGCACCGTCCGTCCCTAGCTCCCTTCATCCCCGCACCGCCACCCCCCGTGACAGACTGAGTGGCACCCGTCCGTCCGTCCCTAACTCGCCTTCATCCCCGCACCGCCACGCGCCGTGACAGACTGAGTGGCGTCCCTCCGTTCGTCCCTAGCTCCCCTTCATCCCCACACCGCCACCCCCCGTGACAAACTGACTGACGTCCGTCCGTCCGTCCCTTGCTCCCCTTCATCCCCGCACCGCCTCCCCCCGTGACAGACTGAGTGGCACCCGTCCGTCCGTCCCTAGCTCCCTTCATCCCCGCACCGCCACCCCCCGTGACAGACTGAGTGGCGTCCGTCCGTCCGTCCCTAGCTCCCCTTCATCCCCGCACCGCCACCCCCCGTGACAGACTGAGTGGCACCGTCCGTCCCTAGCTCCCTTCATCCCCCCACCGCCACCCCCCGTGACAGACTGAGTGGCACCCGTCCGTCCGTCCCTAGCTCCCTTCATCCCCGCACCGCCACCCCCCGTGACAGACTGAGTGGCGTCCGTCCGTCCGTCCCTAGCTCCCCTTCATCCCCGCACCGCCACCCCCCGTGACAGACTGAGTGGCGTCCGTCCGTCCCTAGTTCCCTTCATCCCCGCACCGCCACCCCCTGTGACAGACTGAGTGGCACCCGTCCGTCCGTCCCTAACTCCCCTTCATCCCCGCACCGCCACGCCCCGTGACAGACTGAGTGGCGTCCCTCCGTTCGTCCCTAGCTCCCCTTCATCCCCGCACCGCCACCCCCCGTGACAGACTGAGGGACACCCGTCCGTCCGTCCCTACCTCCCTTCATTCCCGCACCGCCACCCCCCCCGTGACAGACTGAGTGGCACCCGTCCGCCCGTCCCTAGCTCCCCTTCATCCCCGCACCGCCACCCCCCGTGACAGACTGACTGGCGTCCGTCCGTCCATCCCTAGCTCCCCTTCATCCCCGCACCGCCTCCCCCCGTGACAGACTGAGTGGCGTCCGTCCGTCCCTAGCTCCCTTCATCCCCACACCGCCACCCCCCGTGACAGACTGAGTGGCACCCGTCCGTCCGTCCCTACCTCCCTTCATCCCCGCACCGCCACCCCCCGTGACAGACTGAGTGACACCCGTCCGTCCGTCCCTACCTCCCTTCATTCCCGCACCGCCACCTCCCCGTGACAGACCGAGTGGCACCCGTCCGTCCGTCCCTAGCTCCCTTCATCCCCGCACCGCCACCCCCCGTGACAGACTGAGTGGCGTCCGTCCGTCCGTCCCTAGCTCCCCTTCATCCCCGCACCGCCACCCCCCGTGACAGACTGAGTGGCACCCGTCCGTCCGTCCCTACCTCCCCTTCATCCCCGCACCGCCATCCCCCGTGACAGACGGACTGGCGTCCGTCCGTCCGTCCCTAGCTCCCCTTCATCCCCGCACCGCCACCCCCCGTGACAGACTGAGGGACACCCGTCCGTCCGTCCCTACCTCCCTTCATTCCCGCACCGCCACCCCCCCCGTGACAGACTGAGTGGCACCCGTCCGCCCGTCCCTAGCTCCCCTTCATCCCCGCACCGCCACCCCCCGTGACAGACTGACTGGTGTCCGTCCGTCCATCCCTAGCTCCCCTTCATCCCCGCACCGCCTCCCCCCGTGACAGACTGAGTGGCACCCGTCCGTCCGTCCCTAGCTCCCTTCATCCCCGCACCGCCACCCCCCGTGACAGACTGAGTGGCGTCCGTCCGTCCGTCCCTAGCTCCCCTTCATCCCCGCACCGCTACCCCCCGTGACAGACTGAGTGGCACCGTCCGTCCCTAGCTCCCTTCATCCCCGCACCGCCACCCCCCGTGACAGACTGAGTGGCACCCGTCCGTTCGTCCCTAGCTCCCTTCATCCCCGCACCGCCACCCCCCGTGACAGACTGAGTGGCGTCCGTCCGTCCGTCCCTAGCTCCCCTTCATTCCCGCACCGCCACCTCCGTGACAGACTGACTGGCACCCGTCCGTCCGTCCCTAACTCCCCTTCATCCCCGCACCGCCACCCCCCGTGACAGACTGAGTGGCACCCGTCCGTCCGTCCCTAACTCCCCTTCATCCCCGCACCGCCACCACCCGTGACAGACTGAGTGGCGTCCGTCCGTTCGTCCCTAGCTCCCCTTCATCCCCGCACCGCCACCCCCCGTGACAGACTGAGTGGCACCCGTCCGCCTGTCCCTAGCTCCCTTCATCCACGCACCGCCACCCCCCGTGACAGACTGAGTGGCGTCCGTCCGTCCGTCCCTAGCTCCCCTTCATCCCCGCACCGCCACCCCCCGTGACAGACTGAGTGGCACCCGTCCGTCCGTCCCTACCTCCCTTCATCCCCGCACCGCCACCCCCCGTGACAGACTGAGTGGCACCCGTCCGTTCGTCCCTAGCTCCCTTCATCCCCGCACCGCCACCCCCCGTGACAGACTGAGTGGCACCCGTCCGTTCGTCCCTAGCTCTCTTCATCCCCGCACCGCCACCCCCCGTGACAGAGTGAGTGGCGTCCGTCCGTTTGTCCCTAGCTCCCTTCATCCCCGCACCGCCACCCCCCGGAACAGACTGAGTGGCACCCGTCCGTCCGTCCCTAGCTTCCCTTCATCCCCGCACCGCCACCCCCCGTGACAGACTGAGTGGCACCCGTCCGTCCGTCCCTAGCTCCCCTTCATCCCTGCACTGCCACCTCCCATGACAGACTGAGTGGCACCCGTCCGTCCGTCCCTACCTCCCTTTATCCCCGCACCGCCACCCTCCGTGACAGACTGAGTGACACCCGTCCGACCGTCCCTACCTCCCTTCATCCCCGCACCGCCACCCCCGCGTGACAGACTGAGTGACACCCGTCCGTCCGTCCCTACCTCCCTTCATCCCCGCACCGCCACCCTCCGTGACAGACTGAGTGACACCCGTCCGACCGTCCCTACCTCCCTTCATCCCCGCACCGCCACCCCCCGTGACAGACTGAGTGGCGTCCATCCGTCCGTCCCTTGCTCCCCTTCATCCCCGCACCGCCACTCCCCGTGACAGACTGAGTTGCGTCCGTCCGTCCGTCCCTAGCTTCCCTTCATCCCCGCACCGCCACCCCCCGTGACAGACTGAGTGGCGTCCGTCCGTCCGTCCCTAGCTCCCTTCATCCAGGCACCGCCATCCCCCGTGAGAGAATGAGTGGCACCCGTCCGTCCGTCCCTAGCTTCCCTTCATCCCCGCACCGCCACCCCCCGGAACAGACTGAGTGGCACCCGTCCGTCCGTCCCTAGCTTCCCTTCATCCCCGCACCGCCACCCCCCGTGACAGACTGAGTGGCACCCGTCCGTCCGTCCCTAGCTCTCCTTCATCCCTGCACTGCCACCTCCCGTGACAGACTGAGTGGCACCCGTCCGTCCGTCCCTACCTCCCTTCATCCCCGCACCGCCACCTCCCGTGACAGACTGAGTGGCACCCGTCCGTCCGTCCCTAGCTCCCTTCATCCCCGCACCGCCACCCCGCGTGACAGACTGAGTGGCACCCGTCCGTCCGTCCCTACCTTCCCTTCATCCCCGCACCGCCACCACCCGTGACAGACTGAGTGGCACCCGTCCGTCCGTCCCTAGTTCCCCTTCATCCCTGCACCGCCACCTCCCGTGACAGACGGAGTGGCACCCGTCCGTCCGTCCCTACCTCCCTTCATCCCCGCACCGCCACCCCCCGTGACAGACTGAGTGACACCCGTCCGTCCGTCCCTACCTCCCTTCATATCCGCACCGCCACCCTCCGTGACAGACTGAGAGACACCCGTCCGTCCGTCCCTACCTCCCTTCATCCCCGCACCGCCACCCCCCGTGACAGACCGAGTGGCGTCCATCCGTCCGTCCCTAGCTCCCCTTCATCCCCGCACCGCCACCCCCCGTGACAGACTGAGTGGCGTCCGTCCGTCCGTCCCTAGCTCCCTTCATCCCCGCACCGCCATCCCCCGTGACAGACTGAGTGGCGTCCGTCCGTCCGTCCCTAGCTTCCCTTCATCCCCGCACCGCCACCCCCCGTGACAGACTGAGTGGCGTCCGTCCGTCCGTCCCTAGCTCCCTTCATCCAGGCACCGCCACCCCCCGGAACAGACTGAGTGGCACCCATCCGTCCGTCCCTAGCTTCCCTTCATCCCCGCACCGCCACCCCCCGTGACAGACTGAGTGGCACCCGTCCGTCCGTCCCTAGCTCCCCTTCATCCCTGCACTGCCACCTCCCGTGACAGACTGAGTGGCACCCGTCCGTCCGTCCCTAGCTCCCCTTCATCCCCGCACCGCCACCCCCCGGAACAGACTGAGTGGCACCCGTCCGTCCGTCCCTAGCTTCCCTTCATCCCCGCACCGCCACCCCCCGTGACAGACTGAGTGGCACCCGTCCGTCCGTCCCTAGCTCCCCTTCATCCCTGCACTGCCACCTCCCGTGACAGACTGAGTGGCACCCGTCCGTCCGTCCCTACCTCCCTTCATCCCCGCACCGCCACCTCCCGTGACAGACTGAGTGGCACCCGTCCGTCCGTCCCTAGCTCCCTTCATCCCCGCACCGCCACCCCGCGTGACAGACTGAGTGGCACCCGTCCGTCCGTCCCTACCTTCCCTTCATCCCCGCACCGCCACCACCCGTGACAGACTGAGTGGCACCCGTCCGTCCGTCCCTAGTTCCCCTTCATCCCTGCACCGCCACCTCCCGTGACAGACGGAGTGGCACCCGTCCGTCCGTCCCTACCTCCCTTCATCCCCGCACCGCCACCCCCCGTGACAGACTGAGTGACACCCGTCCGTCCGTCCCTACCTCCCTTCATCCCCGCACCGCCACCCTCCGTGACAGACTGAGAGACACCCGTCCGTCCGTCCCTACCTCCCTTCATCCCCGCACCGCCACCCCCCGTGACAGACCGAGTGGCGTCCATCCGTCCGTCCCTAGCTCCCCTTCATCCCCGCACCGCCACCCCCCGTGACAGACTGAGTGGCGTCCGTCCGTCCGTCCCTAGCTCCCTTCATCCCCGCACCGCCACCCCCCGTGACAGACTGAGTGGCGTCCGTCCGTCCGTCCCTAGCTCCCTTCATCCCCGCACCGCCACCCCCCGGAACAGACTGAGTGGCACCCGTCCGTCCGTCCCTAGCTTCCCTTCATCCCCGCACCGCCACCCCCCGTGACAGACTGAGTGGCGCCCGTCCGTCCGTCCCTAGCTCCCCTTCATCCCTGCACTGCCACCTCCCGTGACAGACTGAGTGGCACCCGTCCGTCCGTCCCTACCTCCCTTCATCCCCGCACCGCCTACCCCCGTGACAGACTGAGTGACACCCGTCCGTCCGTTCCTACCTCCCTTCATCCCCGCACCGCCACCCCCCGTGACAGAATGAGTGACACCCGTCCGTCCCTAGCTCCCTTCATCCCCGCACCGCCACCTCCCGTGACAGACTGAGTGGCACCCGTCCGTTCGTCTCTAGCTCCCTTCATCCCCGCACCGCCACCCCCCGTGACAGACTGAGTGGCGTCCGTCCGTCCGTCCCTAGCTCCCTTCATCCCCGCACCGCCACCCCCCGTGACAGACTGAGTGGCGTCCGTCCGTCCGTCCCTAGCTCCTTTCATCCCCGCACCGCCACCCCCCGTGACAGACTGAGTGGCACCCGTCCGTCCGTCCCTAGCTCCCTTCCTCCCCGCACCGCCACCCCCCGTGACAGATTGAGTGGCGTCCGTCCGTCCGTCCCTAGCTCCCTTCATCCCCGCACCGCCACCCCCCGTGACAGACTGAGTGGCGTCCGTGCGTCCGTCCCTAGCTCCCCTTCATCCCCGCACCGCCACCCCCCGTGACAGACTGAGTGGCGTCCGTCCGTCCGTACCTAGCTCCCTTCATCCCCGCACCGCCAACCCCAGTGACAGACTGAGTGGCACCCGTCCGTCCGTCCCTAGCTCCCCTTCATCCCCGCACCGCCACCCCCCGTGACAGACTGAGTGGCGTCCGTCCGTCCGTCCCTAGTTCCCTTCCTTCCCCGCACCGCCACCCGCCGTGACAGACTGAGTTGCGTCCGTCCGTTCGTCCCTAGCTCCCTTCATCCCAGCACCGCCACCCCCGTGACCGACTGAGTGGCGTCCGTCCGTCCGTCCCTAGTTCCCTTCATCCCCGCACCGCCCCCCCTTGCGACAGACTGAGTGGCGTCCGTCCGTCCGTCTCTAGCTCCCTTCATCCCCGCACCGCCACCCCCCGTGACAGAATGAGTGACACCGGTCCGTCCGTCCTTAGCTCCCTTTCATCCCCGCACCGCCACCCCCCGTGACAGACTGAGTGGCGTCCGTCCGTCCGTCCCTAGCTACCTTCATCCCCGTACCGCCACCCCCCGTGACAGACTGAGTGGCGTCCGTCCGTCCGTCCCTAGCTCCCTTCATCCCAGCACCGCCACCCCCCGTGACAGACTGAGTGGCGTCCGTCCGTCCGTCCCTAGCTCCCTTCCTCCCCGCACCGCCACCCCCGTGACAGACTGAGTGGCGTATGTCCGTCCGTCTCTAGCTCCCTTCATCCCCGCACCGCCATCCCCCGTGACAGACTGAGTGACGTCCATCCGTCCGTCTCTAGCTCCCTTCATCCCCGCACCGCCATCCCCCGTGACAGACTGAGTGGCGTCGGTCCGTCCCTAGCTCCCATCATCAAAGCACCGCCACCCCCCGTGACAAACTGGGTGGCGTCCGTCCGTCCCTAGCTCCCTTCATTCCCGCACCGCCATCCCCCGTGACAGACTGAGTGGCGTCCGTCCGTCCGTCCCTAGCTCCCTTCCTCCCCGCACCGCCACCCCCCGTGACAGACTGAGTGGCGTCCGTCCGTCCGTCCCTAGCTCCCTTCATCCCCGCACCGCCACCCCCCGTGACAGACTGAGTGGCACCCGTCCGTTCGCCCCTAGCTCCCTTCATTCAGTGCACCGCCACCCCCTGTGACAGACTGAGTGGCGTCCGCCCGTCCGTCCCTAGCTCCCCTTCATCTCCGCACCGCCACCCCCCGTGACAGACTGAGTGGCGTCCGTCCGTCCGTCCCTAGCTCCCTTCATCCCCGCACCGCCATCCCCCGTGACAGACTGAGTGGCGTCCGTCCGTCCGTCCCTAGCTCTCCTTCATCCCCGCACCGCCACCCCCCGTGACAGACTGAGTGGCGTCCGTCCGTCCGTCACTAGCTCCCCTTCATCCCAGCACCGCCAACCCCTGTGACAGACTGAGTGGCGTCCGTCCGTCCGTCCCTAGCTCCCCTTCATCCTCGCACCGCCACCCCCCGTGACAGACTGAGTGGCGTCCGTCCGTCCGTCCGTCCCTAGCTCTCCTTCATCCCCGCACCGCCACCCCCTGTGACAGACTGAGTGGCGTCCGTCCGTCCGTCCCTAGCTCCCTTCATCTCCGCACGGCCACCCCCCGTGACAGACTGAGTGGCGTCCGTCCGTCCGTCCCTAGCTCCCCTTCATCCCAGCACCGCCACCCCCCGTGACAGACTGAGTGGCGTCCGTCCGTCCGTCCCTAGCTCCCTTCATCCCCGCACCGCCACCCCCCGTGACAGAATGAGTGGCACCCGTCCGTCCGTCCCTAGCTCCCTTCATTCCCGCACCGCCACCTCCCGTGACAGACTGAGTGGCGTCCGTCCGTCCGTCCCTAGCTCTCTTCATCCCAGCACCGCCACCCCCCGCGACAGACTGAGTGGCGTCCGTCCGTCCGTCCCTAGCTCCCTTCATCCCCGCACCGCCACCCCCCATGACAGACTGAGTGGCGTCCGTCCGTCCGTCCGTCCCTAGCTCTCCTTCTCCCCGCACCGCCATCCCCCGTGACAGACTGAGTGGCGTCCGTCCGTCCGTCCCTAGCTCCCTTCATCTCCGCACCGCCACCCCCGGTGACAGACTGAGTGGCGTCCGTCCGTCCGTCCCTAGCTCCCCTTCATCCCCGCACCGCCACCCCCCGTGACAGACTGAGTGGCGTCCGTCCGTCCGTCTCTAGCTCCCTTCATCCCCGCACCGCCACCCCCCGTGACAGACTGAGTGGCGTTCGTCCGTCCGTCCCTAGCTCCCTTCATCGCCGCACCGCCACCCCCCGTGACAGAATGAGTGGCACCCGTCCGTCCTTCCCTAGCTCCCTTCATCCCCGCACCGCCACCCCCCGTGACAGACTGAGTGGCACCCGTCCGTCCGTCCCTACCTCCCTTCATCCCCGAACCGCCACCCCCCGTCACAGACTGAGTGGCGTCCGTCCGTCCGTGCCTAGCTCCCCTTCATCCCCGCACCGCCAACCCCGTGACAGACTGAGTGGCACCCGTCCGTCCGTCCCTAGCTCCCCTTCATCCCCGCACCGCCAGCCCCCGTGACAGACTGAGTGGCGTCCGTCCGTCCGTCCCTACCTCCCTTCATCCCCGCACCGCCACCCCCCGTGACAGAATGAGTGGCACCCGTCCGTCCTTCCCTAGCTCCCTTCATCCCCGCACCGCCACCCCCCGTGACAGACTGAGTGGCACCGTCCGTCCCTAGCTCCCCTTCATCCCCGCACCGCCATCCCCCGTGACAGACTGAGTGACGTCTGTCCGTCCGTCCCTAGCTCCCTTCATCCCCGCACCGCCACCCCCCGTGACAGACTGAGTGGCGTCCGTCCGTCCGTCCGTCCGTCCCTAGCTCTCCTTCATCCCCGCACCGCCACCCCCGTGACAGACTGAGTGGCGTCCGTCCGTCCGTCCCTAGCTCCCTTCATCCCAGCACCGCCATTCCCCGTGACAGACTGAGTGGCATCCGTCCGTCTCTAGCTCCCTTCATCCCCGCACCGCCACCCCCCGTGACAGACTGAGTGGCGACTCTCCGTCCGTCCCTAGCTCTCCTTCTCCTCGTACCGCCATCCCCCGTGACAGACTGAGTGGCGTCCGTCCGTCCGTCTCTAGCTCCCTTCATCCCCGCACCGCCACCCCCGTGACAGAATGAGTGGCACCCGTCCGTCCGCCCCTAGCTCCCTTCATCCCCGCACCGCCACCCCCCGTGACAGACTGAGTGGCGTCTGTCCGTCCGTCCCTAGCTCCCTTCATCCCCGCACCGCCACTCCCCGTGACCGACTGAGTGGCGTCTGTCCGTCCGTCCCTAGCTCCCTTCATCCCCGCACCGCCACCCCCCGTGACCGACTGAGTGGCGTCCGTCCGTCCGTCCCTAGCTTCCTTCATCCCCGCACCGCCACCCCCCGTGACAGAGTGAGTGGCGTCCGTCCGTCCGTCCCTAGCTCCCTTCATCCCCGCACCGCCACCCCCCGTGACAGAATGAGTGGCACCCGTCCGTCCTTCCCTAGCTCCCTTCATCCCCGCACCGCCACCCCCCGTGACAGACTGAGTGGCGTCCGTCCGTCCGTCCCTAGCTCCCCTTCATCCCCGCACCGCCACCCCCCGTGACAGACTGAGTGGCACCGTCCGTCCCTAGCTCCCTTCATCCCCGCACCGCCACCCCCCGTGACAGACTGAGTGGCGTCCGTCCGTCCGTCCCTAGCTCCCCTTCATCCCCGCACCGCCACCCCCCGTGACAGACTGAGTGGCACCGTCCGTCCCTACCTCCCTTCATCCCAGCACCGCCACCCCCCGTGACAGACTGAGTGGCGTCCGTCCGTCCGTCCCTAGCTCCCCTTCATCCCCGCACCGCCACCCCCCGTGACAGACTGAGTGGCACCGTCCGTCCCTACCTCCCTTCATCCCAGCACCGCCACCCCCCGTGACAGACTGAGTGGCGTCCGTCCGTCCGTCCTTAGCTCCCCTTCATCCCCGCACCGCCAGCCCCCGTGACAGACTGAGTGGCGTCCGTCCGTCCGTCTCTAGCTCCCTTCCCCGCACCGCCACCCCGCGTGACAGACTGAGTGGCGTTCGTCCGTCCGTCCCTAGCTCCCTTCATCTCCGCACCGCCACCCCCCGTGACAGACTGAGTGGCGTCCGTCCGTCCGTCCCTAGCTCCCCTTCATCCCCGCACCGCCACCCCCCGTGACAGACTGAGTGGCGTCCGTCCGTCCGTTCCTAGCTCCCTTCATCCCCGCACCGCCACCCCCCGTGAGAGAATGAGTGGCACCCGTCCGTCCGTCCCTAGCTCCCTTCATTCCCGCACCGCCACCTCCCGTGACAGACTGAGTGGCGTCCGTCCGTCCGTCCCTAGCTCTCTTCATCCCAGCACCGCCACCCCCCGCGACAGACTGAGTGGCGTCCGTCCGTCCGTCCCTAGCTCCCTTCATTCCAGCACCGCCACCCCCCATGACAGACTGAGTGGCGTCCGTCCGTCCGTCCGTCCCTAGCTCTCCTTCTCCCCGCACCGCCATCCCCCGTGACAGACTGAGT
Organism: Arenicola marina; assembly: GCA_964019135.1. NCBI lineage: Eukaryota > Metazoa > Annelida > Polychaeta > Arenicolidae > Arenicola > Arenicola marina. The sequence goes on from OZ025255.1 coordinate 38,026,973, forward strand.
GGCACCCACCCGTCCGTCCCTAGCTCCCCTTCATCCCCGCACCGCCACCCCCCGTGACAGACTGAGTGGCACCGGTCCGTCCGTCCCTAGCTCCCTTCCTCCCCGCACCGCCACCCCCCGTGACAGACTGAGTGGCACCCGTCCGCCTCTCCCTAGCTCCCTTCATCCCCGCACCGCCAACCCCCGTGACAGACTGAGTGGCACCCGTCCGTCCGCCCCTAGCTCCCTTCATCCCCGCACCGCGACCCCCGTGACAGACTGAGTGGCGTCCGTCCGTCCGTCCCTAGCTCCCTTCATCCCCGCACCGCCACCCCCCGTGACAGAATGAGTGGCACCCGTTCGTCCGTCCCTAACTCCCTTCATCCCCGCACCGCCACCCTCCGTGACAGACTAAGTGGCACCCGTCCGTCCGTCCCTAGCTCCCTTCATCCCCGCACCGCCACCCCCCGTGACAGACTGAGTGGCACCCGTCCGCCTGTCCCTAGCTCCCTTCATCCCCGCACCGCCAACCCCCGTGACAGACTGAGTGGCACCCGTCCCTCCGCCCCTAGCTCCCATCATCCCCGCACCGCCACCCGCCGTGACAGACTGAGTGGCGTCTGTCCGTCCGTCCCTAGCTCCCTTCATCCCCGCACCGCCACCCTCCGTGGCAGACTGAGTGGCGTCCGTTCGTCCGTCCCTAGCTCCCTTCATCCCCGCACCGCCATCCCCCGTGACACACTGAGTGGTGTCCGTCCGTCCGTCACTAGCTCCCTTCATCCCCGCACCGCCACCCCCCGTGACAGACTGAGTGGCACCCGTCCGTCCGCCCCTAGCTCCCTTCATCCCCGCACCGCCACCCCCCGAGACAGACTGAGTGGCACCCGTCCCTCCGTCCCTTGCTCCCTTCATCTCCGCACCGCCACCCCCCGAGACAGACTGAGTGGCACCCGTCCGTCTGTCCCTAGCTCCCCTTCATCCCCGCACCGCCACCCCCCGTGACAGACTGAGTGGCGTCCGTCCGTCACTAGCTCCCTTCATCCCCGCACCGCCACCCCCCGTGACAGACTGAGTGGCACCCGTCCGTCCGCCCCTAGCTCCCTTCATCCCCGCACCGCAACCCCCCGTGAAGGACTGAGTGGCGTCTGTCCGTCCGTCCCTAGCTCCCTTCATCACCGCACCGCCATCCCCCGTGACCGACTGAGTGGCGTCCGTCCGTCCGTCCCTAGCTCCCTTCATCCCCGCACCGCCACCCCCCGTAACAGACTGAGTGGCGTCCGTCCGTCCGTCCGTCCTTAGTTCCCCTTCATCCCCGCACCGCCACCCCGCGTGACAGACTGAGTGGCGTCCGTCCGTCCGTCCCTAGCTCCCCTTCATCCCCGCACCGCCACCCCCCGTGACAGACTGAGTGGCACCGTCCGTCCCTACCTCCCTTCATCCCAGCACCGCCACCCCCCGTGACAGACTGAGTGGCGTCCGTCCGTCCGTCCCTAGCTACCTTCATCCCCGCACCGCCACCCCCCGTGACAGACTGAGTGGCGTCCGTCCGTCCGTCCTTAGCTCCCCTTCATCCCCGCACCGCCACCCCGCGTGACAGACTGAGTGGCGTCCGTCCGTCCGTCCCTAGCTCTCCTTCCTGCCCGCACCGCCAGCCCCCGTGACAGACTGAGTGGCGTCCGTCCGTCCGTCTCTAGCTCCCTTCCCCGCACCGCCACCCCGCGTGACAGACTGAGTGGCGTTCGTCCGTCCGTCCCTAGCTCCCTTCATCTCCGCACCGCCACCCCCCGTGACAGACTGAGTGGCGTCCGTCCGTCCGTCCCTAGCTCCCCTTCATCCCCGCACCGCCACCCCCCGTGACAGACTGAGTGGCGTCCGTCCGTCCGTTCCTAGCTCCCTTCATCCCCGCACCGCCACCCCCCGTGAGAGAATGAGTGGCACCCGTCCGTCCGTCCCTAGCTCCCTTCATTCCCGCACCGCCACCTCCCGTGACAGACTGAGTGGCGTCCGTCCGTCCGTCCCTAGCTCTCTTCATCCCAGCACCGCCACCCCCCGCGACAGACTGAGTGGCGTCCGTCCGTCCGTCCCTACCTCCCTTCATTCCAGCACCGCCACCCCCCATGACAGACTGAGTGGCGTCCGTCCGTCCGTCCGTCCCTAGCTCTCCTTCTCCCCGCACCGCCATCCCCCGTGACAGACTGAGTGGCACCCGCCCGTCCGTCCCTAGCTCCCCTTCATCCCCGCACCGCCACCCCCCGTGACAGACTGAGTGGCACCCGTCCGTCCGTCCCTAGCTCCCTTCCTCCCCGCACCGCCACCCCCCGTGACAGACTGAGTGGCACCCGTCCGCCTCTCCCTAGCTCCCTTCATCCCTGCACCGCCAACCCCCGTGACAGACTGAGTGGCACCCGTCCGTCCGCCCCTAGCTCCCTTCATCCCCGCACCGCGACCCCGTGACAGACTGAGTGGCGTCCGTCCGTCCGTCCCTAGCTCCCTTCATCCCCGCACCGCCACCCCCCGTGACAGAATGAGTGGCACCCGTTCGTCCGTCCCTAACTCCCTTCATCCCCGCACCGCCACCCTCCGTGACAGACTAAGTGGCACCCGTCCGTCCGTCCCTAGCTCCCTTCATCCCCGCACCGCCACCCCCCGTGACAGACTGAGTGGCACCCGTCCGCCTGTCCCTAGCTCCCTTCATCCCCGCACCGCCAACCCCCGTGACAGACTGAGTGGCACCCGTCCCTCCGCCCCTAGCTCCCATCATCCCCGCACCGCCACCCGCCGTGACAGACTGAGTGGCGTCTGTCCGTCCGTCCCTAGCTCCCTTCATCCCCGCACCGCCACCCTCCGTGGCAGACTGAGTGGCGTCCGTTCGTCCGTCCCTAGCTCCCTTCATCCCCGCACCGCCATCCCCCGTGACACACTGAGTGGCGTCCGTCCGTCCGTCACTAGCTCCCTTCATCCCCGCACCGCCACCCCCCGTGACAGTCTGAGTGGCACCCGTCCGTCCGCCCCTAGCTCCCTTCATCCCCGCACCGCCACCCCCCGAGACAGAGTGAGTGGCACCCGTCCGTCTGTCCCTAGCTCCCCTTCATCCCCGCACCGCCACCCCCCGTGACAGACTGAGTGGCGTCCGTCCGTCACTAGCTCCCTTCATCCCCGCACCGCCACCCCCCGTGACAGACTGAGTGGCACCCGTCCGTCCGCCCCTAGCTCCCTTCATCCCCGCACCGCAACCCCCCGTGAAGGACTGAGTGGCGTCTGTCCGTCCGTCCCTAGCTCCCTTCATCACCGCACCGCCATCCCCCGTGACCGACTGAGTGGCGTCCGTCCGTCCGTCCCTAGCTCCCTTCATCCCCGCACCGCCACCCCCCGTGACAGACTGAGTGGCGTCCGTCCGTCCGTCCGTCCTTAGCTCCCCTTCATCCCCGCACCGCCACCCCGCGTGACAGACTGAGTGGCGTCCGTTCGTCCGTCTCTAGCTCCCTTCATCCCCGCACCGCCACCCCCCGTGACAGACTGAGTGGCGTCCGTCCGTCCGTCCCTAGCTCCCTTCATCTCCGCACCGCCACCCCCCGTGACAGACTGAGTGGCGTCCGTCCGTCCGTCCCTAGCTACCTTCATCCCCGCACCGCCACCCTCCGTGACAGACTGAGTGGCGTCCGTCCGTCCGTCCCTAGCTCCCTTCAACCCCGGACCGCCACCCCCCGTGACAGAATGAGTGGCACCCGTCCGTCCTTCCCTAGCTCCACTTCATCCCCGCACCGCCATCCCCCGTGACAGACTGAGTGGCGTCCGTCCGTCCGTCCCTAGCTCCCTTCATCCCCGCACCGCCACCCCCCATGACAGACTGAGTGGCACCCGCCCGTCCGTCCCTAGCTCCCCTTCATCCCCGGTCCGCCACCCCCCGTGACAGACTGAGTGGCACCCGTCCGTCCGTCCCTAGCTCCCTTCATCCCCTCACCGCCACCCGCCGTGACAGACTGAGTGGCACCCGTCCGCCTGTCCCTAGCTCCCTTCATCCCCGCACCGCCAACCCCCGTGACAGACTGAGTGGCACCCGTTCGTCCGCCCCTAGCTCCCCTCATCCCCGCACCGCCACACCCCGTGACAGACTGAGTGGCGTCCGTCCGTCCGTCCCTAGCTCCCTTCATCCCCGCACCGCCACCGCCCGTGACAGACTGAGTGGCACCCGTCCGTCCGTCCCTAACTCCCTTCATCCTCGCACCGCCACCCTCCGTGACAGACTGAGTGGCACCCGTCCGTCCGTCCCTAGCTCCCTTCATCCCCGCACCGCCACCCCCCGTGACAGACTGAGTGGCACCCGTCCGCCTGTCCCTAGCTCCCTTCGTCCCCGCACCGCCACCCCCCGTGACAGACTGAGTGGCACCCGTCCGTCCGCCCCTAGCTCCCTTCATCCCCGCACCGCCACCCCCCGTGACAGACTGAGTGGCGTCTGTCCGTCCGTCCCTAGCTCCCTTCATGCCCGCACCACCACCCTCCGTGACAGACTGAGTGGCGTCCGTTCGTCCGTCCCTAGCTCCCTTCATCCCCGCACCGCCATCCCTCGTGACAGAGTGAGTGGCACCCGTCCGTCCATCCCTAGCTCCCTTCATCCCCGCACCGCCACCCCCCGTGACAGACTGAGTGGCACCCGTCCCTCCATCCCTAGCTCCCTTCATCCCCGCACCGCCACCCCCCGTGACAGACTGTGTGGCACCCGTCCGTCCATCCCTAGCTCCCCTTCATCCCCGCACCGCCACCCCCTGTGACAGACTGAGTGGCGTCCGTCCGTCCGTCCCTATCTCCCCTTCATCCCCGCACCGCCACCCCCCGTGACAGACTGAGTGGCACCCGTCCCTCCGTCCCTAGCTCCCTTGATCCCCGCACCGCCACCCCCCGTGACAGACTGAGTGGCACCCGTCCCTCCGTCCCTAGCTCCCTTCATCCCCGCACCGCCACCCCCCGTGACAGACTGAGTGGCGTCCGTCCCTCCGTCCCTAGCTCCCTTCATCCCCGCACCGCCACCCCCCGTGACAGACTGGGTGGCGTCTGTCCGTCCGTCCCTAGCTCCCTTCATGCCCGCACCACCACCCTCCGTGACAGACTGAGTGGCGTCCGTTCGTCCGTCCCTAGCTCCCTTCATCCCTGCACCGCCATCCCCCGTGACAGAATGAGTGGCACCCGTCCGTCCGTCCCTAGCTCCCTTCATCCCCGCACCGCCACCCCCCGTGACAGACTGTGTGGCACCAGTCCGTCCATCCCTAGCTCCCTTCATCCCCGCACCGCCACCCCCCGTGACAGACTGAGTGGCACCCGTCCCTCCGTCCCTTGCTCCCATCATCCCCGCACCGCCACCCCCCGCGACAGACTGAGTGGCACCCGTCCGTCCGTCCCTAGCTACCTTCATCCCCGCACCGCCAACTCGCGTGACAGACTGAGTGGCGTCCGTCCGTCCGTCCCTAGCTCCCCTTCATCCCCGCACCGCCACCCCCGTGACAGACTGAGTGGCGTCGGTCCGTCCGTCCCTAGCTACCATTCATCTCCGCACCGCCACCCCCCGTGACAGACTGAGTGGCGTCCGTCCGTCCCTAGCTCCCTTCATCCCCGCACCGCCACCCCCCATGACAGACTGAGTGGCACCCGTCCGTCCGTCCCTAGCTCCCCTTCATCCCCGCACCGCCACCCCCCGTGACAGACTGAGTGGCTCCCGTCCGTTCGTCCCTAGCTCCCGTCATCCCCGCACCGCCACCCCCCGTGACAGACTGAGTGGCACCCGTCCGCCTGTCCCTGGCTCCCTTCATCCCCGCACCGCCAACCCCCGTGACAGACTGAGTGGCACCCGTCCCTCCGCCCCTAGCTCCCATCTTCCCCGCACCGCCACCCGCCGTGACAGACTGAGTGGCGTCTGTCCGTCCGTCCCTAGCTCCCTTCATCCCCGCACCGCCACCCTCCGTGGCAGACTGAGTGGCGTCCGTTCGTCCGTCCCTAGCTCCCTTCATCCCCGCACCGCCATCCTCCGTGACAGAATGAGTGGCACCCGTCCGTCCAACCCTAGCTCCCCTTCATCCCCGCACCGCCACCCCCCGTGACAGACTGAGTGGCACCCGTCCCTCCGCCCCTAGCTCCCATCATCCCCGCACCGCCACCCGCCGTGACAGACTGAGTGGCGTCTGTCCGTCCGTCCCTAGCTCCCTTCATCCCCGCACCGCGACCCTCCGTGGCAGACTGAGTGGCGTCCGTTCGTCCGTCCCTAGCTCCCTTCATCCCCGCACCGCCATCCCCCGTGACAGAATGAGTGGCACCCGTCCGTCCATCCCTAGCTCCCCTTCATCCCCGCGCCGCCATCCCCCGTGACAGAATGAGTGGCACCCGTCCGTCCATCCCTAGCTCCCTTCATCCCCGCACCGCCACCCCCCGTGACAGACTGAGTGGCACCCGTCCGTCCGTCCCTAGCTCCCCTTCATCCCCGCACCGCCACCCCCCGTGACAGACTGAGTGGCACCCGTCCGTCCGCCCCTAGCTCCCTTCATCCCCGCACCGCCACCCCCCGTGAAGGACTGTGTGGCGTCTGTCCGTCCGTCCCTAGCTCCCTTCATCACCGCACCGCCATCCCCCGTGACCGACTGAGTGGCGTCCGTCCGTCCGTCCCTAGCTCCCTTCATCCCCGCACCGCCACCCCCCGTGACAGACTGAGTGGCGTCCGTCCGTCCGTCCGTCCTTAGCTCCCCTTCATCCCCGCACCGCCACCCCGCGTGACAGACTGAGTGGCGTCCGTCCGTCCGTCTCTAGCTCCCTTCATCCCCGCACCGCCACCCCCCGTGACAGACTGAGTGGCGTCCGTCCGTCCGTCCCTAGCTCCCTTCATCTCCGCACCGCCACCCCCCGTGACAGACTGAGTGGCGTCCGTCCGTCCGTCCCTGCTACCTTCATCCCCGCACCGCCACCCTCCGTGACAGACTGAGTGGCGTCCGTCCGTCCGTCCCTAGCTCCCTTCAACCCCGGACCGCCACCCCCCGTGACAGAATGAGTGGCACCCGTCCGTCCTTCCCTAGCTCCACTTCATCCCCGCACCGCCATCCCCCGTGACAGACTGAGTGGCGTCCGTCCGTCCGTCCCTAGCTCCCTTCATCCCCGCACCGCCACCCCCCATGACAGACTGAGTGGCACCCGCCCGTCCGTCCCTAGCTCCCCTTCATCCCCGGTCCGCCACCCCCCGTGACAGACTGAGTGGCACCGGTCCGTCCGTCCCTAGCTCCCTTCATCCCCTCACCGCCACCCGCCGTGACAGACTGAGTGGCACCCGTCCGCCTGTCCCTAGCTCCCTTCATCCCCGCACCGCCAACCCCCGTGACAGACTGAGTGGCACCCGTTCGTCCGCCCCTAGCTCCCCTCATCCCCGCACCGCCACACCCCGTGACAGACTGAGTGGCGTCCGTCCGTCCGTCCCTAGCTCCCTTCATTCCCGCACCGCCACCTCCCGTGACAGACTGAGTGGCGTCCGTCCGTCCGTCCCTAGCTCTCTTCATCCCAGCACCGCCACCCCCCGCGACAGACTGAGTGGCGTCCGTCCGTCCGTCCCTAGCTCCCTTCATTCCAGCACCGCCACCCCCCATGACAGACTGAGTGGCGTCCGTCCGTCCGTCCGTCCCTAGCTCTCCTTCTCCCCGCACCGCCATCCCCCGTGACAGACTGAGTGGCACCCGCCCGTCCGTCCCTAGCTCCCCTTCATCCCCGCACCGCCACCCCCCGTGACAGACTGAGTGGCACCGGTCCGTCCGTCCCTAGCTCCCTTCCTCCCCGCACCGCCACCCCCCGTGACAGACTGAGTGGCACCCGTCCGCCTCTCCCTAGCTCCCTTCATCCCCGCACCGCCAACCCCCGTGACAGACTGAGTGGCACCCGTCCGTCCGCCCCTAGCTCCCTTCATCCCCGCACCGCGAGCCCCGTGACAGACTGAGTGGCGTCCGTCCGTCCGTCCCTAGCTCCCTTCATCCCCGCACCGCCACCCCCCGTGACAGAATGAGTGGCACCCGTTCGTCCGTCCCTAACTCCCTTCATCCCCGCACCGCCACCCTCCGTGACAGACTAAGTGGCACCCGTCCGTCCGTCCCTAGCTCCCTTCATCCCCGCACCGCCACCCCCCGTGACAGACTGAGTGGCACCCGTCCGCCTGTCCCTAGCTCCCTTCATCCCCGCACCGCCAACCCCCGTGACAGACTGAGTGGCACCCGTCCCTCCGCCCCTAGCTCCCATCATCCCCGCACCGCCACCCGCCGTGACAGACTGAGTGGCGTCTGTCCGTCCGTCCCTAGCTCCCTTCATCCCCGCACCGCCACCCTCCGTGGCAGACTGAGTGGCGTCCGTTCGTCCGTCCCTAGCTCCCTTCATCCCCGCACCGCCATCCCCCGTGACACACTGAGTGGCGTCCGTCCGTCCGTCACTAGCTCCTTTCATCCCCGCACCGCCACCCCCCGTGACAGACTGAGTGGCACCCGTCCGTCCGCCCCTAGCTCCCTTCATCCCCGCACCGCCATCCCCCGAGACAGACTGAGTGGCACCCGTCCCTCCGTCCCTTGCTCCCTTCATCTCCGCACCGCCACCCCCCGAGACAGACTGAGTGGCACCCGTCCGTCTGTCCCTAGCTCCCCTTCATCCCCGCACCGCCACCCCCCGTGACAGACTGAGTGGCGTCCGTCCGTCACTAGCTCCCTTCATCCCCGCACCGCCACCCCCCGTGACAGACTGAGTGGCACCCGTCCGTCCGCCCCTAGCTCCCTTCATCCCCGCACCGCAACCCCCCGTGAAGGACTGAGTGGCGTCTGTCCGTCCGTCCCTAGCTCCCTTCATCACCGCACCGCCATCCCCCGTGACCGACTGAGTGGCGTCCGTCCGTCCGTCCCTAGCTCCCTTCATCCCCGCACCGCCACCCCCCGTGACAGACTGAGTGGCGTCCGTCCGTCCGTCCGTCCTTAGTTCCCCTTCATCCCCGCACCGCCACCCCGCGTGACAGACTGAGTGGCGTCCGTCCGTCCGTCCCTAGCTCCCCTGCATCCCCGCACCGCCACCCCCCGTGACAGACTGAGTGGCACCGTCCGTCCCTACCTCCCTTCATCCCAGCACCGCCACCCCCCGTGACAGACTGAGTGGCGTCCGTCCGTCCGTCCCTAGCTACCTTCATCCCCGCACCGCCACCCCCCGTGACAGACTGAGTGGCGTCCGTCCGTCCGTCCGTCCTTAGCTCCCCTTCATCCCCGCACCGCCACCCCGCGTGACAGACTGAGTGGCGTCCGTCCGTCCGTCCCTAGCTCTCCTTCCTGCCCGCACCGCCAGCCCCCGTGACAGACTGAGTGGCGTCCGTCCGTCCGTCTCTAGCTCCCTTCCCCGCACCGCCACCCCGCGTGACAGACTGAGTGGCGTTCGTCCGTCCGTCCCTAGCTCCCTTCATCTCCGCACCGCCACCCCCCGTGACAGACTGAGTGGCGTCCGTCCGTCCGTCCCTAGCTCCCCTTCATCCCCGCACCGCCACCCCCCGTGACAGACTGAGTGGCGTCCGTCCGTCCGTTCCTAGCTCCCTTCATCCCCGCACCGCCACCCCCCGTGAGAGAATGAGTGGCACCCGTCCGTCCGTCCCTAGCTCCCTTCATTCCCGCACCGCCACCTCCCGTGACAGACTGAGTGGCGTCCGTCCGTCCGTCCCTAGCTCTCTTCATCCCAGCACCGCCACCCCCCGCGACAGACTGAGTGGCGTCCGTCCGTCCGTCCCTACCTCCCTTCATTCCAGCACCGCCACCCCCCATGACAGACTGAGTGGCGTCCGTCCGTCCGTCCGTCCCTAGCTCTCCTTCTCCCCGCACCGCCATCCCCCGTGACAGACTGAGTGGCACCCGCCCGTCCGTCCCTAGCTCCCCTTCATCCCCGCACCGCCACCCCCCGTGACAGACTGAGTGGCACCCGTCCGTCCGTCCCTAGCTCCCTTCCTCCCCGCACCGCCACCCCCCGTGACAGACTGAGTGGCACCCGTCCGCCTCTCCCTAGCTCCCTTCATCCCTGCACCGCCAACCCCCGTGACAGACTGAGTGGCACCCGTCCGTCCGCCCCTAGCTCCCTTCATCCCCGCACCGCGACCCCGTGACAGACTGAGTGGCGTCCGTCCGTCCGTCCCTAGCTCCCTTCATCCCCGCACCGCCACCCCCCGTGACAGAATGAGTGGCACCCGTTCGTCCGTCCCTAACTCCCTTCATCCCCGCACCGCCACCCTCCGTGACAGACTAAGTGGCACCCGTCCGTCCGTCCCTAGCTCCCTTCATCCCCGCACCGCCACCCCCCGTGACAGACTGAGTGGCACCCGTCCGCCTGTCCCTAGCTCCCTTCATCCCCGCACCGCCAACCCCCGTGACAGACTGAGTGGCACCCGTCCCTCCGCCCCTAGCTCCCATCATCCCCGCACCGCCACCCGCCGTGACAGACTGAGTGGCGTCCGTTCGTCCGTCCCTAGCTCCCTTCATCCCCGCACCGCCATCCCCCGTGACACACTGAGTGGCGTCCGTCCGTCCGTCACTAGCTCCCTTCATCCCCGCACCGCCACCCCCCGTGACAGACTGAGTGGCACCCGTCCGTCCGCCCCTAGCTCCCTTCATCCCCGCACCGCCACCCCCCGAGACAGACTGAGTGGCACCCGTCCGTCTGTCCCTAGCTCCCCTTCATCCCCGCACCGCCACCCCCCGTGACAGACTGAGTGGCGTCCGTCCGTCACTAGCTCCCTTCATCCCCGCACCGCCACCCCCCGTGACAGACTGAGTGGCACCCGTCCGTCCGCCCCTAGCTCCCTTCATCCCCGCACCGCAACCCCCCGTGAAGGACTGAGTGGCGTCTGTCCGTCCGTCCCTAGCTCCCTTCATCACCGCACCGCCATCCCCCGTGACCGACTGAGTGGCGTCCGTCCGTCCGTCCCTAGCTCCCTTCATCCCCGCACCGCCACCCCCCGTGACAGACTGAGTGGCGTCCGTCCGTCCGTCCGTCCTTAGCTCCCCTTCATCCCCGCCCCGCCACCCCGCGTGACAGACTGAGTGGCGTCCGTTCGTCCGTCTCTAGCTCCCTTCATCCCCGCACCGCCACCCCCCGTGACAGACTGAGTGGCGTCCGTCCGTCCGTCCCTAGCTCCCTTCATCTCCGCACCGCCACCCCCCGTGACAGACTGAGTGGCGTCCGTCCGTCCGTCCCTAGCTACCTTCATCCCCGCACCGCCACCCTCCGTGACAGACTGAGTGGCGTCCGTCCGTCCGTCCCTAGCTCCCTTCAACCCCGGACCGCCACCCCCCGTGACAGAATGAGTGGCACCCGTCCGTCCTTCCCTAGCTCCACTTCATCCCCGCACCGCCATCCCCCGTGACAGACTGAGTGGCGTCCGTCCGTCCGTCCCTAGCTCCCTTCATCCCCGCACCGCCACCCCCCATGACAGACTGAGTGGCACCCGCCCGTCCGTCCCTAGCTCCCCTTCATCCCCGGTCCGCCACCCCCCGTGACAGACTGAGTGGCACCCGTCCGTCCGTCCCTAGCTCCCTTCATCCCCTCACCGCCACCCGCCGTGACAGACTGAGTGGCACCCGTTCGTCCGCCCCTAGCTCCCCTCATCCCCGCACCGCCACACCCCGTGACAGACTGAGTGGCGTCCGTCCGTCCGTCCCTAGCTCCCTTCATCCCCGCACCGCCACCGCCCGTGACAGACTGAGTGGCACCCGTCCGTCCGTCCCTAACTCCCTTCATCCTCGCACCGCCACCCTCCGTGACAGACTGAGTGGCACCCGTCCGTCCGTCCCTAGCTCCCTTCATCCCCGCACCGCCACCCCCCGTGACAGACTGAGTGGCACCCGTCCGCCTGTCCCTAGCTCCCTTCATCCCCGCACCGCCACCCCCCGTGACAGACTGAGTGGCACCCGTCCGTCCGCCCCTAGCTCCCTTCATCCCCGCACCGCCACCCCCCGTGACAGACTGAGTGGCGTCTGTCCGTCCGTCCCTAGCTCCCTTCATGCCCGCACCACCACCCTCCGTGACAGACTGAGTGGCGTCCGTTCGTCCGTCCCTAGCTCCCTTCATCCCCGCACCGCCATCCCTCGTGACAGAGTGAGTGGCACCCGTCCGTCCATCCCTAGCTCCCTTCATCCCCGCACCGCCACCCCCCGTGACAGACTGAGTGGCACCCGTCCCTCCATCCCTAGCTCCCTTCATCCCCGCACCGCCACCCCCCGTGACAGACTGTGTGGCACCCGTCCGTCCATCCCTAGCTCCCCTTCATCCCCGCACCGCCACCCCCTGTGACAGACTGAGTGGCGTCCGTCCGTCCGTCCCTATCTCCCCTTCATCCCCGCACCGCCACCCCCCGTGACAGACTGAGTGGCACCCGTCCCTCCGTCCCTAGCTCCCTTGATCCCCGCACCGCCACCCCCCGTGACAGACTGAGTGGCACCCGTCCCTCCGTCCCTAGCTCCCTTCATCCCCGCACCGCCACCCCCCGTGACAGACTGAGTGGCGTCCGTCCCTCCGTCCCTAGCTCCCTTCATCCCCGCACCGCCACCCCCCGTGACAGACTGGGTGGCGTCTGTCCGTCCGTCCCTAGCTCCCTTCATGCCCGCACCACCACCCTCCGTGACAGACTGAGTGGCGTCCGTTCGTCCGTCCCTAGCTCCCTTCATCCCTGCACCGCCATCCCCCGTGACAGAATGAGTGGCACCCGTCCGTCCGTCCCTAGCTCCCTTCATCCCCGCACCGCCACCCCCCGTGACAGACTGTGTGGCACCAGTCCGTCCATCCCTAGCTCCCTTCATCCCCGCACCGCCACCCCCCGTGACAGACTGAGTGGCACCCGTCCCTCCGTCCCTTGCTCCCATCATCCCCGCACCGCCACCCCCCGCGACAGACTGAGTGGCACCCGTCCGTCCGTCCCTAGCTACCTTCATCCCCGCACCGCCAACTCGCGTGACAGACTGAGTGGCGTCCGTCCGTCCGTCCCTAGCTCCCCTTCATCCCCGCACCGCCACCCCCGTGACAGACTGAGTGGCGTCGGTCCGTCCGTCCCTAGCTACCATTCATCTCCGCACCGCCACCCCCCGTGACAGACTGAGTGGCGTCCGTCCGTCCCTAGCTCCCTTCATCCCCGCACCGCCACCCCCCATGACAGACTGAGTGGCACCCGTCCGTCCGTCCCTAGCTCCCCTTCATCCCCGCACCGCCACCCCCCGTGACAGACTGAGTGGCTCCCGTCCGTTCGTCCCTAGCTCCCGTCATCCCCGCACCGCCACCCCCCGTGACAGACTGAGTGGCACCCGTCCGCCTGTCCCTAGCTCCCTTCATCCCCGCACCGCCAACCCCCGTGACAGACTGAGTGGCACCCGTCCCTCCGCCCCTAGCTCCCATCATCCCCGCACCGCCACCCGCCGTGACAGACTGAGTGGCGTCTGTCCGTCCGTCCCTAGCTCCCTTCATCCCCGCACCGCCACCCTCCGTGGCAGACTGAGTGGCGTCCGTTCGTCCGTCCCTAGCTCCCTTCATCCCCGCACCGCCATCCCCCGTGACAGAATGAGTGGCACCCGTCCGTCCAACCCTAGCTCCCCTTCATCCCCGCACCGCCACCCCCCGTGACAGACTGAGTGGCACCCGTCCCTCCGCCCCTAGCTCCCATCATCCCCGCACCGCCACCCGCCGTGACAGACTGAGTGGCGTCTGTCCGTCCGTCCCTAGCTCCCTTCATCCCCGCACCGCGACCCTCCGTGGCAGACTGAGTGGCGTCCGTTCGTCCGTCCCTAGCTCCCTTCATCCCCGCACCGCCATCCCCCGTGACAGAATGAGTGGCACCCGTCCGTCCATCCCTAGCTCCCCTTCATCCCCGCGCCGCCATCCCCCGTGACAGAATGAGTGGCACCCGTCCGTCCATCCCTAGCTCCCTTCATCCCCGCACCGCCACCCCCCGTGACAGACTGAGTGGCGTCCGTCCGTCACTAGCTCCCTTCATCCCCGCACCGCCACCCCCCGTGACAGACTGAGTGGCACCCGTCCGTCCGCCCCTAGCTCCCTTCATCCCCGCACCGCCACCCCCCGTGAAGGACTGAGTGGCGTCTGTCCGTCCGTCCCTAGCTCCCTTCATCACCGCACCGCCATCCCCCGTGACCGACTGAGTGGCGTCCGTCCGTCCGTCCCTAGCTCCCTTCATCCCCGCACCGCCACCCCCCGTGACAGACTGAGTGGCGTCCGTCCGTCCGTCCGTCCTTAGCTCCCCTTCATCCCCGCACCGCCACCCCGCGTGACAGACTGAGTGGCGTCCGTCCGTCCGTCTCTAGCTCCCTTCATCCCCGCACCGCCACCCCCCGTGACAGACTGAGTGGCGTCCGTCCGTCCGTCCCTAGCTCCCTTCATCTCCGCACCGCCACCCCCCGTGACAGACTGAGTGGCGTCCGTCCGTCCGTCCCTGCTACCTTCATCCCCGCACCGCCACCCTCCGTGACAGACTGAGTGGCGTCCGTCCGTCCGTCCCTAGCTCCCTTCAACCCCGGACCGCCACCCCCCGTGACAGAATGAGTGGCACCCGTCCGTCCTTCCCTAGCTCCACTTCATCCCCGCACCGCCATCCCCCGTGACAGACTGAGTGGCGTCCGTCCGTCCGTCCCTAGCTCCCTTCATCCCCGCACCGCCACCCCCCATGACAGACTGAGTGGCACCCGCCCGTCCGTCCCTAGCTCCCCTTCATCCCCGGTCCGCCACCCCCCGTGACAGACTGAGTGGCACCGGTCCGTCCGTCCCTAGCTCCCTTCATCCCCTCACCGCCACCCGCCGTGACAGACTGAGTGGCACCCGTCCGCCTGTCCCTAGCTCCCTTCATCCCCGCACCGCCAACCCCCGTGACAGACTGAGTGGCACCCGTTCGTCCGCCCCTAGCTCCCCTCATCCCCGCACCGCCACACCCCGTGACAGACTGAGTGGCGTCCGTCCGTCCGTCCCTAGCTCCCTTCCTCCCCGCACCGCCACCGCCCGTGACAGACTGAGTGGCACCCGTCCGTCCGTCCCTAACTCCCTTCATCCTCGCACCGCCACCCTCCGTGACAGACTGAGTGGCACCCGTCCGTCCGTCCCTAGCTCCCTTCATCCCCGCACCGCCACCCCCCGTGACAGACTGAGTGGCACCCGTCCGCCTGTCCCTAGCTCCCTTCGTCCCCGCACCGCCACCCCCCGTGACAGACTGAGTGGCACCCGTCCGTCCGCCCCTAGCTCCCTTCATCCCCGCACCGCCACCCCCCGTGACAGACTGAGTGGCGTCTGTCCGTCCGTCCCTAGCTCCCTTCATGCCCGCACCACCACCCTCCGTGACAGACTGAGTGGCGTCCGTTCGTCCGTCCCTAGCTCCCTTCATCCCCGCACCTCCATCCCCCGTGACAGAGTGAGTGGCACCCGTCCGTCCATCCCTAGCTCCCTTCATCCCCGCACCGCCACCCCCCGTGACAGACTGAGTGGCACCCGTCCCTCCATCCCTAGCTCCCTTCATCCCCGCACCGCCACCCCCCGTGACAGACTGTGTGGCACCCGTCCGTCCATCCCTAGCTCCCCTTCATCTCCGCACCGCCACCCCCTGTGACAGACTGAGTGGCGTCCGTCCGTCCGTCCCTAGCTCCCTTCATCCCCGCACCGCCACCCCCCGAGACAGACTGAGTGGCACCCGTCCCTCCGTCCCTTGCTCCCTTCATCCCCGCACCGCCACCCCCCGTGACAGACTGAGTGGCACCCGTCCCTCCGTCCCTAGCTCCCTTCATCCCCGCACCGCCACCCCCCGAGACAGACTGAGTGGCACCCGTCCCTCCGTCCCTTGCTCCCATCATCCCCGCACCGCCACCCCCCGCGACACACTGAGTGGCACCCGTCCGTCCGTCCCTAGCTCCCTTCATCCCCGCACCGCCACCCCCCGTGACAGACTGAGTGGCACCCGTCCGTCCGTCCCTAGCTCCCCTTCATCCCCGCACCGCCACCTCCCGTGACAGACTGAGTGGCGTCCGTCCGTCCGTCCCTAGCTCCCTTCATCCCCGCACCGCCACCCCCCGTGACAGACTGAGTGGCACCCGTCCGTCCTTCCCTAGCTCCCTTCATCCCCGCACCGCCACCCCCGTGACAGACTGAGTGGCGTCGGTCCGTCCGTCCCTAGCTACCCTTCATCTCCGCACCGCCTCCCCCCGTGACAGACTGAGTGGCGTCCGTCCGTCCCTAGCTCCCTTCATCCCCGCACCGCCACCCCCCATGACAGACTGAGTGGCACCCGTCCGTCCGTCCCTAGCTCCCCTTCATCCCCGCACCGCCACCCCCCGTGACAGACTGAGTGGCTCCCGTCCGTTCGTCCCTAGCTCCCGTCATCCCCGCATCGCCAACCCCCGTGACAGACTGAGTGGCGTCCGTCCGTCCCTAGCTCCCCTTCATCCCCGCACCGCCACCCCCCCGTGACAGACTGAGTGACACCCGTCCGTCCGTCCCTAGCTCCGTTCATTCCCGCACCGCCACCCCCAGTGACAGACTGAGTGGCGCCCGTCCGTCCGTCCCTAGCTCCCTTCATCCCCGCACCGCCACCCCCAGTGACAGACTGAGTGACTCCCGTCTGTCCGTCCCTAGCTCCCTTCATCCCCGCACCGCCACCCCCCATGACAGACTGAGTGGCGTCCGTCCGTCCGTCCCTAGCTCCCCTTCATCCCCGCACCGCCACCCCCGTGACAGACTGAGTGGCGTCCGTCCGTCCCTAGCTCCCTTCATCCCCGCACCGCCACCCCCCGTGACAGACTGAGTGGCGTCCGTCCGTCCCTAGCTCCCTTCATCCCCGCACCGCCACCCCCCGTGACAGACTGAGTGGCACCCGTCCGTCCGTCCCTAGCTCCCTTCATCCCCGCACCGCCAACCCCCGTCACAGACTGAGTGGCGTCCGTCCGTCCGTCCCTAGCTCCCTTCATCCCCGCACCGCCACCCCCCATGACAGACTGAGTGGCACCCGTCCGTCCGTCTCTAGCTCCCGTCATCCCTGCACCGACACCCACCGTGACAGACTGAGTGGCGTCCTTCCGTCTCTAGCTCCCCTTCATCCCCGCACCGCCACCCTCAGTGACAGACTGAGTGACACCCGTCCGTCCATCCCTAGCTCCCCTTCATCCCCGCACCGCCACCCACCGTGACAGACTGTGTGGCACCCGTCCGTCCGACCCTAGCTCCCTTCATCCCCGCACCGCCACCCCCGGTGAAAGACTGAGTGGCGTCCGTCCGTCCGTCCCTAGCTCCCTTCATCCCCGCACCGCCACCCCCCGTGACAGACTGAGTGGCGTCCGTCCGTCCGTCCCTAGCTCCCTTCATCCCCGCACCGCCACCCCCCGTGACAGACTGAGTGGCGTCCGTCCGTCCGTCCCTAGCTCCCTTCATCCCCGCACCGCCATCTCCCGAGACAGACTGAGTGGCACCCGTCCGTCCGTCCCTAGCTACCTTCATCTCCGCACCGCCACCCCCCAGGACAGACTGAGTGGCACCCGTCCGTCCGTCCCTAGCTCCCCTTCATCCGCGCACCGCCACCCCCCGTGACAGACTGAGTGGCGTCCGTCCGTCCGTCCCTAGCTCCCTTCATCCCCGCACCGCCAGCCCCCGTGACAGACTGAGTGGCACCCGTCCGTCCCTAGCTCCCTTCATCCCCGCACCGCCACCCCCCGTGACAGACTGAGTGGCTTCCGTCCGTCCGTCCCAAGCTCCCTTCATCCCCGCACCGCCACCCCCCGTGACAGACTGAGTGGCGTCCGTCGGTCCGTCCCTAGCTCCCTTCATCCCCGCACCGCCACCCCGCGTGACAGACTGAGTGGCACCCGTCCGAGCATCCCTAGCTCCCCTTCATCCCCGCACCGCCAACCCCCGTGACAGACTGAGTGGCGTTCGTCCGTCCGTCCGTAACTCCCTTCATCCCCGCACCGCCATCCCGCGTGACAGACTGAGTGGCGTCCGTCCGTCCGTCCCTGGCTCCCTTCATCCCCGCATCGCCACCCCCCGTGACAAACTGAGTGGCGTCCGTCCGTCCCTAGCTCCCTACATCCTCGCACCGCCACCCCCCGTGACAGACTGAGTGGCACCCTTCCGTCCATCACTAGCTCCCCTTCATCCCCGCACCGCCACCCCCCGTGACAGACTGTGTGGCACCCGTCCGTCCGACCCTAGCTCCCTTCATCCCCGCACCGCCACCCCCGTGACAGAATGAGCGGCGTCCGTCCGTCCCTAGCTCCCTTCATCCCCGCACCGCCGCCC
The DNA here is from genome assembly GCA_964019135.1 of Arenicola marina. Taxonomy (NCBI): domain Eukaryota; kingdom Metazoa; phylum Annelida; class Polychaeta; family Arenicolidae; genus Arenicola; species Arenicola marina. The sequence goes on from OZ025255.1 coordinate 38,045,246, forward strand.
CCCGTGACAGACTGAGTGGCACCCGTCCGTTCGTCCCTAGCTCCCTTCATCCCCGCACCGCCACCCCCCGTGACAGACTGAATGGCATCCGTCCGTCCGTCCCTAGCTCCCTTCATTCCCGCACCACCACCCGCCGTGACAGACTGAGTGGCGTCCGTCCGTCCGACCCTAGCCCCCTTCATCCCCGCACCGCCACCCCCCGTGACAGACTGAGTGGCGTCCGTCCGTCCGTCCCTAGCTCCCCTTCATCCCCGCACCGCCACCCCCAGTGACAGACTGAGTGGCGTCCGTCCGTCCGTCCCTTGCTCCCTTCATCCCCGCACCGCCATCCCCCGTGACAGACTGAGTGGCGTCCGTCCGTCCGTCCCTAGCTCCCTTCATCCCCGCACCGCCACCCCCCGTGACAGACTGAGTGGCGTCCGTCCGTCCGTCCCTAGCTCCCTTCATCCCCGCACCGCCACCCCCCGTGACAGACTGAGTGGCGTCCGTCCGTCCCTAGCTCCCCTTCATCCCCGCACCGCCACCCCCCGTGACAGATTGAGTGGCACCCGTCCGTTCGTTCCTAGCTCCCTTCATCCCCGCACCGCCACCCCCCGTGACAGACTGAGTGGCGTCCGTCCGTCCGTCCCTAGCTCCCTTCATCCCCGCACCGCCACCCCCCGTGACAGATTGAGTGGCACCCGTCCGTCCGTCCCTAGCTCCCTTCATCCCCGCACCGCCACCCCCCGTGACAGACTGAGTGGCGTCCGTCCGTCCGTCACTAGCTCCCTTCATCCCCCCACCGCCACCCCCAGTGACAGACTGAGTGGCGTCCGTCCGTCCGTCCCTGCTACCTTCATCCCCGCACCGCCACCCCCCGTGACAGACTGAGTGGCGTCCGTCCGTCCGTCACTAGCTCCCTTCATCCCCGCACCGCCATCCCCCGTGACAGACTGAGTGGCGTCCGTCCGTCCGTCCCTAGCTCCCTTCATCCCCGCACCGCCACCCCCCGTGACAGACTGAATGGCATCCGTCCGTCCGTCCCTAGCTCCCTTCATCCCCGCACCGCCACCCCCCGTGACAGACTGGGTGGCGTCCGTCCGTCCGTCCCTAGCTCCCTTCATCCCCGCACCGCCACCCCCCGTGACAGACTGAATGGCATCCGTCCGTCCGTCCCTAGCTCCCTTCATCCCCGCACCGCCACCCCCCGTGACAGACTGAGTGGCGTCCGTCCGTCCGTCCCTAGCTCCCCTTCATCCCCGCACCGCCACCCCCAGTGACAGACTGAGTGGCGTCCGTCCGTCCGTCCCTTGCTCCCTTCATCCCCGCACCGCCATCCCCCGTGACAGACTGAGTGGCGTCCGTCCGTTCGTCCCTAGCTCCCTTCATCCCCGCACCGCCACCCCCCGTGACAGACTGAGTGGCGTCCGTCCGTCCGTCCCTAGCTCCCTTCATCCCCGCACCGCCACCCCACGTGACAGACTGAGTGGCATCCGTCCGTCCGTCCCTAGCTCCCTTCATCCCCGCACCGCCACCCCCCGTGACAGACTGAGTGGCATCCGTCCGTCCCTAGCTCCCTTCATCCCCGCACCGCCACCCCCCGTGACAGACTGAGTGGCACCCGTCCGTCCGTCCCTAGCTCCCTTCATCCCCGCACCGCCACCCCGCGTGACAGACTGAGTGGCGTCCGTCCGTCCGTCCCTAGCTCCCTTCATCCCCGCACCGCCATCTCCCGAGACAGACTGAGTGGCACCCGTCCGTCCGTCCCTAGCTACCTTCATCTCCGCACCGCCACCCCCCAGGACAGACTGAGTGGCACCCGTCCGTCCGTCCCTAGCTCCCCTTCATCCGCGCACCGCCTCCCCCCGTGACAGACTGAGTGGCACCCGTCTGTCCGTCCCTAGCTCCCGTCATCCCCGCATCGCCAACCCCCGGTGACAGACTGAGTGGCGTCCGTCCGTCCGTCCCTAGCTCCCCTTCATCCCCGCACCGCCACCCCCCGTGACAGACTGAGTGGCGTCCGTCCGTCCGTCCCTAGCTCCCTTCATCCCCGCACCGCCACCCCCCGTGACAGACTGAGTGGCACCCGTCCGTCCCTAGCTCCCTTCATCCCCGCACCGCCACCCCCCGTGACAGACTGAGTGGCGTCCGTCCGTCCCTAGCTCCCTTCATCCTCGCACCGCCATCCAACGTGACAGACTGAGTGGCACCCGTCCGCCTGTCCCTAGTTCCCTTCATCCCCGCACCGCCACCCCCCGTGACAGACTGAGTGGCTTCCGTCCGTCCGTCCCTAGCTCCCTTCATCCCCGCACCGCCACCCCCCGTGACAGACTGAGTGGCACCCGTCCGAGCATCCCTAGCTCCCCTTCATCCCCGCACCGCCACCCCCCGTGACAGACTGAGTGGCACCCGTCCGTCCGACCCTAGCTCCCTTCATCCCCGCACCGCCACCCCCCGTGACAGATTGAGTGGCACCCGTCCGTTCGTCCCTAGCTCCCTTCATCCCCGCACCGCCACCCCCCGTGACAGACTGAGTGGCATCCGTCCGTCCGTCCCTAGCTCCCTTCATCCCCGCACCGCCACCCCCCGTGACAGACTGTGTGGCGTCCGTCCGTCCGTCCCTAGCTCCCTTCATCCCCGCACCGCCACCCCCCGTGACAGACTGAGTGGCATCCGTCCGTCCGTCCCTAGCTCCCTTCATCTCCGCGCCGCCACCCCCCCGTGACAGACTGAGTGGCGTCCGTCCGTCCGTCCCTAGCTCCCCTTCATCCCCTCACCGCCACCCCCCGTGACAGACTGAGTGGCGTCCGTCCGTCCGTCCTTAGCTCCCCTTCATCCACGCACCGCCACCCCCCGTGACAGACTGAGTGGCGTCCGTCCGTCCCTAGCTCCCTTCATCCCCGCACCGCCAGCCCCCGTGACAGACTGAGTGGCGTCCGTCCGTCCGTCCCTAACTCCCTTCATCCCCGCACCGCCATCCCCCGAGACAGACTGAGTGGCACCCGTCCGTCCGTCCCTAGCTCCCTTCATCCCCGCACCGCCGCCCCCCATGACAGACTGAGTGGCACCCGTCCGTCCGTCTCTAGCTCCCGTCATCCCCGCACCGCCACCCCCCGTGACAGACTGAGTGGCCTCCGTCCGTCCCTAGCTCCCCTTCATCCCCGCACCGCCACCCCCCCCCCGTGACAGACTGAGAGACACCCGTCCGTCCGTCCCTAGCTCCCTTCATCCCCGCACCGCCACCCCCAGTGACAGACTGAGTGGCACACGTCCGTCCATCCCTAGCTCCCCTTCATCCCCGCACCGCCACCCCCCGTGACAGACTGAGTGGCACCCGTCCGTCCGTCCCTAGCTCCCCTTCATCCGCGCACCGCCACCCCCCGTGACAGACTGAGTGGCGTCCGTCCGTCCGTCCCTAGCTCCCTTCATCCCCGCACCGCCAGCCCCCGTGACAGACTGAGTGGCACCCGTCCGTCCCTAGCTCCCTTCATCCCCGCACCGCCACCCCCCGTGACAGACTGAGTGGCTTCCGTCCGTCCGTCCCTAGCTCCCTTCATCCCCGCACCGCCACCCCCCGTGACAGACTGAGTGGCGTCCGTCCGTCCGTCCCTAGCTCCCTTCATCCCCGCACCGCCACCCCGCGTGACAGACTGAGTGGCACCCGTCCGAGCATCCCTAGCTCCCCTTCATCCCCGCACCGCCAACCCCCGTGACAGACTGAGTGGCGTTCGTCCGTCCGTCCGTAACTCCCTTCATCCCCGCACCGCCATCCCGCGTGACAGACTGAGTGGCGTCCGTCCGTCCGTCCCTGGCTCCCTTCATCCCCGCACCGCCACCCCCCGTGACAAACTGAGTGGCGTCCGTCCGTCCCTAGCTCCCTTCATCCTCGCACCGCCACCCCCCGTGACAGACTGAGTGGCACCCGTCCGTCCATCACTAGCTCCCCTTCATCCCCGCACCGCCACCCCCCGTGACAGACTGTGTGGCACCCGTCCGTCCGACCCTAGCTCCCTTCATCCCCGCACCGCCACCCCCGTGACAGAATGAGTGGCGTCCGTCCGTCCCTAGCTCCCTTCATCCCCGCACCGCCACCCCCCGTGACAGACTGAGTGGCACCCGTCCGTTCGTCCCTAGCTCCCTTCATCCCCGCACCGCCACCCCCCGTGAAAGACTGAATGGCATCCGTCCGTCCGTCCCTAGCTCCCTTCATTCCCGCACCACCACCCGCCGTGACAGACTGAGTGGCGTCCGTCCGTCCGACCCTAGCCCCCTTCATCCCCGCACCGCCACCCCCCGTGACAGACTGAGTGGCGTCCGTCCGTCCGTCCCTAGCTCCCCTTCATCCCCGCACCGCCACCCCCAGTGACAGACTGAGTGGCGTCCGTCCGTCCGTCCCTTGCTCCCTTCATCCCCGCACCGCCATCCCCCGTGACAGACTGAGTGGCGTCCGTCCGTCCGTCCCTAGCTCCCTTCATCCCCGCACCGCCACCCCCCGTGACAGACTGAGTGGCGTCCGTCCGTCCGTCCCTAGCTCCCTTCATCCCCGCACCGCCACCCCCCGTGACAGACTGAGTGGCATCCGTCCGTCCGTCCCTAGCTCCCTTCATCCCCGCACCGCCACCCCCCGTTACAGACTGAGTGGCGTCCGTCCGTCCGTCCCTAGCTCCCTTCATCCCCGCACCGCCACCCCCCGTGACAGACTGAGTGGCATCCGTCCGTCCGTCCCTAGCTCCCTTCATCCCCGCACCGCCACCCCCCGTGACAGACTGAGTGGGGTCCGTCCGTCCGTCCCTAGCTCCCCTTCATCCCCGCACCGCCACCCCCAGTGACAGACTGAGTGGCGTCCGTCCGTCCGTCCCTAGCTCCCTTCATCCCCGCACCGCCATCCCCCGTGACAGACTGAGTGGCGTCCGTCCGTCCGTCCCTAGCTCCCTTCATCCCCGCACCGCCACCCCCCGTGACAGACTGAGTGGCGTCCGTCCGTCCGTCCCTAGCTCCCTTCATCCCCGCACCGCCACCCCACGTGACAGACTGAGTGGCATCCGTCCGTCCGTCCCTAGCTCCCTTCATCCCCGCACCGCCACCCCCCGTGACAGACTGAGTGGCATCCGTCCGTCCCTAGCTCCCTTCATCCCCGCACCGCCACCCCCCGTGACAGACTGAGTGGCACCCGTCCGTCCGTCCCTAGCTCCCTTCATCCCCGCACCGCCACCCCGCGTGACAGACTGAGTGGCGTCCGTCCGTCCGTCCCTAGCTCCCTTCATCCCCGCACCGCCATCTCCCGAGACAGACTGAGTGGCACCCGTCCGTCCGTCCCTAGCTACCTTCATCTCCGCACCGCCACCCCCCAGGACAGACTGAGTGGCACCCGTCCGTCCGTCCCTAGCTCCCCTTCATCCGCGCACCGCCTCCCCCCGTGACAGACTGAGTGGCACCCGTCTGTCCGTCCCTAGCTCCCGTCATCCCCGCATCGCCAACCCCCGGTGACAGACTGAGTGGCGTCCGTCCGTCCGTCTCTAGCTCCCCTTCATCCCCGCACCGCCACCCCCCGTGACAGACTGAGTGGCGTCCGTCCGTCCGTCCCTAGCTCCCTTCATCCCCGCACCGCCACCCCCCGTGACAGACTGAGTGGCACCCGTCCGTCCCTAGCTCCCTTCATCCCCGCACCGCCACCCCCCGTGACAGACTGAGTGGCGTCCGTCCGTCCCTAGCTCCCTTCATCCTCGCACCGCCATCCCCCGTGACAGACTGAGTGGCACCCGTCCGCCTGTCCCTAGTTCCCTTCATCCCCGCACCGCCACCCCCCGTGACAGACTGAGTGGCTTCCGTCCGTCCGTCCCTAGCTCCCTTCATCCCCGCACCGCCACCCCCCGTGACAGATTGAGTGGCACCCGTCCGTTCGTCCCTAGCTCCCTTCATCCCCGCACCGCCACCCCCCGTGACAGACTGTGTGGCGTCCGTCCGTCCGTCCGTAGCTCCCTTCATCCCCGCACCGCCACCCCCCGTGACAGACTGAGTGGCATCCGTCCGTCCGTCCCTAGCTCCCTTCATCTCCGCGCCGCCACCCCCCCGTGACAGACTGAGTGGCGTCCGTCCGTCCGTCCCTAGCTCCACTTCATCCCCTCACCGCCACCCCCCGTGACAGACTGAGTGGCGTCCGTCCGTCCGTCCTTAGCTCCCCTTCATCCACGCACCGCCACCCCCCGTGACAGACTGAGTGGCACCCGTCCGTCCATCCCTAGCTCCCCTTCATCCCCGCACCGCCACCCCCCGTGACAGACTGTGTGGCGTCCGTCCGTCCCTAGCTCCTTTCATCCCCGCACCGCCACCTCTCGTGACAGACTGAGTGGCGTCCGTCCGTCCCTAGCTCCCCTTCATCCCCGCACCGCCACCCCCCGTGACAGACTGAGTGGCACCCGTCCGTCCGTCCCTAGCTCCCTTCGTCCCCGCACCGCCACCCCCCGTGACAGCCTGAGTGGCATCCGTCCGTCCGTCCCTAGCTCCCTTCATCCCCGCACCGCCACCCCCCGTGACAGACTGTGTGGCACCCGTCCGTCCCTAGCTCCCTTCATCCCCGCACCGCCATCCCCCGTGACAGACTGAGTGGCACCCGTCCGTTCGTCCCTAGCTCCCTTCATCCTCGCACCGCCATCCCCCGTGACAGACTGAGTGGCACCCGTCCGCCTGTCCCTAGTTCCCTTCATCCCCGCACCGCCACCCCCCGTGACAGACTGAGTGGCTTCCGTCCGTCCGTCCCTAGCTCCCTTCATCCCCGCACCGCCACCCCCCGTGACAGATTGAGTGGCACCCTCCGTTCGTCCCTAGCTCCCTTCATCCCCGCATCGCCACCCCCCGTGACAGACTGTGTGGCGTCCATCCGTCCGTCCGTTGCTCCCTTCATCCCCGCACCGCCACCCCCCGTGACAGACTGAGTGGCATCCGTCCGTCCGTCCCTAGCTCCCTTCATCTCCGCGCCGCCACCCCCCCGTGACAGACTGAGTGGCGTCCGTCCTTCCGTCCCTAGCTCCCCTTCATCCCCTCACCGCCACCCCCCGTGACAGACTGAGTGGCGTCCGTCCGTCCGTCCTTAGCTCCCCTTCATCCACGCACCGCCACCCCCCGTGACAGACTGAGTGGCACCCGTCCGTCCATCCCTAGCTCCCCTTCATCCCCGCACCGCCACCCCCCGTGACGGACTGTGTGGCGTCCGTCCGTCCCTAGCTCCTTTCATCCCCGCACCGCCACCTCTCGTGACAGACTGAGTGGCGTCCGTCCGTCCCTAGCTCCCCTTCATCCCCGCACCGCCACCCCCCGTGACAGACTGAGTGGCACCCGTCCGTCCGTCCCTAGCTCCCTTCATCCCCGCACCGCCACCCCCCGTGACAGCCTGAGTGGCATCCGTCCGTCCGTCCCTAGCTCCCTTCATCCCCGCACCGCCACCCCCCGTGACAGACTGTGTGGCACCCGTCCGTCCCTAGCTCCCTTCATCCCCGCACCGCCATCCCCCGTGACAGACTGAGTGGCACCCGTCCGTTCGTCCCTAGCTCCCTTCATTCCCGCACCGCCACCCCCCGTGACAGACTGAGTGGCGTCCGTCCGTCCGACCCTAGCCCCCTTCATCCCCGCACCGCCACCCCCCGTGACAGACTGAGTGGCGTCCGTCCGTCCGTCCCTAACTCCCCTTCATCCCCGCACCGCCACCCCCAGTGACAGACTGAGTGGCGTCCGTCCGTCCGTCCCTTGCTCCCTTCATCCCCGCACCGCCATCCCCCGTGACAGACTGAGTGGTGTCCGTCCGTCCGTCCCTAGCTCCCTTCATCCCCGCACCGCCACCCCCCAGGACAGACTGAGTGGCGTCCGTCCGTCCGTCCCTAGCTCCCTTCATCCCCGCACCGCCACCCCCCGTGACAGACTGAGTGGCATCCGTCCGTCCGTCCCTAGCTCCCTTCATCCCCGCACCGCCACCCCCCGTTACAGACTGAGTGGCGTCCGTCCGTCCCTAGCTCCCCTTCATCCCCGCACCGCCACCCCCCGTGACAGATTGAGTGGCACCCGTCCGTTCGTCCCTAGCTCCCTTCATCCCCGCACCGCCACCCCCCGTGACAGACTGAATGGCATCCGTCCGTCCGACCCTAGCTCCCCTTCATCCCCGCACCGCCACCCCCAGTGACAGACTGAGTGGCGTCCGTCCGTCCGTCCCTAGCTCCCCTTCATCCCCGCACCGCCACCCCCAGTGACAGACTGAGTGGCGTCCGTCCGTCCGTCCCTAGCTCCCCTTCATCCCCGCACCACCACCCCCCGTGACAGACTGAATGGCATCCGTCCGTCCGTCCCTAGCTCCCTTCATCCCCGCACCGCCATCCCCCGTGACAGACTGAGTGGCGTCCGTCCGTCCGTCCCTAGCTCCCTTCATCCCCGCACCGCCATCCCCCGTGACAGACTGAGTGGCGTCTGTCCGTCCGTCAGTAGCTCCCTTCATCCCCGCACCGCCACCTCCCGTGAGAGACTGAGTGGCGTCCGTCCGTCCGTCCCTAGCTCCCTTCATCCCCGCACCGCCACCCCCCGTGACAGACTGAGTGGCGTCCGTCCGTCCGTCCCTAGCTCCCTTCATCCCCGCACCGCCACCCCCCGTGACAGACTGAGTGGCGTCCGTCCGTCCGTCCCTAGCTCCCTTCATCCCCGCACCGCCACCCCCCGTGACAGACTGAGTGGCGTCCGTCCGTCCGTCCCTAGCTCCCTTCATCCCCGCACCGCCATCCCCCGTGACAGACTGAGTGGCGTCCGTCCGTCCGTCCCTAGCTCCCTTCATCCCCGCACCGCCACCCTCCGTGACAGACTGAGTGGCATCCGTCCGTCCGTCCCTAGCTCCCTTCATCCCCGCACCGCCACCCCCCGTGACAGACTGAATGGCATCCGTCCGTCCGTCCCTAGCTCCCTTCATCCCCGCACCGCCACCCCCCGTGACAGACTGAGTGGCGTCCGTCCGTCCGTCCCTAGCTCCCTTCATCCCCGCACCGCCACCCCCCGTGACAGACTGAATGGCATCCGTCCGTCCGTCCCTAGCTCCCTTCATCCCCGCACCGCCACCCCCCGTGACAGACTGAGTGGCGTCCGTCCGTCCGTCCCTAGCTCCCTTCATCCCCGCACCGCCACCCCCCGTGACAGACTGAGTGGCGTCCGTCCGTCCGTCCCTAGCTCCCTTCATCCCCGCACCGCCATCCCCCGTGACAGAATGAGTGGCGTCCGTCCGTCCGTCCCTAGCTCCCTTCATCCCCGCACCGCCACCCCCCGTGACAGACTGAGTGGCGTCCGTCCGTCCGTCCCTAGCTCCCTTCATCCCCGCACCGCCACCCCCCGTGACAGACTGAGTGGCGTCCGTCCGTCCGTCCCTAGCTCCCTTCATCCCGCACCGCCATCCCCCGTGACAGAATGAGTGGCGTCCGTCCGTCCGTCCCTAGCTCCCTTCATCCCCGCACCGCCACCCCCCGTGACAGACTGAGTGGCGTCCGTCCGTCCGTCCCTAGCTCCCTTCATCCCCGCACCGCCACCCCCCGTGACAGACTGAATGGCATCCGTCCGTCCGTCCCTAGCTCCCTTCATCCCCGCACCGCCACCGCCCTTGACAGACTGAGTGGCGTCCGTCCGTCCGTCCCTAGCTCCCTTCATCCCCGCACCGCCACCCCCCGTGACAGACTGAATGGCATCCGTCCGTCCGTCCCTAGCTACCTTCATCTCCGCACCGCCACCCCCCAGGACAGACTGAGTGGCACCCGTCCGTCCGTCCCTAGCTCCCCTTCATCCGCGCACCGCCTCCCCCCGTGACAGACAGAGTGGCACCCGTCTGTCCGTCCCTAGCTCCCGTCATCCCCGCATCGCCAACCCCCGGTGACAGACTGAGTGGCGTCCGTCCGTCCGTCTCTAGCTCCCCTTCATCCCCGCACCGCCACCCCCCGTGACAGACTGAGTGGCGTCCGTCCGTCCGTCCCTAGCTCCCTTCATCCCCGCACCGCCACCCCCCGTGACAGACTGAGTGGCACCCGTCCGTCCCTAGCTCCCTTCATCCCCGCACCGCCACCCCCCGTGACAGACTGAGTGGCGTCCGTCCGTCCCTAGCTCCCTTCATCCTCGCACCGCCATCCCCCGTGACAGACTGAGTGGCACCCGTCCGCCTGTCCCTAGTTCCCTTCATCCCCGCACCGCCACCCCCCGTGACAGACTGAGTGGCTTCCGTCCGTCCGTCCCTAGCTCCCTTCATCCCCGCACCGCCACCCCCCGTGACAGATTGAGTGGCACCCGTCCGTTCGTCCCTAGCTCCCTTCATCCCCGCACCGCCACCCCCCGTGACAGACTGTGTGGCGTCCGTCCGTCCGTCCGTAGCTCCCTTCATCCCCGCACCGCCACCCCCCGTGACAGACTGAGTGGCATCCGTCCGTCCGTCCCTAGCTCCCTTCATCTCCGCGCCGCCACCCCCCCGTGACAGACTGAGTGGCGTCCGTCCGTCCGTCCCTAGCTCCACTTCATCCCCTCACCGCCACCCCCCGTGACAGACTGAGTGGCGTCCGTCCGTCCGTCCTTAGCTCCCCTTCATCCACGCACCGCCACCCCCCGTGACAGACTGAGTGGCACCCGTCCGTCCATCCCTAGCTCCCCTTCATCCCCGCACCGCCACCCCCCGTGACAGACTGTGTGGCGTCCGTCCGTCCCTAGCTCCTTTCATCCCCGCACCGCCACCTCTCGTGACAGACTGAGTGGCGTCCGTCCGTCCCTAGCTCCCCTTCATCCCCGCACCGCCACCCCCCGTGACAGACTGAGTGGCACCCGTCCGTCCGTCCCTAGCTCCCTTCGTCCCCGCACCGCCACCCCCCGTGACAGCCTGAGTGGCATCCGTCCGTCCGTCCCTAGCTCCCTTCATCCCCGCACCGCCACCCCCCGTGACAGACTGTGTGGCACCCGTCCGTCCCTAGCTCCCTTCATCCCCGCACCGCCATCCCCCGTGACAGACTGAGTGGCACCCGTCCGTTCGTCCCTAGCTCCCTTCATCCTCGCACCGCCATCCCCCGTGACAGACTGAGTGGCACCCGTCCGCCTGTCCCTAGTTCCCTTCATCCCCGCACCGCCACCCCCCGTGACAGACTGAGTGGCTTCCGTCCGTCCGTCCCTAGCTCCCTTCATCCCCGCACCGCCACCCCCCGTGACAGATTGAGTGGCACCCGTCCGTTCGTCCCTAGCTCCCTTCATCCCCGCACCGCCACCCCCCGTGACAGACTGTGTGGCGTCCATCCGTCCGTCCGTTGCTCCCTTCATCCCCGCACCGCCACCCCCCGTGACAGACTGAGTGGCATCCGTCCGTCCGTCCCTAGCTCCCTTCATCTCCGCGCCGCCACCCCCCCGTGACAGACTGAGTGGCGTCCGTCCGTCCGTCCCTAGCTCCCCTTCATCCCCTCACCGCCACCCCCCGTGACAGACTGAGTGGCGTCCGTCCGTCCGTCCTTAGCTCCCCTTCATCCACGCACCGCCACCCCCCGTGACAGACTGAGTGGCACCCGTCCGTCCATCCCTAGCTCCCCTTCATCCCCGCACCGCCACCCCCCGTGACGGACTGTGTGGCGTCCGTCCGTCCCTAGCTCCTTTCATCCCCGCACCGCCACCTCTCGTGACAGACTGAGTGGCGTCCGTCCGTCCCTAGCTCCCCTTCATCCCCGCACCGCCACCCCCCGTGACAGACTGAGTGGCACCCGTCCGTCCGTCCCTAGCTCCCTTCATCCCCGCACCGCCACCCCCCGTGACAGCCTGAGTGGCATCCGTCCGTCCGTCCCTAGCTCCCTTCATCCCCGCACCGCCACCCCCCGTGACAGACTGTGTGGCACCCGTCCGTCCCTAGCTCCCTTCATCCCCGCACCGCCATCCCCCGTGACAGACTGAGTGGCACCCGTCCGTTCGTCCCTAGCTCCCTTCATTCCCGCACCGCCACCCCCCGTGACAGACTGAGTGGCGTCCGTCCGTCCGACCCTAGCCCCCTTCATCCCCGCACCGCCACCCCCCGTGACAGACTGAGTGGCGTCCGTCCGTCCGTCCCTAACTCCCCTTCATCCCCGCACCGCCACCCCCAGTGACAGACTGAGTGGCGTCCGTCCGTCCGTCCCTTGCTCCCTTCATCCCCGCACCGCCATCCCCCGTGACAGACTGAGTGGTGTCCGTCCGTCCGTCCCTAGCTCCCTTCATCCCCGCACCGCCACCCCCCAGGACAGACTGAGTGGCGTCCGTCCGTCCGTCCCTAGCTCCCTTCATCCCCGCACCGCCACCCCCCGTGACAGACTGAGTGGCATCCGTCCGTCCGTCCCTAGCTCCCTTCATCCCCGCACCGCCACCCCCCGTTACAGACTGAGTGGCGTCCGTCCGTCCCTAGCTCCCCTTCATCCCCGCACCGCCACCCCCCGTGACAGATTGAGTGGCACCCGTCCGTTCGTCCCTAGCTCCCTTCATCCCCGCACCGCCACCCCCCGTGACAGACTGAATGGCATCCGTCCGTCCGACCCTAGCTCCCCTTCATCCCCGCACCGCCACCCCCAGTGACAGACTGAGTGGCGTCCGTCCGTCCGTCCCTAGCTCCCCTTCATCCCCGCACCGCCACCCCCAGTGACAGACTGAGTGGCGTCCGTCCGTCCGTCCCTAGCTCCCCTTCATCCCCGCACCACCACCCCCCGTGACAGACTGAATGGCATCCGTCCGTCCGTCCCTAGCTCCCTTCATCCCCGCACCGCCATCCCCCGTGACAGACTGAGTGGCGTCCGTCCGTCCGTCCCTAGCTCCCTTCATCCCCGCACCGCCATCCCCCGTGACAGACTGAGTGGCGTCTGTCCGTCCGTCAGTAGCTCCCTTCATCCCCGCACCGCCACCCCCCGTGAGAGACTGAGTGGCGTCCGTCCGTCCGTCCCTAGCTCCCTTCATCCCCGCACCGCCACCCCCCGTGACAGACTGAGTGGCGTCCGTCCGTCCGTCCCTAGCTCCCTTCATCCCCGCACCGCCACCCCCCGTGACAGACTGAGTGGCGTCCGTCCGTCCGTCCCTAGCTCCCTTCATCCCCGCACCGCCACCCCCCGTAACAGACTGAGTGGCGTCCGTCCGTCCGTCCCTAGCTCCCTTCATCCCCGCACCGCCATCCCCCGTGACAGACTGAGTGGCGTCCGTCCGTCCGTCCCTAGCTCCCTTCATCCCCGCACCGCCACCCTCCGTGACAGACTGAGTGGCATCCGTCCGTCCGTCCCTAGCTCCCTTCATCCCCGCACCGCCACCCCCCGTGACAGACTGAATGGCATCCGTCCGTCCGTCCCTAGCTCCCTTCATCCCCGCACCGCCACCCCCCGTGACAGACTGAGTGGCGTCCGTCCGTCCGTCCCTAGCTCCCTTCATCCCCGCACCGCCACCCCCCGTGACAGACTGAATGGCATCCGTCCGTCCGTCCCTAGCTCCCTTCATCCCCGCACCGCCACCCCCCGTGACAGACTGAGTGGCGTCCGTCCGTCCGTCCCTAGCTCCCTTCATCCCCGCACCGCCACCCCCCGTGACAGACTGAGTGGCGTCCGTCCGTCCGTCCCTAGCTCCCTTCATCCCCGCACCGCCATCCCCCGTGACAGAATGAGTGGCGTCCGTCCGTCCGTCCCTAGCTCCCTTCATCCCCGCACCGCCACCCCCCGTGACAGACTGAGTGGCGTCCGTCCGTCCGTCCCTAGCTCCCTTCATCCCCGCACCGCCACCCCCCGTGACAGACTGAGTGGCGTCCGTCCGTCCGTCCCTAGCTCCCTTCATCCCGCACCGCCATCCCCCGTGACAGAATGAGTGGCGTCCGTCCGTCCGTCCCTAGCTCCCTTCATCCCCGCACCGCCACCCCCCGTGACAGACTGAGTGGCGTCCGTCCGTCCGTCCCTAGCTCCCTTCATCCCCGCACCGCCACCCCCCGTGACAGACTGAATGGCATCCGTCCGTCCGTCCCTAGCTCCCTTCATCCCCGCACCGCCACCGCCCTTGACAGACTGAGTGGCGTCCGTCCGTCCGTCCCTAGCTCCCTTCATCCCCGCACCGCCACCCCCCGTGACAGACTGAATGGCATCCGTCCGTCCGTCCCTAGCTCCCTTCATCCCCGCACCGCCACCCCCCGTGACAGACTGAGTGGCGTCCGTCCGTCCGTCCCTAGCTCCCTTCATCCCCGCACCGCCACCCCCCGTGACAGACTGAGTGGCGTCCGTCCGTCCGTCCCTAGCTCCCTTCATCCCCGCACCGCCATCCCCCGTGACAGAATGAGTGGCGTCCGTCCGTCCGTCCCTAGCTCCCTTCATCCCCGCACCGCCACCCCCCGTGACAGACTGAGTGGCGTCCGTCCGTCCGTCCCTAGCTCCCTTCATCCCCGCACCGCCACCCCCCGTGACAGACTGAATGGCATCCGTCCGTCCGTCCCTAGCTCCCTTCATCCCCGCACCGCCACCCCCCGTGACAGACTGAGTGGCGTCCGTCCGTCCGTCCCTAGCTCCCTTCATCCCCGCACCGCCACCCCCCGTGACAGACTGAATGGCATCCGTCCGTCCGTCCCTAGCTCCCTTCATCCCCGCCCCGCCACCCCCCGTGACAGACTGAGTGGCGTCCGTCCGTCCGTCCCTAGCTCCCTTCATCCCCGCACCGCCACCCCCCGTGACAGACTGATCGGCATCCGTCCGTCCGTTCCTAGCTCCCTTCATCCCCGCACCGCCACCCCCCGTGACAGACTGAGTGGCGTCCGTCCGTCCGTCCCTAGCTCCCTTCATCCCCGCACCGCCACCCCCCGTGACAGACTGAATGGCATCCGTCCGTCCGTCCCTAGCTCCCTTCATCCCCGCACCGCCACCCCCCGTGACAGACTGAGTGGCGTCCGTCCGTCCGTCCCTAGCTCCCTTCATCCCCGCACCGCCACCCCCCGTGACAGACTGAGTGGCGTCCGTCCGTCCGTCCCTAGCTCCCTTCATCCCCGCACCGCCATCCCCCGTGACAGAATGAGTGGCGTCCGTCCGTCCGTCCCTAGCTCCCTTCATCCCCGCACCGCCACCCCCCGTGACAGACTGAGTGGCGTCCGTCCGTCCGTCCCTAGCTCCCTTCATCCCCGCACCGCCACCCCCCGTGACAGACTGAATGGCATCCGTCCGTCCGTCCCTAGCTTCCTTCATCCCCGCACCGCCACCCCCCGTGACAGACTGAGTGGCGTCCGTCCGTCCGTCCCTAGCTCCCTTCATCCCCGCACCGCCACCCCCCGTGACAGACTGAATGGCATCCGTCCGTCCGTCCCTAGCTCCCTTCATCCCCGCACCGCCACCCCCCGTGACAGACTGAGTGGCGTCCGTCCGTCCGTCCCTAGCTCCCTTCATCCCCGCACCGCCACCCCCCATGACAGACTAAGTGGCGTCCGTCCGTCCGTCCCTAACTCCCTTCATCCCCGCACCGCCATCCCCCGTGACAGAATGAGTGGCGTCCGTCCGTCCGTCCCTAGCTCCCTTCATCCCCGCACCGCCACCCCCCGTGACAGACTGAGTGGCGTCCGTCCGTCCGTCCCTAGCTCCCTTCATCCCCGCACCGCCACCCCCCGTGACAGACTGAATGGCATCCGTCCGTCCGTCCCTAGCTCCCTTCATCCCCGCACCGCCACCCCCCGTGACAGACTGAGTGGCGTCCGTCCGTCCGTCCCTAGCTCCCCTTCATCCCCGCACCGCCACCCCCAGTGACAGACTGAGTGGCGTCCGTCCGTCCGTCCCTAGCTCCCTTCATCCCCGCACCGCCACCCCCCGTGGCAGACTGAGTGGCATCCGTCCGTCCCTAGCTCCCTTCATCCCCGCACCGCCACCCCCCGTGACAGACTGAGTGGCACCCGTCCGTCCGTCCCTAGCTCCCTTCATCCCCGCACCGCCACCCCGCGTGACAGACTGAGTGGCACCCGTCCGTCCATCCCTAGCTCCCCTTCATCCCCGCACCGCCACCCCCCGTGACAGACTGAGTGGCACCCGTCCGTCCGTCCCTAGCTCCCTTCATCCCCGCACCGCCACCCCGCGCGACAGACTGAGTGGCACCCGTCCGTCCATCCCTAGCTCCCCTTCATCCCCGCACCGCCACCCCCCGTGACAGACTGAGTGGCGTCCGTCCGTCCGTCCCTAGCTCCCTTCATCCCCGCACCGCCACCCCCCGTGACAGACTGAGTGGCGTCCGTCCGTCCGTCCCTAGCTCCCTTCATCCCCGCACCGCCACCCCCCGTGACAGACTGAGTGGCGTCCGTCCGTCCGTCCCTAGCTCCCTTCATCCCCGCACCGCCACCCCCCGTGACAGACTGAGTGGCGTCCGTCCGTCCGTCCCTAGCTCCCTTCATCCCCGCACCGCCATCCCCCGTGACAGACTGAGTGGCGTCCGTCCGTCCGTCCCTAGCTCCCTTCATCCCCGCACCGCCACCCTCCGTGACAGACTGAGTGGCATCCGTCCGTCCGTCCCTAGCTCCCTTCATCCCCGCACCGCCACCCCCCGTGACAGACTGAATGGCATCCGTCCGTCCGTCCCTAGCTCCCTTCATCCCCGCACCGCCACCCCCCGTGACAGACTGAGTGGCGTCCGTCCGTCCGTCCCTAGCTCCCTTCATCCCCGCACCGCCACCCCCCGTGACAGACTGAATGGCATCCGTCCGTCCGTCCCTAGCTCCCTTCATCCCCGCACCGCCACCCCCCGTGACAGACTGAGTGGCGTCCGTCCGTCCGTCCCTAGCTCCCTTCATCCCCGCACCGCCACCCCCCGTGACAGACTGAGTGGCGTCCGTCCGTCCGTCCCTAGCTCCCTTCATCCCCGCACCGCCATCCCCCGTGACAGAATGAGTGGCGTCCGTCCGTCCGTCCCTAGCTCCCTTCATCCCCGCACCGCCACCCCCCGTGACAGACTGAGTGGCGTCCGTCCGTCCGTCCCTAGCTCCCTTCATCCCCGCACCGCCACCCCCCGTGACAGACTGAGTGGCGTCCGTCCGTCCGTCCCTAGCTCCCTTCATCCCGCACCGCCATCCCCCGTGACAGAATGAGTGGCGTCCGTCCGTCCGTCCCTAGCTCCCTTCATCCCCGCACCGCCACCCCCCGTGACAGACTGAGTGGCGTCCGTCCGTCCGTCCCTAGCTCCCTTCATCCCCGCACCGCCACCCCCCGTGACAGACTGAATGGCATCCGTCCGTCCGTCCCTAGCTCCCTTCATCCCCGCACCGCCACCGCCCTTGACAGACTGAGTGGCGTCCGTCCGTCCGTCCCTAGCTCCCTTCATCCCCGCACCGCCACCCCCCGTGACAGACTGAATGGCATCCGTCCGTCCGTCCCTAGCTCCCTTCATCCCCGCACCGCCACCCCCCGTGACAGACTGAGTGGCGTCCGTCCGTCCGTCCCTAGCTCCCTTCATCCCCGCACCGCCACCCCCCGTGACAGACTGAGTGGCGTCCGTCCGTCCGTCCCTAGCTCCCTTCATCCCCGCACCGCCATCCCCCGTGACAGAATGAGTGGCGTCCGTCCGTCCGTCCCTAGCTCCCTTCATCCCCGCACCGCCACCCCCCGTGACAGACTGAGTGGCGTCCGTCCGTCCGTCCCTAGCTCCCTTCATCCCCGCACCGCCACCCCCCGTGACAGACTGAATGGCATCCGTCCGTCCGTCCCTAGCTTCCTTCATCCCCGCACCGCCACCCCCCGTGACAGACTGAGTGGCGTCCGTCCGTCCGTCCCTAGCTCCCTTCATCCCCGCACCGCCACCCCCCGTGACAGACTGAATGGCATCCGTCCGTCCGTCCCTAGCTCCCTTCATCCCCGCACCGCCACCCCCCGTGACAGACTGAGTGGCGTCCGTCCGTCCGTCCCTAGCTCCCTTCATCCCCGCACCGCCACCCCCCGTGACAGACTGAGTGGCGTCCGTCCGTCCGTCCCTAGCTCCCTTCATCCCCGCACCGCCACCCCCCGTGACAGACTGATCGGCATCCGTCCGTCCGTTCCTAGCTCCCTTCATCCCCGCACCGCCACCCCCCGTGACAGACTGAGTGGCGTCCGTCCGTCCGTCCCTAGCTCCCTTCATCCCCGCACCGCCACCCCCCGTGACAGACTGAATGGCATCCGTCCGTCCGTCCCTAGCTCCCTTCATCCCCGCACCGCCACCCCCCGTGACAGACTGAGTGGCGTCCGTCCGTCCGTCCCTAGCTCCCTTCATCCCCGCACCGCCACCCCCCGTGACAGACTGAGTGGCGTCCGTCCGTCCGTCCCTAGCTCCCTTCATCCCCGCACCGCCATCCCCCGTGACAGAATGAGTGGCGTCCGTCCGTCCGTCCCTAGCTCCCTTCATCCCCGCACCGCCACCCCCCGTGACAGACTGAGTGGCGTCCGTCCGTCCGTCCCTAGCTCCCTTCATCCCCGCACCGCCACCCCCCGTGACAGACTGAATGGCATCCGTCCGTCCGTCCCTAGCTCCCTTCATCCCCGCACCGCCACCCCCCGTGACAGACTGAGTGGCGTCCGTCCGTCCGTCCCTAGCTCCCTTCATCCCCGCACCGCCACCCCCCGTGACAGACTGAATGGCATCCGTCCGTCCGTCCCTAGCTCCCTTCATCCCCGCACCGCCACCCCCCGTGACAGACTGAGTGGCGTCCGTCCGTCCGTCCCTAGCTCCCTTCATCCCCGCACCGCCACCCCCCATGACAGACTAAGTGGCGTCCGTCCGTCCGTCCCTAACTCCCTTCATCCCCGCACCGCCATCCCCCGTGACAGAATGAGTGGCGTCCGTCCGTCCGTCCCTAGCTCCCTTCATCCCCGCACCGCCACCCCCCGTGACAGACTGAGTGGCGTCCGTCCGTCCGTCCCTAGCTCCCTTCATCCCCGCACCGCCACCCCCCGTGACAGACTGAATGGCATCCGTCCGTCCGTCCCTAGCTCCCTTCATCCCCGCACCGCCACCCCCCGTGACAGACTGAGTGGCGTCCGTCCGTCCGTCCCTAGCTCCCCTTCATCCCCGCACCGCCACCCCCAGTGACAGACTGAGTGGCGTCCGTCCGTCCGTCCCTAGCTCCCTTCATCCCCGCACCGCCACCCCCCGTGGCAGACTGAGTGGCATCCGTCCGTCCCTAGCTCCCTTCATCCCCGCACCGCCACCCCCCGTGACAGACTGAGTGGCACCCGTCCGTCCGTCCCTAGCTCCCTTCATCCCCGCACCGCCACCCCGCGTGACAGACTGAGTGGCACCCGTCCGTCCATCCCTAGCTCCCCTTCATCCCCGCACCGCCACCCCCCGTGACAGACTGAGTGGCACCCGTCCGTCCGTCCCTAGCTCCCTTCATCCCCGCACCGCCACCCCGCGTGACAGACTGAGTGGCACCCGTCCGTCCATCCCTAGCTCCCCTTCATCCCCGCACCGCCACCCCCCGTGACAGACTGAGTGGCGTCCGTCCGTCCCTAGCTCCCTTCATCCCCGCACCGCCACCCCCCGTGACAGACTGAGTGGCGTCCGTCCGTCCGTCCCTAGCTCCCTTCATCCCCGCACCGCCACCCCGCGTGACAGACTGAGTGGCACCCGTCCGTCCGTCCCTAGCTCCCCTTCATCCCCGCACCCCCCCCCCCCTCTTCCTCCCCACACTTTTATCCAGTAATCACCATCATTTGTATTCAGTTCGGACAGAGGCCCTCAAATATTCGGGGCTCTGAGAGAGAGAAGTTGCCGCAATTCCTCAGTTGATGACGTCATCAATCATATTTTATTTCCATCACGGTTTTATAACTTCTTTCTCTGTTCGTGATGGACTCCTGTCGACTCCCACCGAATCTTACTGACTTCTGACGACTATTTAGGATTTCCATAGACTCCCACCGACTCCCATCGTCTATTTCTGACTCCCACCGACTCACATCGTCTATTTCTGACTCCCACCGAATCCCTCCGAATCCACCGACTCTCACCGACTCTTACCGACTCCTACCGACTCCTACCGACTCCCAACGACTCCCATCGTCTATTTCTGACTCCCACCGAATCCCACCGAATCCACCGACTCTCACCGACTCTTACCGACTCCTACCGACTCCTACCGACTCCCACCGACTCCCATCGTCTATTTCTGACTCCCACCGACTCCCATCGTCTATTTCTGACTCCCACCGATTCCCTCCGAATCCACCGACTCTTACCGACTCTTACCGAGTGCTACCGACTCCTGCCGACTCCCGCCGACTCCCATCGTCTATTTCTGACTCCCACCGTATCCCACCGAATCCACCGACTCTCACCGACTCTCACCGACTCTTACTGACTCCTACTGACTCTTACCGACTCCCACCGACTCCCATCGTCTATTTCTGACTCCCACCGACTCCATCGTCTATTTCTGACTCCCACCGAATCCCTCCGAATCCACCGACTCTCACCGACTCTTACCGATTTCTACCGACTCCTACCGAATCTCACCGACTCTCACCGACTCTTACTGACTCCTACCGACTCTTACCGACTCCCACCGACTGCCATCGTCTATTTCTGACTCCCACCGTATCCCACCGAATCCACCGACTCTCACCGACTCTCACCGACTCTTACTGACTCCTACCGACTCTTACCGACTCCCACTGACTCCCATCGTCTATTTCTGACTCCCACCGTATCCCACCGAATCCACCGACTCTCACCGACTCTCACCGACTCTTACTGACTCCTATCGACTCCTGCCGACTCCCACCGACTCCCATCGTCTATTTCTGACTCCATCGACTCCTACCATTCATTTCTGACTCCCACCGACTCCCACCGACTCACATAGACAAATCTTTATCAACGGTATCACCCCGACCACCATCACCCCTACCATCACCACCATCACCACAACCACCACCACCACCCCCGTCACCACCATCACCACGACCACCATCACCCCCACCATCATCACCATCACCACAACCACAAGCACCCCCACCACTACCATCACCACAACCACCACCACCCCCGTCACCACCATCATCACCATCACCACAACCACAACCACCCCCATCACCCCCATCACCACCAGCACCCTATCACCACCATCACCACTATGGCCATAATCACCATCAACGCCACATCATCACTATCAGCACCAATACCACCATCATCATTACTATTTTCGCCATCACCTCGAACCAATTGCGTACCATTGCCTACCAGCCCTAGCACTACTCAGACACACCCCGCCATGCTACACACCACATTGGATGACACAACCGCGTCTGGCATTTGATATACCTGAGCCAAGTATTAGCAAAAACAACGAATCCCAGTAAGCGTCTTTCGCATTCTGCGCAATGATAATTGTACGACGTCCATATTCTTCATCTGCAAATGAGAAACGTTCTGCCGATGACGTCATCGTGACTCAATCTAAATCTCGACCCGATCAGATGTAAGAGGGCTAAATACTGGCGCATGTATTCATACGCGTCGAGATAAACCTATACACGCCACACACGCTGCTCCACACAACCGACCGCCAGGCCGACTTAGAAGACTCCCAGGTATATCTCACATCATCACTAATAGCAGGTGCTTATGACGCGTCCTGTCATATTACCTAAACACTTTCCCGATCTCCAGGTAACGGCAGCCG
This sequence comes from Arenicola marina, assembly GCA_964019135.1. Lineage (NCBI taxonomy): Eukaryota > Metazoa > Annelida > Polychaeta > Arenicolidae > Arenicola > Arenicola marina. The sequence goes on from OZ025255.1 coordinate 38,066,859, forward strand.
ATGAAGACGTCAGCTGTCGAGGTGGGGGAGGGTGGTTTGAAGCCTTGAACATGTTGTCCCTGATAGGTCTGCCATAGCCATAGCTATATGTCTGCCATAGCCATAGCCACATGTCTGCCATAACCATAGCCATATGTCTGCCATAACCATATGTCTGCCAGAACCATAGCCATATGTCTGCCATAACCATAGCCATATGTCTGCCATAACCATAGCCATATGTCTGCCATAGCCATATGTCTGCCATAACCATAGCCATATGTCTGCCATAACCATAGCCATATGTCTGCCATAGCCATATTTCTGCCATAACCATATATATGCCATAACCATAGCCATATGTTCGCCATAGCCATATGTATGCCATAGCCATATGTCTGTCATAGCCATATGTTTGCCATAGCCATATGTCAGCCATAGCCATATGTCTACCATAGCCATAGCCATATGTCGGTCATAGCCGTAGCCATATGTCTGCCATAGCCATATGTCTACCATAGCCATTGCCATATGTCTGCCATAGCCATATGTCTACCATAGCCATAGCCATATGTCGGTCACAGCCATAACCATATGTCTGCCATAGCCATATGTCTACCATAGCCATAGCCATATGTCTACCATAGCCATAGCCATATGTCTGCCATAGCCATAGCCATATGTCTACCATAGCCATAGCCATATGTCTGCCATCGTGGTTACCCACATCCTCACTGTCGCCTAAACTCTTCCATCTCTAGGAGTAACCCTGCTCCCCTCCCACTCCCCTTCATTGCCCCCGCCCCTCCCACTCTCCTCCATTGCCCCCGCCCCTCCCTATCCCCATATCAGGGTGGCCTCGAGGGGGGACACGCCGCCTTGATGACGTCACCGACGCGGAGTCGCGTGACGTGTCAAATGACATTGACGTCACTTACCTGAGTACCCACATCGCTGCCCCGCCTGTCGTCAAGGCGACAGGACTGGTAACTACCACAAAATATCACGAGAATGGGACCCAAGGGCCCGAACGGGGAAGTGAGAGCGGGCGGGGCGACGGTGGTAACGTGGTGAGGGGACTGTCGTCAAGGGTGAAGTCTTGATTTGCACGGAACCTTGAATTTCGGACCCGAAAGTAAAATTAGCCTAACGCGCCGTCGCGCTGGGCGTGTCGGGGTAGACCCCACGAGGATAAATGACTACTTAAAACCTGGCATTCACATTGAGTCGATCATCCCCCCGGTGCGCCCCTGTGTCGTCCGCTGTCATGGCAACAGGGACTCCCCAGGCGTAGAGAACGGCTACACAATGCTGGTGCTTCCCTGACATTGACTTTACTGGCACCGAACTGCTTGGTTGGTCTTGGTAGGACGATTAAACCTCTGTCATATCTAGAGAGGAACCAATTCTCCGAGAGTAACTCCCATACTCTGCTTACCCTGCGCAAGCAGACATGTGCATAGATGGGGTTGGACCCCCGCAACGGCCGCTTGGGCTGGCCTGGCAGAGCACACTCGGCAATAGCCGAACGCGCTACCTACTGAACCACGGGTGTGACCCCGTCACAGAAATGATGTGAAACTAACGCCTGTGCACCTGGCGTGTCGCGCGACAAGTACATGCAACTTAGCATACAAGGAACATTCCAGAACAGGACACTTTTTCACGTCAAGTAATTGAAATATCCAGTTGCATAACCTGGACCTAGATATAACCTAGACATCTCAGAGCTTGTTATAACCTAGACATCTCAGAGCTTGTTATAACCTAGACATCTCAGTACCTGATATAACCCAGATATATCAATGCCTCATACAACCTAGACAGCTCAGTGCCCGATATAACCTAGACATATCTGTGCTTGATATAACCTAGACATCTCAGGTCAGTGCCTGATATAACTTAGACATCCCAGTGCCTCGTATAACCTAGACATATCAGTGCCTGATATAACCTAAACATATCAATGCCTGATATAACCTAGACAATCTCAGTGCCTGATATAACCTGGACATCTCAGTGCCTGATATAACCTAGACATATCAATGCCTGATATAACCTAGACCATCTCAGTGCCTGATATAACCTGGACATCTTGGTGCCTGATATAACTTAGACATCTCAGTGCCTTGTATAACCTAGACATCTCAGTGCATGTTATAACCTAGACATATCAATGCCTGGTATAACCTAGAGATCTAAGCGCCTGACATAACCTAGAGATCTCAGTGCCTGATATAACCTAGACATCTCTGTGCCTGATATAACCTAGACGTATCAGTGCCTGGTATAAACTAGAGATCTCAGTGCCTGATATAACCTGGACATTTCAGTACCTGATATAACCTAGACATATCAGTTCCTGGTATAACCTAGAGATCTCCCTGCCTGATATAACCTAGAGATCTCAGTGGCTGATATAATCTAGACATTTCTGTGCCTGATATAACCTAGACATCTCAGTGCATGTTATAACCTAGACATATCAATGCCTGGTATAACCTAGAGATCTCAGCGCCTGATATAACCTAGAGATCTCAGTGCCTGATATAACCTAGACATCTCTGTGCCTGATATAACCTAGACGTATCAGTGCCTGGTATAAACTAGACATCTCAGTGCCTGATATAATCTGGACATTTCAGTACCTGATATAACCTAGACATATCAGTTCCTGGTATAACCTAGAGATCTCACTGCCTGATATAACCTAGAGATCTCAGTGGCTGATATAATCTAGACATTTCTGTGCCTGATATAACCTAGACATCTCAGTGCCTTGTATAACCGAGACATCTCAGTGCATGTTATAACCTAGACATATCAATGCCTGGTATAAACTAGACATCTCAGTGCCTGATGTAACCTAGACATTTCAGTGCCTGGTATAACCTAGACATCTATGGTGATTTGCATGCATCACCTTGATATGAGTCCTTGTGACAGGAAACCCGCGCCAAGGGTTTTAGGCTATCATGTGACTGACCAGGAGGGGAGAGGGGGAAAGGTAAGGGGGTCCATCCTCTACCCACTCACACGTCCATCAGTCCGTTCCTCCAAGTGGCCCAATGGATTCATTCAATCAGGCCGTAGATTCACCTTCAAAGGCCGCGGGTGGGGGCCTCGGCGAGATGGACCTAATGCCTTAATGACAGCGGGAAGCCTATGAGGGATGCTATCACGTGTGAGCGGACAGCCAATGGGAACACGAGGGGGCAGACGACACAAGACCCAGGATGTAGCGGTGCCACATGGTCATCCTCTCAATAATATGAAGGCTCATATATAAATATATTCATAATGGCAATAATGATATATTCCTGTACATTTAATTTTGCAAATGTAACTTTCTTTTCGCCTCGATGTGTCATTACGAAAGGTTACTCCTGGAGGGACGTCCACCAAGCTTCTATTCGCTAGGTGGCGCTCCGTTTCTCCACCCAGACCGCGGCTGTCGGTCTGAAGCAAATCTTCAGCTTCTTCAAAAACGGGTCAAATAAGTCATAATTTCTTGCAAAACAATATTTTGTAAGATTAAAACATGAAAATAACGAGCCTAGCGTATTTATACAGAATATAATCAGTGCACCATGTTGCAAATAATGATAACTGAGGGCGAAGTTGTTCCTCTGTTCACATGATGCAGTGTGTTATACACATAGGCATAAGCTAGCCCCATATGACATTTGTTGGTTTCCAGGTCCCGGGCACTAATGTGTCGAGAGGCGTGGAACAATTGTGCTAACAATTTGCATAACATCGCTCTCGCGGGAAAGTGTGCGAAGGCATTGCGGAAGTAGCCGAGGTACAACGGAACCCCAGCGGAGTGAGTCGAGGGCTAAGAGTAAACGTCGAGCCATGGATGATTATATAGTTACAAGTCGAATAATATGGAAAACGGAAACCAAATGGGTTCAGGTCTCCAAAGTCCAAAAATGGCAAAATATCGTGTACAAAAATGTATGTTAGAATTTAGCTATTCGATAAGCAAAATCAGTGTGATATTACATTATAAATGTTAGGGAGGTGGGCTGCACCTTGTTGGGCATGAATTGGCACTGTGAAGGCACTGATCGCTACCCACTCCTCCACCCCACCCCTCTCTCACCACACTCTGTCTCCTCCCCCTTCGCTTCCTTGACATGGATGTACCTATATGTCACCGTCCCATCCATATCACATATCACCCCCCTACCCCCCTCCCCCAACCACCCCCGCCTCCCCCACTCTCCATAGCCTGGTGACATGGGTTGGCATTCCTTCCGTATTCACGTCAGCGCGTGGAACCGACATCATGCCACACTCGGTACCTTATACCCCCCCCCCCCCCCCCCACCGCCATCGCCACAACCACACCGCCACCGCACCTCTGTCTCCTCCCCCTTCACCGTCCGTCGATGGTAGATCCCTGACCCTGTCCGGATGGCTTAAGGCCCCGGCCATCTCCAGCGAACACCAGGGAGGGGCGGTTTCCACCAGGCTGGGGCGAACACCAGGGACGGGCGGTCTCCACCAGGGTGGGGCGAACACCAGGGACGGGCGGTCTCCACCAGGGTGGGGCGAACACCAGGGACGGGCGGTTTCCACCAGGATGGGGCGAACACCAGGGACGGGCGGTCTCCACCAGGATGGGGTGAACACCAGGGACGGGCGGTCTCCACCAGGGTGGGGCGAACACCAGGGACGGGCGGTCTCCACCAGGGTGGGGCGAACACCAGAGACGGGCGGTCTCCACCAGGGTGGGGGGAACACCAGGGACGGGCGGTCTCCACCAGGGTGGGGCGAACACCAGGGACGGGCGGTCTCCACCTGGGTGGGGCGAACACCAGGGACGGGCGGTCTCCACCTGGGTGGGGCGAACACCAGGGACGGGCGGTCTCCACGAGGGTGGGGCGAACACCAGGGACGGGCGGTCTCCACCAGGGTGGGGCGAACACCAGGGACGGGCGGTCTCCACGAGGGTGGGGCGAACACCAGGGACGGGCGGTCTCCACCAGGGTGGGGCGAACACCAGGGACGGGCGGTCTCCACCAGGTTGGGGCGAACACCAGGGACGGGCGGTCTCCACCTGGGTGGGGCGAACACCAGGGACGGGCGGTCTCCACCAGGGTGGGGCGAACACCAGGGACGGGCGGTCTCCACGAGGGTGGGGCGAACACCAGGGACGGGCGGTCTCCACCTGGGTGGGGCGAACACCAGGGACGGGCGGTCTCCACGTGGGTGGGGCGAACACCAGGGACGGGCAATCTCCACCAGGGTGGGGCGAACACCAGGGACGGGCGGTCTCCACGAGGGTGGGGCGAACACCAGGGACGGGCGGTCTCCACCAGGGTGGGGCGAACACCAGGGACGGACGGTCTCCACCTGGGTGGGGCGAACACCAGGGACGGGCGGTCTCCACCAGGGTGGGGCGAACACCAGGGACGGGCGGTCTCCACCAGGGTGGGGCGAACACCAGGGACGGGCGGTCTCCACGAGGGTGGGGCGAACACCAGGGACGGGCGGTCTCCACGAGGGTGGGGCGAACACCAGGGACGGGCGGTCTCCACCTGGGTGGGGCGAACACCAGGGACGGGCGGTCTCCACCAGGGTGGGGCGAACACCAGGGACGGGCGGTCTCCACCAGGGTGGGGCGAACACCAGGGACGGGCGGTCTCCACCTGGGTGGGGCGAACACCAGGGACGGGCGGTCTCCACCAAGGTGGGGCGAACACCAGGGACGCGCGGTCTCCACCTGGGTGGGGCGAACACCAGGGACGGGCGGTCTCCACCAGGGTGGGGCGAACACCAGGGACGGGCGGTCTCCACGAGGGTGGGGCGAACACCAGGGACGGGCGGTCTCCACCAGGGTGGGGCGAACACCAGGGACGGGCGGTCTCCACCAGGGTGGGGCGAACACCAGGGACGGGCGGTCTCCACCTGGGTTGGGCGAACACCAGGGACGGACGGTCTCCACCAGGGTGGGGCGAACACCAGGGACGGGCGGTCTCCACCAGGGTGGGGCGAACACCAGGGACGGGCGGTCTCCACCAGGGTGGGGCGAACACCAGGGACGGGCGGTCTCCACCAGGGTGGGGCGAACACCAGGGACGGGCGGTCTCCACCAGGGTGGGGCGAACACCAGGGACGGGCGGTCTCCACCAGGGTGGGGAGAACACCAGGGACGGGCGGTCTCCACCAGGGTGGGGCGAACACCAGGGACGGGCGGTCTCCACCAGGGTGGGGCGAACACCAGGGACGGGCGGTCTCCACCTGGGTGGGGCGAACACCAGGGACGGACGGTCTCCACCAGCGTGGGGCGAACACCAGGGACGGGCGGTCTCCACCAGGGTGGGGCGAACACCAAGGACGGGCGGTCTCCACCAGGGTGGGGCGAACACCAGGGACGGGCGGTCCCCACCAGGGTGGGGCGAACACCAGGGACGGGCGGTCTCCACCAGGGTGGGGCGAATACCAGGGACGGGCGGTCTCCACGAGGGTGGGGCGAACACCAGGGACGGGCGGTCTCCACCAGGGTGGGGCGAACACCAGGGACGGGCGGTCTCCACCAGGGTGGGGCGAACACCTGGGACGGGAGGTCTCCACCTGGGTGGGGCGAACACCTGGGACGGGCGGTCTGCACGAGGGTGGGGCGAACACCAGGGACGGACGGTCTCCACCTGGGTGGGGCGAACACCAGGGACGGGCGGTCTCCACCAGGGTGGGGCGAACACCAGGAACGGGCGGTCTCCACCAGGGTGGGGCGAACACCAGGGACGAGCGGTCTCCACCAGGGTGGGGCGAACACCAGGGATGGCCGGTCTCCACCAGGGTGGGGCGAACACCAGGGACGGGCGGTCTCCACCAGGGTGGGGCGAACACCAGGGTCGGGCGGTCTCCACCTGGGTGGGGCGAACACCAGGGACGGGCGGTCTCCACCTGGGTGGGGCGAACACCAGGGACGGGCGGTCTCCACCAGGGTGGGGCGAACACCAGGGACGGGCGGTCTCCACCAGGGTGGGGCGAACACCAGGGACGGGCGGTCTCCACCAGGGTGGGGCGAACACCAGGGACGGGCGGTCTCCACCAGGGTGGGGCGAACACCAGGGACGGGCGGTCTCCACCAGGGTGGGGCGAACACCAGGGACGGGCGGTCTCCACCAGGGTGGGGCGAACACCAGGGACGGGCGGTCTCCACCAGGGTGGGGCGAATACCAGGGACGGGCGGTCTCCACCAGGGTGGGGCGAACACCAGGGACGGGCGGTCTCCACCAGGGTGGGGCGAACACCAGGGACGGGCGGTCTCCACCTGGTTGGGGCGAACACCAGGGACGGGCGGTCTCCACCAGGGCGGGGCGAACACCAGGGACGGGCGGTCTCCACGAGGGTGGGGCGAACACCAGGGACGGGCGGTCTCCACCAGGGTGGGGCGAACACCAGGGACGGACGGTCTCCACCTGGGTGGGGCGAACACCAGGGACGGGCGGTCTCCACCAGGGTGGGGCGAACACCAGGGACGGGCGGTCTCCACCAGGGTGGGGCGAACACCAGGGACGGGCGGTCTCCACGAGGGTGGGGCGAACACCAGGGACGGGCGGTCTCCACGAGGGTGGGGCGAACACCAGGGACGGGCGGTCTCCACCTGGGTGGGGCGAACACCAGGGACGGGCGGTCTCCACCTGGGTGGGGCGAACACCAGGGACGGGCGGTCTCCACCAGGGTGGGGCGAACACCAGGGACGGGCGGTCTCCACCTGGGTGGGGCGAACACCAGGGACGGGCGGTCTCCACCAAGGTGGGGCGAACACCAGGGACGCGCGGTCTCCACCTGGGTGGGGCGAACACCAGGGACGGGCGGTCTCCACGAGGGTGGGGCGAACACCAGGGACGGGCGGTCTCCACGAGGGTGGGGCGAACACCAGGGACGGGCGGTCTCCACCAGGGTGGGGCGAACACCAGGGACGGGCGGTCTCCACCAGGGTGGGGCGAACACCAGGGACGGGCGGTCTCCACCTGGGTGGGGCGAACACCAGGGACGGACGGTCTCCACCAGGGTGGGGCGAACACCAGGGACGGGCGGTCTCCACCAGGGTGGGGCGAACACCAGGGACGGGCGGTCTCCACCAGGGTGGGGCGAACACCAGGGACGGGCGGTCTCCACCAGGGTGGGGCGAACACCAGGGACGGGCGGTCTCCACCAGGGTGGGGCGAACACCAGGGACGGGCGGTCTCCACCAGGGTGGGGCGAACACCAGGGACGGGCGGTCTCCACCAGGGTGGGGCGAACACCAGGGACGGGCGGTCTCCACCAGGGTGGGGCGAACACCAGGGACGGGCGGTCTCCACCTGGGTGGGGCGAACACCAGGGACGGACGGTCTCCACCAGCGTGGGGCGAACACCAGGGACGGGCGGTCTCCACCAGCGTGGGGCGAACACCAGGGACGGGCGGTCTCCACCAGGGTGGGGCGAACACCAGGGACGGGCGGTCTCCACCTGGGTGGGGCGAACACCAGAGACGGGCGGTCTCCACGAGGGTGGGGCGAACACCAGGGACGGGCGGTCTCCACGAGGGTGGGGCGAACACCAGGGACGGGCGGTCTCCACGAGGGTGGGGCGAACACCAGGGACGGGCGGTCTCCACCTGGGTGGGGCGAACACCAGGGACGGGCGGTCTCCACGAGGGTGGGGCGAACACCAGGGACGGGCGGTCTCCACCAGGGTGGGGCGAACACCTGGGACGGGAGGTCTCCACCTGGGTGGGGCGAACACCTGGGACGGGCGGTCTCCACGAGGGTGGGGCGAACACCAGGGACGGACGGTCTCCACCTGGGTGGGGCGAACACCAGGGACGGGCGGTCTCCACCAGGGTGGGGCGAACACCAGGAACGGGCGGTCTCCACCAGGGTGGGGCGAACACCAGGGACGAGCGGTCTCCACCAGGGTGGGGCGAACACCAGGGATGGCCGGTCTCCACCAGGGTGGGGCGAACACCAGGGACGGGCGGTCTCCACCAGGGTGGGGCGAACACCAGGGTCGGGCGGTCTCCACCTGGGTGGGGCGAACACCAGGGACGGGCGGTCTCCACCTGGGTGGGGCGAACACCAGGGACGGGCGGTCTCCACCAGGGTGGGGCGAACACCAGGGACGGGCGGTCTCCACCAGGGTGGGGCGAACACCAGGGACGGGCGGTCTCCACCAGGGTGGGGCGAACACCAGGGACGGGCGGTCTCCACCTGGGTGGGGCGAACACCAGGGACGGGCGGTCTCCACCAGGGTGGGGCGAACACCAGGGACGGGCGGTCTCCACCAGGGTGGGGCGAACACCAGGGACGGGCGGTCTCCACCAGGGTGGGGCGAATACCAGGGACGGGCGGTCTCCACCAGGGTGGGGCGAACACCAGGGACGGGCGGTCTCCACCAGGGTGGGGCGAACACCAGGGACGGGCGGTCTCCACCAGAGTGGGGCGAACACCAGGGTCGGCGGTCTCCACCTGGGTGGGGCGAACACCTGGGACGGGCGGTCTCCACCAGGGTGGGGCGAATACCAGGGACGGGCGGTCTCCACGAGGGTGGGGCGAACACCAGGGACGGGCGGTCTCCACCAGGGTGGGGCGAACACCAGGGACGGGCGGTCTCCACCAGGGTGGGGCGAACACCAGAGACGGGCGATCTCCACGAGGGTGGGGCGAACACCAGGGACGGGCGGTCTCCACGAGGGTGGGGCGAACACCAGGGACGGGCGGTCTCCACCTGGGTGGGGCGAACACCAGGGACGGGCGGTCTCCACCAGGGTGGGGCGAACACCAGAGACGGGCGATCTCCACGAGGGTGGGGCGAACACCAGGGACGGGCGGTCTCCACGAGGGTGGGGCGAACACCAGGGACGGGCGGTCTCCACCAGGGTGGGGCGAACACCAGGGACGGGCGGTCTCCACCAGGGTGGGGCGAACACCAGGGACGGGCGGTCTCCACGAGGGTGGGGCGAACACCAGGGACGGGCGGTCTCCACCTGGGTGGGGCGAACACCAGGGACGGGCGGTCTCCACCTGGGTGGGGCGAACACCAGGGACGGGCGGTCTCCACGAGGGTGGGGCGAACACCAGGGACGGGCGGTCTCCACCAGGGTGGGGCGAACACCAGGGACGGGCGGTCTCCACCTGGTTGGGGCGAACACCAGGGACGGGCGGTCTCCACCAGGGCGGGGCGAACACCGGGGACGGGCGGTCTCCACCTGGGTGGGGCGAACACCAGAGACGGGCGGTCTCCACGAGGGTGGGGCGAACACCAGGGACGGGCGGTCTCCACCAGGGTGGGGCGAACACCAGGGACGGGCGGTCTCCACCAGGGTGGGGCGAACACCAGGGACGGGCGGTCTCCACGAGGGTGGGGCGAACACCAGTGACGGGCGGTCTCCACCAGGGTGGGGCGAACACCAGGGACGGGCGGTCTCCACGAGGGTGGGGCGAACACCAGGGACGGGCGGTCTCCACGAGGGTGGGGCGAACACCAGGGACGGGCAATCTCCACCAGGATGAGGCGAACACCAGGGACGGGCGGTCTCCACGAGGGTGGAGCGAACACCAGGGACGGGCGGTCTCCACCAGGGTAAGGCGAACACCAGGGACGGGCGGTCTCCACCTGGGTGGGGCGAACACCAGGGACGGGCGGTCTCCACCTGGGTGGGGCGAACACTACGGACGGGCGGTCTCCACGAGGGTGGGGCGAACACCAGGGACGGGCGGTCTCCACGAGGGTGGGGCGAACACCAGGGACGGGCGGTCTCCACCAGGGTGGGGCGAACACCAGGGACGGGCGGTCTCCACGAGGGTGGGGCGAACACCAGGGACGGGCGGTCTCCACCAGGGTGGGGCGAACACCAGGGACGGGCGGTCTCCACCTGGGTGGGGCGAACACCAGGGACGGGCGGTCTCCACCAGGGTGGGGCGAACACCAGGGACGGGCGGTCTCCACCAGGGTGAGGCGAACACCAGGGACGGGCGGTCTCCACCAGGGTGGGGCGAACACCAGGGACGGGCGGTCTCCACCTGGGTGGGGCGAACACCAGGGACGGGCGGTCTCCACCAGTGTGGGGCGAACACCAGGGACGGGTGGTCTCCACCAGGGTGGGGCGAACACCAGGGACGGGCGGTCTCCACCTGGGTGGGGCGAACACCAGGGACGGGCGGTCTCCACGAGGGTGGGGCGAACACCAGGGACGGGCGGTCTCCACCAGGGTGGGGCGAACACCAGGGACGGGTGGTCTCCACCAGGGTGGGGCGAACACCAGGGACGGGCGGTCTCCACCTGGGTGGGGCGAACACCAGGGACGGGCGGTCTCCAACAGGGTGGGGCGAACACCAGGGACGGGCGTTCTCCACCAGGGTGGGGCGAACACCAGAGACAGGCGGTCTCCACGAGGGTGGGGCGAACACCAGGGATGGGCGGTCTCCACGAGGGTGGGGCGAACACCAGGGACGGGCGGTCTCCACCAGGGTGGGGCGAACACCAGGGACGGGCGGTCTCCACCTGGGTGGGGCGAACACCAGGGACGGGCGGTCTCCACCAGGGTGGGACGAACACCAGGGACGGGCGGTCTCCACCTGGGTGGTCTTGTATGACTACCCACAAGATGCGCAATTATCTCTCGGCAGCGCCATCTGCGTCATCCAAGCCCCCCTAAGGCCAGCCCGACCCCCCCCCCTTGCCTCACTGGGCGGGCCGTCAAATTAGAGACCCCGGGGGTCCCTTTATGTCAGGCCGTCATGTGCCCGTTACGAGCCGCTCAAATCTTCTCTCGCTACAGCTAATCCCGCCCGAAACCACAGACAAAGTACTAATTTCCAGTTAACCGCGCTGGGGCAAAGATGGACTGGGTGGCGGGTGAGAGAGCGGGGGTAAGTTGGGGGGATTGTCCTGTGTCGAGATGGGTGGGCATGGGGGGGTGTAATGTGGCGGAGGGGGTGGGGGGATTGTAATGTGGCGGAGGGAGTGGGGTGGGGGGGGGGGAGAGGGGGTATGTGGAGAAATTGATGGCGGTTTCCGCAAGACAGTCCCCCATTGTCGTTGTTGTCATGGCCCCTTCGTTTTCCTGGCACCCGCGCCGGTAGTTGGTGTCTGGACGACCAGGTCCCGCTGGATCACGCGAGAGTGGCGCGTTGATTAAAGAGCCCGTCTGGACAATGGAAGGCTCGCCGGCACTGAGGGGGAAGAGACTTCCATTACTAGCAGGAGGCGTAATGACAGCTTAAGCCCGGTCTACACAGGGGAGACGAGAAGGTGCGAGAGGAACGCGAAATCTCGTTGTGGAAAGCTCTCACGTGGTCCGAAAGTCTCATTAGCATCCGCTGCAGCGTGTCTGATCCGGTCCTTGTGTCTGTCTACCCCATGGCTGCAGCGTGTCCGGTCATTGTGTCTGTCTACTCCATGGCTGCAGCGTGTCCGGTCATTGTGTCTGTCTACCCCATGGCTGCAGCGTGTCCGGTCATTGTGTCTGTCTACCCCATTGCTACAGCGTATCTGGTCATTGTGTCTGTCTACCCCATTGCTACAGCGTGTCCGGTCATTGTGTCTGTCTACCCCATTGCTACAGCGTGTCCGGTCATTGTGTCTGTCTACCCCATGGCTGCAGCGTGTCCGGTCATTGTGTCTGTCTACCCCATTGCTACAGCGTATCTGGTCATTGTGTCTGTCTACCCCATTGCTACAGCGTGTCCGGTCATTGTGTCTGTCTACCCCATTGCTACAGCGTGTCCGGTCATTGTGTCTGTCTACCCCATTGCTGCAGCGTGTCCGGTCATTGTGTCTGTCTACCCCATTGCTGCAGCGTGTCCGGTCATTGTGTCTGTCTACCCCATTGCTGCAGCGTGTCCGGTCATTGTGTCTGTCTACCCCATCGCTGCAGCGTGTCCGGTCATTGTGTCTGTGTACCCCACTGCTGCAGCGTATCCGGTCATTGTGTCTGTCTACCCCATTGCTGCAGCGTGTCCAGTCATTGTGTCTGTCTACCCCATTGCCACAGCGTGTCCGGTCATTGTGTCTGTCTACCCCATGGCTGCAGCGTGTCCGGTCATTGTGTCTGTCTACACCATTGCTGCAGCGTGTCCGGTCCTTGTGTCTGTCTACCCTATTGCTACAGCGTGTCTGGTCATTGGGTCTGTCTACACCATTGCTACAGCGTATCCGGTCCTTGTGTCTGTCTATCCTATTGCTACAGCGTGTCCGGTCATTGTGTCTGTCTACCCCATTGCTACAGCGTATCTGGTCATTGTGTCTGTCTACCCCATTGCTGCAGCGTGTCTGGTCATTGTGTCTGTCTACCCCATTGCTGCAGCGTGTCCGGTCGTTGTGTCTTTCTGCCCCATTGCTACAGCGTGTCCGGTCATTGTGTCTGTCTACCCCATTGCTACAGCGTGTCCGGTCATTGTGTCTGTCTACCCCATGGCTACAGCGTATCTGGTCATTGTGTCTGTCTACCCCATTGCTGCAGCGTGTCTGGTCATTGTGTCTGTCTATCCTATTGCTACAGCGTGTCCGGTCCTTGTGTCTGTCTACCCCATTGCTACAGCGTATCCGGTCCTTGTGTCTGTCTATCCTATTGCTACAGCGTGTCCGGTCCTTGTGTCTGTCTACCCCATGGCTACAGCGTATCTGGTCATTGTGTCTGTCTACCCCATTGCTACAGCGTGTCCGGTCCTTGTGTCTGTCTACCCCATGGCTACAGCGTATCTGGTCATTGTGTCTGTCTACCCCATGGCTGCAGCGTGTCCGGTCATTGTGTCTGTCTACCCCATTGCTGCAGCGTGTCCGGTCCTTGTGTCTGTCTACCCCATTGCTGCAACGTGTCCGGTCCTTGTGTCTGCCACCCCATTGCTGCAGCGTGTCCGGTCCTTGTGTCTGTCTACCCCATGGCTGCAGCGTGTCCGGTCATTGTGTCTGTCTACCCCATTGCTACAGCGTATCTGGTCATTGTGTCTGTCTACCCCATTGCTACAGCGTGTCCGGTCATTGTGTCTGTCTACCCCATGGCTGCAGCGTGTCAGGTCCTTGTGTCTGTCTACCCCATTGCTACAGCGTGTCCGGTCATTGTGTCTGTCTACCCCATGGCTGCAGCGTGTCCGGTCATTGTGTCTGTCTACCCCATTGCTGCAGCGTGTCCGGTCATTGTGTCTGTCTACCCCATTGCTGCAGCGTGTCCGGTCATTGTGTCTGTCTACCCCATGGCTGCAGCGTGTCCGGTCATTGTGTCTGTCTACCCCATTGCTGCAGCGTGTCCGGTCATTGTGTCTGTCTACCCCATTGCTGCAGCGTGTCCGGTCATTGTGTCTGTCTACCCCATTGCTGCAGCGTGTCCGGTCATTGTGTCTGTCTACCCCATGGCTGCAGCGTGTCCGGTCATTGTGTCTGTCTACCCCATTGCTGCAGCGTGTCCGGTCATTGTGTCTGTCTACCCCATTGCTGCAGCGTGTCCGGTCATTGTGTCTGTCTACCCCATTGCTGCAGCGTATCCGGTCCTTGTGTCTGTCTACCCCATTGCTACAGCGTATCTGGTCATTGTGTCTGTCTACCCCATTGCTACAGCGTATCTGGTCATTGTGTCTGTCTACCCCATTGCTACAGCGTGTCCGGTCCTTGTGTCTGTGTACCCCACTGCTGCAGCGTATCCGGTCCTTGTGTCTGTTTACCCCATTGCTACAGCGTGTCCGGTCATTGTGTCTGTCTACTCCATGGCTGCAGCGTGTCCGGTCATTGTGTCTGTCTACCCCATTGCTACAGCGTATCTGGTCATTGTGTCTGTCTACCCCATTGCTACAGCGTGTCCGGTCATTGTGTCTGTCTACCCCATGGCTGCAGCGTGTCAGGTCCTTGTGTCTGTCTACCCCATTGCTACAGCGTGTCCGGTCATTGTGTCTGTCTACCCCATTGCTACAGCGTGTCCGGTCATTGTGTCTGTCTACCCCATGGCTGCAGCGTGTCCGGTCATTGTGTCTGTCTACCCCATTGCTACAACGTGTCCGGTCATTGTGTCTGTCTAGCCCATGGCTGCAGCGTGTCCGGTCATTGTGTCTGTCTACCCCATTGCTGCAGCGTGTCCGGTCCTTGTGTCTGCCACCCCATTGCTGCAGCGTGTCCGGTCCTTGTGTCTGTCTACCCCATGGCTGCAGCGTGTCCGGTCCTTGTGTCTGTCTACCCCATTGCTGCAGCGTGTCCGGTCCTTGTGTCTGTCTACCCCATTGCTACAGCGTATCTGGTCATTGTGTCTGTCTACCCCATTGCTACAGCGTGTCCGGTCATTGTGTCTGTCTACCCCATGGCTGCAGCGTGTCCGGTCCTTGTGTCTGTCTACCCCATTGCTACAGCGTGTCCGGTCATTGTGTCTGTCTACCCCATGGCTGCAGCGTGTCCGGTCATTGTGTCTGTCTACCCCATTGCTGCAGCGTGTCCGGTCCTTGTGTCTGCCACCCCATTGCTGCAGCGTGTCCGGTCCTTGTGTCTGTCTACCCCATGGCTGCAGCGTGTCCGGTCCTTGTGTCTGTCTACCCCATTGCTGCAGCGTGTCCGGTCCTTGTGTCTGTCTACCCCATTGCTACAGCGTATCTGGTCATTGTGTCTGTCTACCCCATTGCTACAGCGTGTCCGGTCATTGTGTCTGTCTACCCCATGGCTGCAGCGTGTCCGGTCCTTGTGTCTGTCTACCCCATTGCTACAGCGTGTCCGGTCATTGTGTCTGTCTACCCCATGGCTGCAGCGTGTCCGGTCATTGTGTCTGTCTACCCCATTGCTGCAGCGTGTCCGGTCATTGTGTCTGTCTACCCCATTGCTGCAGCGTGTCCGGTCATTGTGTCTGTCTACCCCATGGCTGCAGCGTGTCCGGTCATTGTGTCTGTCTACCCCATTGCTGCAGCGTGTCCGGTCCTTGTGTCTGTCTACCCCATCGCTGCAGCGTATCCGGTCATTGTGTCTGTCTACCCCATTGCTGCAGCGTATCCGGTCCTTGTGTCTGTTTACCCCATTGCTGCAGCGTGTCCGGTCATTGTGTCTGTCTACCCCATTGCTGCAGCGTGTCCGGTCATTGTGTCTGTCTACCCCATTGCTGCAGCGTGTCCGGTCCTTGTGTCTGCCTACCCCATCGCTGCAGCGTATCCGGTCCTTGTGTCTGTGTACCCCACTGCTGCAGCGTATCCGGTCCTTTTGTCTGTCTGCCCCATTGCTGCAGCGTGTCCGGTCCTTGTGTCTGTCTACCCCATTGCTGCAACGTGTCCGGTCCTTGTGTCTGTCTATCCCATTGCTGCAGCGTGTCTGGTTCTTGTGTCTGTCTATCCCATTGCTGCAGCGTATCCGGTCCTTGTCTCTGTTTACCCCATTGCTACAGCGTGTCCGGTCATTGTGTCTGTCTACACCATTGCTGCAGCGTGTCCGGTCCTTGTGTCTGTCTGCCCCATTGCTGCAGCGTGTCCGGTCCTTGTGTCTGTCTACCCCATTGCTGCAGCGTGTCCGGTCATTGTGTCTGTCTACCCCATTGCTGCAGCGTGTCCGGTCCTTGTGTCTGTCTACCCCATGGCTGCAGCGTGTCCGGTCCTTTTGTCGGTCTGCCCCATTGCTGCAGCGTGTCCGGTCCTTGTGTCTGTCTACCCCATTGCTGCAGCGTGTCCGGTCATTGTGTCTGTCTACCCCATGGCTGCAGCGTGTCCGGTCATTGTGTCTGTCTACCCCATTGCTGCAGCGTGTCCGGTCATTGTGTCTGTCTACCCCATTGCTGCAGCGTGTCCGGTCCTTGTGTCTGTCTACCCCATCGCTGCAGCGTATCCGGTCCTTGTGTCTGTGTACCCCACTGCTGCAGCGTATCCGGTCCTTTTGTCTGTCTACCCCATTGCTGCAGCGTGTCCGGTCCTTGTGTCTGTCTACCCCATTGCTGCAGCGTGTCCGGTCATTGTGTCTGTCTACCCCATTGCTGCAGCGTGTCCGGTCCTTGTGTCTGTCTACCCCATGGCTGCAGCGTGTCCGGTCATTGTGTCTGTCTACCCCATTGCTGCAGCGTGTCCGGTCCTTGTGTCTGTCTACCCCATTGCTGCAGCGTGTCCGGTCATTGTGTCAGTCTACCCCATTGCTACAGCGTGTCCGGTCATTGTGTCTGTCTACTCCATGGCTGCAGCGTGTCCGGTCGTTGTGTCTGTCTACCCCATTGCTGCAGCGTGTCCGGTCATTGTGTCTGCCTACCCCATTGCTACAGCGTGTCCGGTCGTTGTGTCTGTCTGCCCCATTGCTGCAGCGTGTCCGGTCATTGTGTCTGTCTACCCCATTGCTGCAGCGTGTCCGGTCCTTGTGTCTGCCACCCCATTGCTGCAGCGTGTCCGGTCCTTGTGTCTGTCTACCCCATTGCTGCAGCGTGTCCGGTCATTGTGTCTGTCTACCCCATTGCTGCAGCGTGTCCGGTCGTTGTGTTTGTCTGCCCCATTGCTGCAGCGTGTCCGGTCCTTTTGTCTGTCTGCCCCATTGCTGCAGCGTGTCCGGTCATTGTGTCTGTCTACCCCATTGCTGCAGCGTGTCCGGTCCTTGTGTCTGTCTGCCCCATTGCTGCAGCGTGTCCGGTCATTGTGTCTGTCTACCCCATTGCTGCGGCGTGTCCGGTCATTGTGTCTGTCTACCCCATTGCTGCAGCGTGTCCGGTCCTTGTGTCTGTCTGCCCCATTGCTGCAGCGTGTCCGGTCCTTGTGTCTGTCTACCCCATTGCTGCGGCGTGTCCGGTCATTGTGTCTGTCTACCCCATTGCTGCAGCGTGTCCGGTCCTTGTGTCTGTCTGCCCCATTGCTGCAGCGTGTCCGGTCCTTGTGTCTGTCTGCCCCATTGCTGCAGCGTGTCCGGTCCTTGTGTCTGTCTGCCCCATTGCTGCAGCGTGTCCGGTCCTTGTGTCTGTCTGCCCCATTGCTGCAGCGTGTCCGGTCCTTGTGTCTGTCTACCCCATTGCTGCAGCGTGTCCGGTCATTGTGTCTGTCTACCCCATTGCTGCAGCGTGTCCGGTCATTGTGTCTGCCTACCCCATTGCTGCAGCGTGTCTGGTCCTTGTGTCTGTCTGCCCCTTTGCTTCATCGTGTCTGGTCCTTGTTTCTGTCTACCCTATTGCTACAGCGTGTCCGGTCATTGTGTCTGTCTACCCCATTGCTGCAGCGTGTCTGGTCCTTGTGTCTGTCCGCCCCTTTGCTACATCGTGTCTGGTCCTTGTGTCTGTCTACCCTATTGCTACATCGTGTCCGGTCCTTGTGTCTGTCTATCCCATTGCTGCAGCGTATCCAGTCATTGTGTCTGACAGCTAGACACATGCTATGTGGTATGATTACAATGACCTGACAGCTAGACACATGCTATGTGGTATGATTACAATGAGCTGACAGCTAGGTATAGATGTTTCCGCTGACCGTTTGACATTCTCTTTACAGCATAAACGCGTATTTTGGAAGCATTATGTGTTAAGTTATTAATATATGAGCCAGCAAACGCTAGCAATAGTATTACAATAAACCATTTTACCTTCAGAAATAGTAAAAGAAGGTAAGAGGATAGATACCTTCATTGCCTTGGCACCTCGCGCCGATGAGATGTGGCTCGCAGTCACAGCTATAGCTTCCCCTTGTGTTGTGGCACACACGGGCACATGTGTGCTTTCCTGTGGCACACTCGTCTATGTCTGCAGAGTTAAAGCGACTTGAGAGCGGCACAAACATACCTTGACATATACATGGCTGATATATATACAATCCAATGAAGCTGGCTGCTTCATGGTAATCAAAGTTGCTCATACAGGCAACCATTCTGACCACTTGTAATTATTAAGGTTGTATTTCTGTGGCATTTTCTGTGACACTATCAAATTGAGATCATGTGTCCAGTAACTATAGAAAAGCAAACTGTATGGCGGCAAGCGGACATTTACTGTAAGAGAAGCTTTAGATGCCATTAATATTACTGTAACATCCAGATGTCATTTCGGTGACGACTGCCGCAATCAGATGGAATACTACCGGTTTCATCTGGTGGAGGCACCTTCCATGCGTTATCTGTGGAAAACTGGTTCCCACGCATGGCCAGTTAGATGTTTGGTGTGCGCAATTCGGGAAAGAAAGGCAAACCAGGGAATATCCCTCTACGACGACAGCAACTGTGCCAAATAACAATCTGCAGCATAGTGGCAACACACGTTATATATGCCAAATATATCCCATATGCGCTATCAATGCCAGTCCGCTGTAAACAATACCTTGACACGACGAGCCATCTGACGAGAAGTGGAATCCGCTGGCACAGGTACACGTGGCGCCATCTTGCAGCAGGGCTCCACCTGGCGGGCAGGAACAAGTGTGGCCTCCCTCTGTGTTGTGACACACATGGGAACACTGGTGGTCCCCGGCGGCACACTCGTCTATATCTGCGGAGTGAAAGAGATTGTATTCAGCTCAGTGATGATGATATCGTTCTACTTTCATAGATACAGGACTGATATACAACCCAATGAATCTGAAATCATTATGATAACTGAAGGGCTTTGGTTTATTACCAATATGATTAAGTCAATACATAATAATCAACCTCAATAGAAAAACATATGGTGTGCGGGGATGCTCAGGTTAGACCTAATTCGTATTGAGGAACCAACGGAACGACCTTCAAATCAGAATACTGCCTAAGACGGTATGAAATATACCACAAATAACAAGTCTGACGAATAAGTGGAACACAAGTTATAAATACTAAATTAATCCCATACGAGTTCCCTATATCAACGTCATTCGGTTGTCCGGCCAGACCTGCCAGACCAACGGAAGAAAGCAATACCTTCACACGACGACCCATCTGACGAGAACTGGAATCCGCTTAAAAAAAAAGTGACGCCGTCTTGCAGCAGCGCCCCAACTGCGAAGTTATCTTCGATTAGATTCCTTTTAATTTTTGCGTATGAAGGATAATTCTGATGGTTAAATTTGACGTGGGGCAGAGGGACTATGGCGTAAGCGGAACGCCCTCTGCAGCGGGGATCGCCGCCTTCCGTGTTGTGGCAGCGGTGAACTCCGGCCTCATACTCGTCCACATCACCCCCCCCCCTCCGCCCCCTCCCCCCCCCCCCCGACCCTACCACTCCATCTTACGTGAAGCGACTCAAATTGAACTCCTTCACATTATTAAATATCCGTCCCTGACACAAATAGTGTGGCTCAACGAAAAAACCGTAATCATTGTAACTGAACTTGGCAGTTTTTTCTGACACCAATCGCGAGTATGAATTTACATTAATACATAATACATAAATACGAATTTCCCTGTTGCTTTATCCTGGATTTCCCATTGACCCAAGCAGTTACGCGAAAATTATACATCGATCAAAAACCGGAGGCCGATGTCACTGCTGAAGGCTGGCTTTGCTATCGTTTGAGCATCAGCAATATGATGTCACTGCTGAAGGCTGGCTTGGCTATCGTTTGAGCATCAGCAATATGATGTCACTGCTGAAGGCTGGCTTGGCTATCGTTTGAGCATCGGCAATATGATGTCACCGCTGAAGGCTGGCTTTGCTATCGTTTGAGCATCAGCAATATGATGTCACTGCTGAAGGCTGGCTTGGCTATCGTTTGAGCATCAGCAATATGATGTCACTGCTGAAGGCTGGCTTGGCTATCGTTTGAGCATCAGCAATATGATGTCACCGCTGAAGGCTGGCTTGGCTATCGTTTGAGCATCAGCAATATGATGTCACCGCTGAAGGCTGGCTTGGCTATCGTTTGAGCATCAGCAATATGATGTCACTGCTGAAGGCTGGCTTGGCTATCGTTTGAGCATCAGCAATATGATGTCACCGCTGAAGGCTGGCTTGGCTATCGTTTGAGCATCAGCAATATGATGTCACTGCTGAAGGCTGGCTTGGCTATCGTTTGAGCATCAGCAATATGATGTCACTGCTGAAGGCTGGCTTGGCTATCGTTTGAGCATCGGCAATATGATGTCACCGCTGAAGGCTGGCTTGGCTATCGTTTGAGCATCGGCAATATGATGTCACCGCTGAAGGCTGGCTTGGCTATCGTTTGAGCATCAGCAATATGATGTCACCGCTGAAGGCTGGCTTGGCTATCGTTTGAGCATCGGCAATATGATGTCACTGCTGAAGGCTGGCTTGGCTATCGTTTGAGCATCAGCAATATGATGTCACCGCTGAAGGCTGGCTTGGCTATCGTTTGAGCATCAGCAATATGATGTCACCGCTGAAGGCTGGCTTGGCTATCGTTTGAGCATCGGCAATATGATGTCACTGCTGAAGGCTGGCTTGGCTATCGTTTTAGCATCGGCAATATGATGTCACCGCTGAAGGCTGGCTTGGCTATCGTTTGAGCATCAGCAATATGATGTCACTGCTGAAGGCTGGCTTGGCTATCGTTTGAGCATCAGCAATATGATGTCACCGCTGAAGGCTGGCTTGGCTATCGTTTGAGCATCGGCAATATGATGTCACCGCTGAAGGCTGGCTTGGCTATCGTTTGAGCATCAGCAATATGATGTCACCGCTGAAGGCTGGCTTGGCTATCGTTTGAGCATCGGCAATATGATGTCACTGCTGAAGGCTGGCTTGGCTATCGTTTGAGCATCAGCAATATGATGTCACTGCTGAAGGCTGGCTTGGCTATCGTTTGAGCATCGGCAATATGATGTCACTGCTGAAGGCTGGCTTGGCTATCGTTTGAGCATCAGCAATATGATGTCACCGCTGAAGGCTGGCTTGGCTATCGTTTGAGCATCAGCAATATGATGTCACCGCTGAAGGCTGGCTTGGCTATCGTTTGAGCATCAGCAATATGATGTCACAGCTGAAGGCTGGCTTGGCTATCGTTTGAGCATCGGCAATATGATGTCACCGCTGAAGGCTGGCTTGGCTATCGTTTGAGCATCAGCAATATGATGTCACCGCTGAAGGCTGGCTTGGCTATCGTTTGAGCATCAGCAATATGATGTCACCGCTGAAGGCTGGCTTGGCTATCGTTTGAGCATCAGCAATATGATGTCACTGCTGAAGGCTGGCTTGGCTATCGTTTGAGCATCAGCAATATGATGTCACCGCTGAAGGCTGGCTTGGCTATCGTTTGAGCATCAGCAATATGATGTCACTGCTGAAGGCTGGCTTGGCTATCGTTTGAGCATCGGCAATATGATGTCACTGCTGAAGGCTGGCTTGGCTATCGTTTGAGCATCGGCAATATGATGTCACCGCTGAAGGCTGGCTTGGCTATCGTTTGAGCATCGGCAATATGATGTCACCGCTGAAGGCTGGCTTGGCTATCGTTTGAGCATCAGCAATATGATGTCACTGCTGAAGGCTGGCTTGGCTATCGTTTGAGCATCAGCAATATGATGTCACTGCTGAAGGCTGGCTTGGCTATCGTTTGAGCATCAGCAATATGATGTCACCGCTGAAGGCTCGCTTGGCTATCGTTTGAGCATCAGCAATATGATGTCACTGCTGAAGGCTGGCTTGGCTATCGTTTGAGCATCAGCAATATGATGTCACCGCTGAGGGCTGGCTTGGCTATCGTTTGAGCATCGGCAATATGATGTCACCGCTGAAGGCTGGCTTGGCTATCGTTTGAGCATCGGCAATATGATGTCACCGCTGAAGGCTGGCTTGGCTATCGTTTGAGCATCGGCAATATGATGTCACTGCTGAAGGCTGGCTTGGCTATCGTTTGAGCATCGGTAATATGATGTCACCGCTGAAGGCTGGCTTGGCTATCGTTTGAGCATCAGCAATATGATGTCACCGCTGAAGGCTGGCTTGGCTATCGTTTGAGCATCGGCAATATGATGTCACCGCTGAAGGCTGGCTTGGCTATCGTTTGAGCATCGGCAATATGATGTCACTGCTGAAGGCTGGCTTGGCTATCGTTTGAGCATCGGCAATATGATGTCACCGCTGAAGGCTGGCTTGGCTATCGTTTGAGCATCAGCAATATGATGTCACCGCTGAAGGCTGGCTTGGCTATCGTTTGAGCATCGGCAATATGATGTCACCGCTGAAGGCTGGCTTGGCTATCGTTTGAGCATCGGCAATATGATGTCACTGCTGAAGGCTGGCTTGGCTATCGTTTGAGCATCGGCAATATGATGTCACTGCTGAAAGCTGGCTTGGCTATCGTTTGAGCATCGGCAATATGATGTCACCGCTGAAGGCTGGCTTGGCTATCGTTTGAGCATCGGCAATATGATGTCACCGCTGAAGGCTGGCTTGGCTATCGTTTGAGCATCGGCAATATGATGTCACTGCTGAAGGCTGGCTTGGCTATCGTTTGAGCATCGGTAATATGATGTCACTGCTGAAGGCTGGCTTGGCTATCGTTTGAGCATCGGCAAAATGATGTCACTGCTGAAGGCTGGCTTTGCTATCGTTTGAGCATCAGCAATATGATGTCACTGCTGAAGGCTGGCTTGGCTATCGTTTGAGCCTCGGCAATATGATGTCACTGCTGAAGGCTGGCTTGGCTATCGTTTGAGCATCAGCAATATGATGTCACTGCTGAAGGCTGGCTTTGCTATCGTTTGAGCATCGGTAATATGATGTCACTGCTGAAAGCTGGCTTGGCTATCGTTTGAGCATCGGCAATATGATGTCACCGCTGAAGGCTGGCTTGGCTATCGTTTGAGCATCGGCAATATGATGTCACCGCTGAAGGCTGGCTTGGCTATCGTTTGAGCATCGGTAATATGATGTCACTGCTGAAAGCTGGCTTGGCTATCGTTTGAGCATCGGCAATATGATGTCACCGCTGAAGGCTGGCTTGGCTATCGTTTGAGCATCGGCAATATGATGTCACCGCTGAAGGCTGGCTTGGCTATCGTTTGAGCATCGGCAATATGATGTCACTGCTGAAGGCTGGCTTGGCTATCGTTTGAGCATCGGTAATATGATGTCACTGCTGAAGGCTGGCTTGGCTATCGTTTGAGCATCGGCAAAATGATGTCACTGCTGAAGGCTGGCTTTGCTATCGTTTGAGCATCAGCAATATGATGTCACTGCTGAAGGCTGGCTTGGCTATCGTTTGAGCCTCGGCAATATGATGTCACTGCTGAAGGCTGGCTTGGCTATCGTTTGAGCATCAGCAATATGATGTCACTGCTGAAGGCTGGCTTTGCTATCGTTTGAGCATCAGCAATATGATGTCACCGCTGAAGGCTGGCTTGGCTATCGTTTGAGCATCAGCAATATGATGTCACCGCTGAAGGCTGGCTTGGCTATCGTTTGAGCATCAGCAATATACACCTTATAACAACCGGACATTAGAGTAAGTTCACATTTAGGACAGATTATCTGCTGAATATACATTTCACTTTCATTTGAGCCGAGAAACATAAAGAAACATAACGATCTTTTATCCATGAGTTAACGTCATATATTCGATAATCGACTGTCATTTTGCCCATCCTCATTCCACAACATATTAATAGTGTCCTCATTCTGCATATCATTCCGATGCAGTGCAGTCTGGGTGTACATACTGCCCTAGCGACTTCCGGGTGGACTGTATCTGCAGGATAAACATCCAAATGGCCGTTAACTTCCTCCCTTTCCTCACTCCAACTAGATTATTTATTATTTATTGCTCTACGCAATTCGACTTACCGCTGTGTGCGACGAATTCGTATTACAACATGTTGACAAGAAAAAGAAAGATTTAATGCTCAACTGACAGCGTGGTGATGTTTTTCAGAAATGAATTCAGGCATACAAAAAATGCTGGGGTCTTGGTCTTTTGGAACCGAGCCATGCAGTTATATGGGGTCTTTTGGAGCGCGTACAAACGAAAAGGAGGGGTCTTATTCGCGGCAGACAATTCATTGTAAATCACTTAGGAAGTTTATTCTTGAGTGTATCTGTATATTCTTGAGATCAAACATTCTTGTTCAGCGTAACGTTTGTGGGGGGGGGGGGGATATATTATTGGACGAAAATCATGCATGGCCGCCATGATTTAGGAACACTTATTATTGTTAGCATTACACCGACTTTCATCCTTATTTTAGAAGTTATTTGTTCACGTTTAAAATGTATAAATGTATAAGGCTACGTAAATATATGTTTAGCTTCTGATAATATCACTTTGAACAATCCAAAATCCAAGATGGCGTCTGAGACGGAAGACAACTTAGACAGTTTGATTCGAATCCTCATGCTTATGAGTGGGACAATTGTCTAATGTTGTTTTCGTGTCAGACGAACCCACAAATGATCGCTTCAGAGTCCAAGATGACGTTAAAAATGGCAAGGAAAATTGCTGCCAAAATGGTCGCCAAATTGTCGCAAACTGGCCGCCAAAATGTACAAAATTCACCCACGATATTTGAAACCGGTATTCTGAAATGTCTGGAATCGCTTAGCTCTACGGCGTCGTCGGTTAAAGGGCCTGGACGACTGATACGAGCTGTGCAGCTCATGCCTGGGGTCGGCCGGAACAGCAGAGCATCGCCGCGGTGACGTGTGCGTGTCCTGGGCACGGCGGCCACCGCGACGTTACCGTGACGGCCACTGCGACGTTAACGTGACGGCCACTGCGACGTTAACGTGACGGCCACCGCGACGTTACCGTGACGGCCACTGCGACGTTAACGTGACGGCCACTGCGACGTTAACGTGACGGCCACCGCGACGTTAACGTGACGGCCGCCGTGTGGCATTGCGTGGCTTAAAGGAGGAAGGACGAGTTTTCAGAGCTTTCAGAGCGGGTGACGTATACGGTCTCCAGAACGTCCCATTACTATCAATCAGGGCTGAGGGTGGTGAAGCATTCAGAGTTAACTGTTCGTCTGGCCATTCGTTATCGATTTCAAGAATGTGTAATTTATCAAAAAATTGTAACTTCGGCCAAATGAGAACAGTGACAAGTAATGGCTAACCACCAGTCCTGTTGATTCCCAAACGCAGAGAATTGTGAATGCAACATATATATGCAGAGCTGTCTACAGTCCAAAAAGAACCCATCTAAACGGCGTCTAGTTATTATGAAATGTGAGGTGCAATGGTTCTACTAACCAAGTCCCCCCCCCCCTCGGTCGCTTTACGGCTTGTGTGGGTAGTTGTGTGGCTGCGAATTTAGTACGGGGTGTGGAGTGATCAGACGACTTGATGCAATGGTTCATTTACCAACGTTACATGGGACTAATGCATTGATAAAAACCTCCCTCACATATATGTGGGCGGTCTCCCGGCAGAGGGCGTTATGCTTGCGCCATAGTCCCTCTGCCCCACGTCAAATTTAACCATCAGAATTATCCTTCATACGCAAAAATTTAAATGAATCTAATCGAAGATAAATTCGCAGTTTGGCATCAAATACACCGCTGTTTAGCATTTATACTGTGCCACTGGTACCATACCTGACGAATGCATTTGAGTTCGATTAAGTTGAAGCCATGTTACTTACGAACTGTATTTTCGAGGGCGGTCGAGGTCAAAGGCGTGAAGCGTTCTAAACTTTGACTCCTTGTTATTTTGAAATAATTTTTTGCTTAACTCTTCCATTGTGATGATTCGATTTTTTTGACATTTGTGATATAGATGTCGCTTTTAACAGAGGAAAAGTATGACTATTGACTCTCCTGTTCCGTTTGTCCATCCTGTACCTCACGGCAGTCAGCCGGTCCGCCTGTCCTCCCACACACTTGACACTGGTGCAAGTTTAAAATGTACATGCTTTCCTGTCGAGGATGGCGCACAGATGTTCAAATTCCGGCTGACCTGCTGACTTACACGCTTCGTGTTGCTGTAAAATATGAACGGCTTATTGGCAGCCACCTGACGGCCTTGAGTGATAATATGTTTTCCTGTAGTACTGGGCCTGTACCGACAAGACGGTGCATAAGTGTACCGTAATGTTAATGGCAGAGTTCTGGCAAATACGGTACAAACACCAGTGTTTAGCTGCTGCCGGTACTGCCGGTATCAGCCGCAAAGTTGCCGGTACTGGTTCATTAACGGTCATGTTTGTTGGAACCAGATACACATCCTATTTTGTCTCGGGCAACTGAGCCCCGCGAAGGGAACATTTGATTACCTGTGTATTGAGTACCTGACCCAACCGAAATTCTGCATTTCATTCCAATACTATCGGTTCTTTGACTGTTTCCAGTATTTCCATTATCTCTGTTCAATGTTCAAGGTGACGTTGTTCGAATAACGGTACATGTTAGGGGGTGGGGGGGGGGGGGGGGTCGTGTTCCCAGATCACGGAGAGTAAATTTCTTTATTCCCAGGTCACGATGAATTTAAAAGGATAACTCCCAGTATACAAAGCAATGGCGGATACATGGTATAAATTACCGATTTCCTGATTCACGGATATTTAATATTAAAATTCCCAGTTTACGATTAATGAAAATTCTTGATCACGACGGTCGGCTAATACTCTATTCCCAGTTCACGGATAATTATTTGCCTCATTCCCAGTTCACGGTAGAGTGAAAACCCCATTACCGAAAGAACGGAAATATCCTACCCCTGTCCCCACTCCCCCCCCCCCCCCCCAAACAACCCCCCACCCCCACCCACCCATGTTCTACAAGCCATTTGTCCATTTTCCGTATTGGCCAGAATCACAACTGGTGGTGGCAGAGTCCGTAGGACACAATACATAGCACTGGTTTACCAGAATGAAGCAATGTCCGGCAGGTGCAATAATCAGTGACTAATGGCTCTAGGGGCATTGATAGGCAGGTCCACGCACCTGGCAACCTATCCCAAGCAATCATGGTGTGGCTAGCAGCAGGTGATGATGGTAAGTGAGGTCTCCAGGCCGTGCCCAGCCGGGTAGTGAGCAACATAGCAGAACATCTGCCCCATTGACATGCATGAATACATGTGGCAATGAACCATGTGACAACAGCGACCTTCACTGACTGTTTTTATCGAAGATCTTCTACAACTATGGATATGTGTTTATATTGAAATGGTGAAGGTTGTGCAGAGCATGGCATGGCATGGCCGTTTCGTCCTATTTTTTTGTCATGTTCTTTTTTTTCAGGGGAAACAGATCAAAACAACGGTCGAGCTAAGAATGTGATTGTCGTATTTAGCCCGTATCGTGTATGTTGGCATTCAAACATTCCCGTGCTTCCGCTCCGTTTTTTTACATTGTTCTTTGACTGTATATATTTCATATGGAATAAATCTATATCACCTATATATTAGATTAAGAAAAACAAAATGCTTGTCTTTCCTTCCCAATATATCAGTTGCAGGTTTGTAGGTTTTCATCGATTCTAGGTCATATAGTGAGAACCAAAAATGTATAGCTCAAATCATTTGACAACATTCTCCCGAATTCTCGAGTTATGAGGTGAGTTAAGTAGGCCTATAAGCATCTATGACTACAACCCTGTACGTCTGAATTGTGTTCTTATTATTTTCCTTTTATTTGCATAAAAAATACACGCTATATATTCCAAAGACGTTTAAAATTTATAATCCCTGAAGTTTAATGGATCGTTATATGGCTTACATTATGGTTACATTTTAAAGCGTGGCGCGAAAAAAATGCGTCAATTATTGATCGCGAATCTCCAAGAATTCCTGGATGCCAATCGCGGAGATCGGAAATGCCCCCCCCCCCCCCCCCCGCCACGCCTGATCTATGGCATGACATCCTTGTCACATTCGATTAGGATAAGGAAGCTAGGGGATAAGTATATCTAAAGACCTTTTAGCTAGGTTTTTTTTCTATAAAAAAAAATCCACGTTAGTTTCCAGTAGTGTCCAACGGATTAGTTGTAGCACATATGGAAACAACTGATAAATAGCACAAATGGCTGGAAGACATTAATTTAAAAGGACAAGTAGTGTCGGCAGCTGGTTTTACGGAATCGTTAAGTCACATTTCTACTAAATTGCAAAACGTTCTCCATATAACTTAACATTGTTGGGGCCCTGCCTGAATCACTTTGGTGCTGTTTTGCGTCACGTAATGTTTCGTTGCCTAGGTACCGCGAGTTTCTTTGTTGCGATTGGGTTACTTAGCAACGTGCGACAACCCTTTGTGAAGCTCATGATTAAAGGTTCACACCCACATGTTTGCAATGGACATGGAGAGAGGTTTTAGTTGTTGGTTGTCGTCAACATAGCCACATCAGCTAACAATGCTCAAAGCGGCTGGGCTTCTGATATCACTAGCGGCATGTATCATCGCTTCCCCGACATGGTAAATATTCATGACTTACCGTCTCTGCGAGCTTTATGCAATAGATCTATATGTGAAGTGGATATTAATAGGTCTAGCGTTATCCTTTTAGGGCAAGCGCTGTTTCAAAACTAAATTTAGTTTAGATCTAATTTTAAGCAGAACAATTTAATTTCTTGATGTTTCACTATAGATTGGGTTTGATAGATGCATGCCTCTGTATTAAATAATGTGATCGATTGAAGTTAATTATAATTAGATCCTAGTTGAATAACTATGAATTTGATTAATGATTACTCCAGCAAAAACGAAGTTAATTGTCCAAAATCATACCAAGTTTACCCATAGACCTACCCATTGATCTGTATTAACATGTGATGCCGTTTTCGGAGTTGTAATCAGTGATATTCTCTGTTTGCCAAGGGAAAAGACCGACAGGTCGGCTTTGGGGTTACATAGACACTCCCCACCTCATGTCCATACATCACAGGTAATAAATAATACGTTGGGGGAAAATGTGAGATTGTCACGAACGGGATGTATTCAGGCTTTTTGCATGTAGCAAAGGCAATATTTTTACTGGTGTGAATATTAAATAGACATGTCTTTATCAATCGAATAAAACAGCTTTAGAATAAAAAAAGTTATAAATGCAAGCTGATCAATGAACCTATTACGCGAAGCTTTGCCATTTAGCCCGCTGTAATGTTTCGAAAGCGTATGAAAAAACTACGCTCTGTCAGGGATAAAACAGATATTACGTTACACCGCGCCCACTTTGACATCATATGGATATTGATCCAGGGTCGACGTATCTTCCCAGAAGCCATGGATTTTGCTTCGGGAGCGGTCGGAAATCTCTAGAACGCAATACTGCTTGAGTTAGAGATCTTTGATCCACGATTGTTTAAGCCTCATCCGAATAAATGCTACTTATGACTGGAGGCGCAAGCGAACGTGTTGGCTAGATGATAGGCCTATACATTTGTTTCAATCACACCTTGGTCTTTCTTTCAGGGAAGGTTGCGGAGAGAGTCTGAAGAGGAGTCTCTGGGAGATGAGGAGGGGGATGAGGAGGTCTACAATGAATATCATTACGACCCGCGTGTCTATGTGGAGGAGGTCGACGTGATGGATGGCAGTACGAGGTCGGCGCAGCAGCTGCTCGAGAGCGCACTGGGCCATGACGGGCTGGCCACCAGACGCCGGAGGTCGGCCAGGGCGGTGCGCAGCGGGCGGGGCCCCAGGCGAGCCCCCCACCGTCACCGGACTTCAAAGCCGGGCGTTCTGGGGGCTGACGTCGGGGTCTCGAGGCCTCGTAGGTTACGCCGTAGGCGGGCGGCGGAGGAGGCGGACGCCGTCACGACCACGGTCAAGGCCCCCACCACGCCAGTCGCAGGCACGCCCAAGGCAGGAGGCCCCTCCACGGCCCCAGGCGGGAAGCCAGCGGGGGCGTCGGCCCCCACCGCGTTGCCCAAGCCCAATAATGCCGCAGCCCAACCGCAGACCACTTCCAAATCCGGCCTTGACCTGAACCAGTTTAAGAAAATCGTTCAGTCGATGTTAAACCAAGTGAATGGCCAGCAAGGCAAGGCTCAAAACACCCGAGGCCCGAACGTAGGGCGTCAAGGCTCTCAAGACATGCGTCATCATCATTATGACACACCCTATGGGGCGCCCCACGCTGTGGCTCGAGGGAGCTTGGACGGGTCGCGGCATGCACTACCGCGTTATGACAGCCGCAGCGGGCCTCCGGTGCGTCGGCAGAACTACGTCGGGCACTCCAGCCACCCGAGATATGACAGTCACCCCAGCCAGCCGAGACATGACAGTCGCCAAGGTCAGCCGAGATATGACAGTCACCCCAGCCAGCCGAGACATGACAGTCGCCAAGGTCAGCCGAGACATGACAGTCGCCAAGGTCAGCCGAGACATGACAGTCGCCAAGGTCAGCCGAGATATGACAGTCACCCCAGCCAACCGATATATGACAGTCATCCCGGTCAGCCGAGATACGACAGTCACCCCAGCCAGCCGAGATATGACAGTCGCCAAGGCCAGCCGAGATATGGCAGTCACCCCAGCCAGCCGAGACATGACAGTCGCCAAGGTCAGCCGAGATATGGCAGTCGCCCTGCGGTGCACAATGGAATGCCTGACGATCGGGAACACCACAGGGTACAGCAGCACATGCCGGGGAGTGACAGAGCATGGGTAGGACATCAACCAGCGCGTTATGACCTGGGTTACGGGGATGTGCGGCGGAGGTCTGGAGGTGACCCCGGGCGCCCCCCTAGCAGGGTTGGAGCCGACCCGTATGGCAGGCCGAGAGAAGCCGGCGCCGAGCCACGGTACAACACTGGCTACAGGGGGCAGGCTCGACCGTCGCAATACGGCCCACGCTTTCCTTTGCAAGCGGTGCCGCCACTAGTTCAGGGACAGCAAGGTTTTAATCCCGTGGCTACCCAAGGGGTACTCAGACCCGGCTCCAGTCTACCACCCGCCAAAGGTGTGCATATCATGCCTGGTTTCATGACCCAACAACCAGCTGACCAGAGATTATTAAATCAACAGCCAGCCAATCAAGGATTAATAAACCAACAACCAGCCCCGCAGACATTAATACACCAACAGCCAGCCAATCAAGGCTTATTAAACCAACAGCCAGCCAATCAGGGACTAATAAACCCGCAGGCAGCCTATCAGGGCGTAGTAAACCAACAGCCAACCAATCAGGGCTTTGTAAACCAACAGCCAGCCAATCAGGGCTTTGTAAACCAACAGCCAGCCAATCCGGGCATTGTAAACCAACAGCCAGCCAATCAGGGCTTTGTAAACCAACAGCTAGCCAATCCGGGCATTGTAAACCAACAGCCAGCCAATCAGGGCATAATTGGTCCAAGCATCGGCGCCTCTCAGTTTAACCCGAGTCTAGCCAATCAAGGTGTCGTTAACAATCCATCAAACCCTAACAGTCCAGCTGCCATGAAACAAGCTATGGCGCAAGCAGCGCCAGTCAATGCGGCTGCAGCACATGCTAAACAAACGGTCATTCGGGACGCACCGCAAAGAGCTGCAGCTCACCAGGTGACAGCAAAGCAAGTTGAAGCCGATCAGGCTGCGATGCAGAAAGATGGAAGCAATCCATCGAAAACAGGCAAAGTCACAGCAAAGGCGACCACAATACAGCGAGTAAACAACGGAACTGCGAGCACAGAAGGTAAATCTTTAAGAGCTACTCTGGGCTGATATCAGATTGCCAGGTGGACCGCAGCTCCAGCAGAGCGTTTTTTGCACCCCATGACACATGTAATCTTTTCCTAAGAGAACACAATTGTATTTTCCTAAACAAAATCAGCTTCCATAAATTCTGGTATTATTGTATGACCCATTTCAATCTTGTAACAAATAAATGATATTATGCTGTGCTCCATTGTGTTTGCTGCATTATTTCACTCGGCAACAATAAAACGTCATTTGAGAGAAACAGTATCGTAGGGTGCAGAAAATATCTGCGGCTTATCGTCCGTATCGAAGGTTAGTTTCTAGCTGGTTATTTTAATAAGCTTGCTATATAATGGATACCTGACACAGACAGTGTACAACATATTACATACAGCTCGATCAGATGATATGCATATATATGGCATTGGTTCGGGTGCGACATTGGTTTATCTCAGCACAAGTCTTCCACTTTCGCTTCAAAATTGCACGCGTCCTTGACCAATCCGCCAAGTTCAATTCCTTATTTGTCGTACCGTAAGGAGTGCGATCGCGATCGATCGTGCTACGCAGCCCGGGTCTGCATTTTATATCTTTGGGCTGCGTACCGTACCACGATCGACACCATTTAAACCATTTAGATTGTGCTGCTATTTTCAAAGTAAAGATAATTATTTAGTGGCTATCCCCGCAACAAATGAAAATAGTTCGATGTTACCAATGTCGTACCGTAGCAAGTTCCCAGTGACCAAAACTGTTCGCGGCGGTCGATCGTGGTCCGGTACGCAGCCCTGTTCTCGGTTACTTCCATTCGCCAGGGCGGCGCTGCGTAAGGTATAGGCTCACAAATATATTAGTACATGAACTAATATCTTTGAGGCTAACCACACCGCAGATTGGTTCAAGTCAGTGCCGGGACCCAGCCTCTGCCTAATAACACGCGGTAGCAAGGTGAACAAGAGTTAGAAAAGAGTTAGTCCCTAGTTACCAATATTTCAAAATGATACGCTGAGTAATTTGCTAGAGTATTCTGTAGATGAGGTCCGTCATTTTGTTTTTGCATTTCTGTAACCAATTAGTTAGATTTGAACTTATTTGACCGTTCAATAATAATCTGTAAATTTTCCGCCGGCCGACAACCGGGGGTCCTGAGCGGAGGAACTGAGCTTCACCTAGTGAATGGCAGCTTGCGACATGACACTGGTTTCAGAGAGCTGTCGTGTTCTAGGTGCTCAGTGACTGTTTAGCGACTGGTTTCAGAGAGCTGTTGCGTTCTAGGCGCTCAGAGACTGTTTGGCGACTGGGTTCAGGGAGCTGTCGCGTTCTAGGTGCTCAGTAAATGTTTGGCGACTGGTTTCAGGGAGCTGTCGCTCAGTGACTGTTTGGCGACTGGTTTCAGAGAGCTTTTGCGTTCTAGGTGCTCAGGGAATGATTGGCAACTGGTTTCAGTGAGCTTTCGCGTTCTACGTGCTCAGTAAATGTTTGGCGACTGGTTTCAGGGAGCTGTCGCTCAGTGACTGTTTGGCGACTGGTTTCAGAGAGCATTCGCGTTCTAGGTGCTCAGTAAATATTTGGCGACTGGTTTCAGAGAGCTGTCGCTCAGTGACTGTTTGGCAACTGGTTTCAGGGAGCTGTGGCTCAGTGACTGTTTGGCAACTGGTTTCAGGGAGCTGTCGCTCAGGGATTGTTTGGCAACTGGTTTCAGGAAGCTGTCGCGAGTCTCTGGAGCCGATCCAGGCGTTCAGCTTGTTCCGTAAGACCCGGATGCACTACCTGTCCCTGGCGGACATGCGCACTGCCGGCTACCCCTTCGATGTCCTGCCGGGGATGACGCAAGGCCAGAACGACGTCTTCGCGCTGGAGCTTAACTTCCTCTCGCCAACCAAACCGCACGCCATGTGGACGGACCGGGAGGTGGGTGCAGCTAAAGGAGAATGGAGGCTACCGAATCCAGGGGAGGAGGCAAATATTCTGATGGGACGTTAGAAGTTTTTTGGCTTTTTTTGTAAATTCAGTCATGTAGCTTAATAGTGTGACAGATATACCATGGCATATTTATTGTAAATAAAATGAGTGTCTAGGTACGCCTCCCCCCCCCCCCCCTCGCCCCCCCACCAAGAAACACTCCGGCGTATGACTGAGACCAACCAACTCACTCATTCTACCCCCCTTACTTCACTATCCACAACTGAAAATGAAAATGAGTCCCCCCCCCCTCCCCTGGTTCCGTCAATGGATTTTTTGAAGGACACAAGTGACTGTTGAACTTTCTCGCTGCAGAACATCCCGACAGTTCACCTGCAGATACACGTGGTGGGGGGTAAGGGGCAGTGGATGCCAGTCAAGAACGAGGCGGGAGTCACAAAGGTAAGTCCACAGTAAATATAAATCTATATACAGCAACAAGAAGTCCACTGCGCTTTAGGTTATAGCTCTCGTATCGTCATAACTATAATGATATATCTGTAATTCTGGTGCGGCTGTGCGCTCCAGGGTTGTCATAATGCCATAGCTGGCAGAAAGGCTATTTATTCTATCTCTAGAACACAATTTACGACGTGTGCTTTGCATACTGTCGAGTATATTTGCGTTGGTATGATAATCTTTGACATTATAAGAATATATATAAGCCTACCTGCCTAAATGGAACTTCACTTCGTACAAGCCAGTTGTGACAGTTTGAACAAACAATTATTTTACCAATTCTCGAGCATTGGGTGGTATTACGTTAGCATTACACGGTGCGTGCCTCTTGTAAACCTAAGCTTGTCGGGTTAAGGGGTATTTTTGTTGTAACGTGCTTTCCTAAGGTAATTAGGGGCCGGCCCGATGGCTCAGTGGGTTAGAGCGCTCGCCTTGAGGGCTCTGGCCACCTGAGAGCCTAACAGTGCGTGGAAAGGTAGTTCGAGCCCCGCTGTGGCCATGTCTGTGTGGTCGCAGGATAAAGATCCCATGTCCATGTCCTTCTTCGCAAGAGTAGGGGGTTACCCCCGGGAACATTGCTTTCAGGGTGTCGGTATCCAGGACGCATCGACTGATACATGTATGTTACAGGTGTACCCCTTCGGGAAGAACCACACGGAGCTCCCTTCAGTCTCAGTCCTCGGACTGCGCCTCTACCCCAACACGTGGAACAACAGTGACGTCACAATGATGCTGCCTCATCTGATCGTCTGCCCGTAGCCAGTGACATCACGATGATGCGGCCCCACCGGGTCGTCTGCCCATAGCCAGTGACGTCACCATGATGCTGTCAGCGAGTGACGTCACTTTGGCCCGGGTCGCCCTCACGACGTGCGACCCAGACATCAAGTTAAACCTCACGATCGCGTTATGACGTATCCTGGATTCTTCTGTTTCCCTCACGGAGGGCAACTTTCTTGTCACACAGTTATCGCATCTTGATACAACATAATACAATCATAATAACGGTCAAAAGTTCAACAACGGCTGGGATTATATTGTACAGAATGGTGAGAGCAACGACAACGTTCTAAATACTTCGCAATCTTTCACTTGCTGTAACTTTCGGTTGTTTGTTCAAATGCACGACAGGAATATATGGCAATATAATAAGCGAATAAGTGCATGCTTTCCTATTTCTCTTTGTGTATGTTGTTGGAACTAGCATTAACGCTATATTTATGGACAAAAGCGACGGTGTTCGCCAGTTATTATTAGTGCCCCCCCCCCCCCCCCCCAACACACGCACACTAGTGATTGAGTGTTGGCAGCTATACAACGACCATGTCCCGTGAGCCGTTCAGGGTCCAAAAAGAAATTATATAAAGCAAATGGCTTTACCTCACTACCCCTACTACACACACACAAACAAACGCAGGAAGCCTAGAAATAACCAAGGCCCACCCAGAGTCAGAGTCAGAAGTCAGAGTCAGAATTCGTGTATTTGACCAAGAAATGTAGTACATATCATACTAAACATAGAGATACGGATTGGCCAGAAGACTCCCATTAAGACACAGGCAGGTCGCTATCATGGGAGCCACCTATATATATATATATATATATATATATATACCGGTAAATATAAACAGTTGACAAGGTAGGTTGGGACTGCTGCTAATTACAAGCGTTTTATAGACTAAAGAAATGGGGAGCTATATTCAATACATTAAGTAGCGGAGCTAAATAATAATTAGATTCTTCATAATAATGGTTAAAAAATCTTTGCAAATGTCATTTAGTCTGAATAATATCATGAGATATTACTTTCTATTACTGCAAACTATAAGCGATCAAAATGAAATATACAGTGATATTGACCACAAAATGGAGAGGATTACTGTACACGATGGCAAATATAACAATGAGCAATAGAACATACATTACTGTATAGTCCTAACAAACATTTTTTTAAATATAGGGTGAACCCAATCAAGCTATGTGTGAAGACTTTGTCCTTAACTATAGATGGAAGTGTATTCATGGTAATAGGGAGGCTAATTCTTAGGCATCGCTTAGCATACTCATGCCTTGTAGAGCTTACAATATACTTATGTTTGTTTCTTGTATTATGCCAATGAATATCTGAACTTTGTCTAAGTGACATATTGGAAAAATATGATGGTAATGTATGTTGGGATAGGTTGTAGAAGAATTTCATTTGGTGCAGTTGATGGATATCGTCTATTCTGAATAACTTCAACTGCTTGAATAGTGGTTCAGTGTGGGCATTGTATGGGCTAAGGGTAATTATTCGAATTGCTTTCTGTTGCATGTTTAAGACCTGTAACCCCATAGCAAAATACCATAAGTTAAACAGGAGACAATCATTGAGTTATATAGCATTAATAGAATTCTCTGGGGAAGGGTGTATTTGAGCCGGTTGAGCATTCCGACTCGTTTAGACAATTTACGGGACAGTTGATCAGTATGACAATGCCACCCTAGACGACTATTAATAATTACCCCAAGTAAATTAAAGTTCTCTACAC
This sequence comes from Arenicola marina, assembly GCA_964019135.1. Taxonomy (NCBI): domain Eukaryota; kingdom Metazoa; phylum Annelida; class Polychaeta; family Arenicolidae; genus Arenicola; species Arenicola marina. The sequence goes on from OZ025255.1 coordinate 38,104,186, forward strand.
CTATTATTTCCACATTATCCATCATGATCTGAGGTATCAGAATTTTTTTCTGCGGCATATGAAAGATCATGTACTTTGATTTTGTGGTGTTTAGTGATAATTTATTCACTTTCAGCCAGATATTGACCTTTTCTAATTCGTAGTTTATTTTGTTATTGTCGGTTGACATATTTAGGGTGTTGAGGGTGCTCGACAGGGTGGTATCGTCAGCATCTATGATGGCTTTAAATAGATCAGATGCTTCAGAAATGTCATTTATATATATTATGAATAAGAGGGGACCAAGTATTGACCCTTGAGGCACACCAGTAGTGATATTTAATAAATTCGATTTCTCGTCTTCAAATTGAACATACTGAACCCTGTGACTCAAGTAGCTTTCTAACAGGGTTAGGGCCGTTCCAGTAATTCCATAATAATTCAGTTTGTATAAAAGTGTTTTATGATCCAGAGTATCAAAGGCTTTTGATAAATCAAGGAAAATGCTTATGGGGGTATTACCCTGATCTAAGCTAACCGTGGTACGGTCTATTAACTCAAGAATGGCCTGCTCTGCTGAGTGTTTTTCACGGAATCCATATTGACCATTTGTCAGTAACATATTTCTTTTAAAGTGGTTATGGATTTGGTAGTATATAATTTTTTCAAAGACTTTAGAGATTGCCGGAAGAAGTAATATGGGGCGATAGTTTTCCAGTTTCGTATCCAATCCACTTTTGTAGTGTAGACGTCTACTACAGCCACCTGGCGAGTAAGGGCTGCACTTCACTTTTGTCAGCAGCCTCTCTCCTCAGTATTCGCCAGGGGGCGCCTCATCCCTGCCGCTCGATCACATCGATATTGACTCGCTTGACGCATCATATGATATTGCTCGGCCAACAGGCTGCCTCCGTCCCTGCCCCCTCCCTCCGTGCCCCCGCCCTTTCTGTCCCCGTCGCTGCCCCCTCCATCCCTATCCCCGCCCTCCCTCCCTGCCCCTCCCTCTCTGCTCCCTCCCTGCTTCCTCCCTGACCCACCCTCCCTGCCCCCGCTCCCTGCCTCCCAGCCTGTCGGGTGCTGGCGCTGTGGCCTGACCGTACGGACAACGCAGCAACAGGTCCGTGCGTCCTTCCAGCTGTTACCTCTACCACGCACCTTTGTCTCGCTCGGGTCGTCAGCGGCCGTCGCGGGCGGTGGATGGGGTGGGGGGTGGGGGGGGGAGGTTTGGGGGGAAGGGGCGGGCCAATCGAGATCAATCGCCTAGTCGGCGGCCGCGGCGTCACGCGGGAGACCGTCACGCCCCTAGCGGTGACAACAGGCGTGGCGTGCTCTGCAGGGGCGTGTGTGAGAGGGAGAGACGGGAGGGGGCGGCAGAGGGCGGGAGGGTAACTGTGCGTGTATAGGAGGTTTTGCTGAAACACGTGACGGTGCGTGTTCATGTTCTTGCGCAGGCGCACTCGGTCACATGCATCGATCGGTCATAACATGAGTCGTAATGTGTTCATCGAAATGGCGACAGTGCCTTATAATTAATAAGCGTCTCACATAGGTCTCGTGGACATTAGTACCTCGTGGACATGTGTACCTCGTGGACATGTGTACCCCGTGGACATGTGTACTCCGTAGACATCTGTACGCCGTGGACATGTGTACCTCGTGGACATGTGTACCCCGTGGACATGTGTACCCCGTGGACATGTGTACCCCGTGGACATGTGTACCCCGTGGACATTTCATTATTAAAACAGCGTGGCGATGTCACCGTCTCGAGACATGTTTAGTTCATTTTAAAGAAACCACATCCCGGTCCTCCTTTCCCTTAGTGCCCTGCGGCACTTCTCGTGATTAACGGTGTAATATTCGGCAATCACTGCAGCTATAGATCAGGTTAACATTCAGCAATCACTGCAATAGATCAGGTTAACATTCAGCAATCACTGCAATAGATCAGGTTAACATTCAGCAATCATTGCTATAGATCAGGTTAACACTCAGCAATCACTGCTAAAAAATTTAACATTCAGCAAACTCTCACAAAACTGTATTCATTGAACGGGTAGTGAAGAATAAACGAGATGCTCTATAATGAGTGGTGATTTCCCCGCAGAAATGGTCAGGGGGATATCATTAACGCTGGCGATGCGGACGTTTAATCGTCCATTCCGAGTACCAGTAACCCCATTTCTCGTCATGGCACAACTAAACTGTGAACGAATTGTGCACATAAATTCTCATAATAAATACGTTAAATTCTGCCACCCTGGTATTTCCATGGGACCTATTATAGTTTAGCTGCCCTCCCTTGCTGGAAGTGCATACCCCATGATCACTCAACCGGAAAATGATTCCCTGTGCGCGCTAACGACACAATACCTGCTCCACCCCAACTCTAACCGCACCATCTCCACCCCCTCCCCCCTGCTGCCACACCCTCCCACTTCTGCGCCCCCCCCCCCCCACCCGCCACATCTCCCCTGTTCCCCACCCATCCACAATCAAACTTTGTTACGTCAAGCTCCACGCCCCTCCGTCACGACTGGGTGCAACTCTGATTCGTTACCTCTGTCCTCTCGCCCTCCTAAGGTGGGGGGGGGGGGTGAAGAACGAAGGGGGGGGGGGACGAGAGCGTCCCGCCATTTTTGCCCACGTAATTAACATAATTAGTGCACATAGTACGCTCACCGTCACAACGTCTTGTTCAGTGTAAAGCGGACGCCCCCCCCCGCCCCTCGCCCCCCCCCCTCGCCACCCGAGTCCAGTGGGTGGGTGTCGGGGTGGGTCTCAGGGTGGGTGTCAGGGTGGGTCTCAGGATGGGTGTCAGGGTGGGTCTCCGGATTGGTTTTAGTGGACGTTTTTCTTAGGGTGAGTCTCAGATTGAGTTACAGGGTGGGTCCATCACACCAGTCTACATTTTCAAACACATTTACTTTATACTGGTAACTGAAGGGCCTTCAATACGAGTAAAACTGCGCTTCATTGCGATAAATACCATTCATATCGTGCCTTCCCTTGGCAAGAAACATACATCTGTTTCTGAACATTTAAAGCATGTGATCACGTCAACAATAAACCACGATAAACAGAAGCAAGAGACGGATTGTCGCCGTGCGCCCGCTGGCTGCTCACAGTCATATATATGTTTATATATCTATATATACAGGAGTGTGCCTCATATAGGACGTACCCTGATACAATCACAAGCTGGGTGGCATGCTTCAGTTCTCCCTGGGTAGCGTGTTGTACTAATCATAATATCAGTTGCCTTCTGTGCCAGGGGATGACTCTATATCAGCCTTATATCTCTTTATGGGGCCGCCTCGATAGCTCAGTGGTTTAAAGAGCTCGCCTTGAGTGCCCTGCATGGCCACCCGAGAGCCTAACGTCACGTGGATCGATGGTTCGCGCCCCGCTGTGGCCATGTCTGTGGGGTCGCAGGATAAAGATCTCATGTCTTTCTTCGCAAAGAGTAGGCGTTACCCCCGGGGACATGGCTCCGCTACCCCTTCCTTCTCCCATTGACGCGATATGACCTTAAGTGGTTAAAGCGTCCTGAATATACAACCAATCTTATATGTATATCAGCTCAGGCACTGTACATCAGTGTATCATATGATGTAAGTCCGCATGGAACAGTATCCCAGTATTATATGCTGTTGTCGCAGTCTATAAGCTCTATAGACGCCTAAAGCCTTGAACATGTCAGCCTTGACCGGGGCTGGGATCTGTCTAGCTGACTCTCAGCAAATTAACCTTATCGCAGCCCGTGACCAGGAATTGTATATCAGCCTTATGTCGGTATATCAGTTATAACTGTGAACCAACCAAGTGCCTGACCCACAGTCTACGGGTATGGCTGTGCCTCAGCCTGTGGCTGTGCTTCAGCCTGTGGCTGTACCTCAGCCTGTGGCTGTACCTCAGCCTACGATTGTACCTCAGCCTATGGTTATCGGACGGTTGTACTTTAGCCTATGGCTGTACCTTAGCCTATGGCAGTACCTCAGCCTATGGCTGTGTCTCAGTCTATGGCTGTGCCTCAGCCTATGGTTATCGGACGGTTGTACTTTAGCCTATGGCTGTACCTTAGCCTATGGCAGTACCTCAGCCTATGGCTGTGTCTCAGTCTATGGCTGTGGCTCAGCCTATGGTTATCGGACGGTTGTACTTTAGCCTATGGCTGTACCTTTACCTATGGCTGTACCTCAGCCTATGGCAGTACCTCAGCCTATGGCAGTACCTCAGCCTATGGTTATCGGACGGTTGTACTTTAGCCTATGGCTGTACCTTAGTCTATGGCAGTACCTCAGCCTATGGCAGTACCTCAGCCTATGGCAGTACCTCAGCCTATGGTTATCGGACGGTTGTACTTTAGCCTATGGCTGTACCTTAGCCTATGGCAGTACCTCAGCCTATGGCTGTGTCTCAGCCTATGGCTGTGCCTCAGCCTATGGCTGTGTCTCAGCCTATGGCTGTGCCTCAGCCTATGGCAGTACCTCAGCCTATGGCTGTGCCTCAGCCTATGGCAGTACCTCAGCCTATGGCTGTGCCTCAGCCTATGGTTATCGGATGGTTGTACTTTAGCCTATGGCTGTACCTTAGCCTATGGCAATACCTCAGCCTATGGCTGTGCCTCAGCCTATGGCAGTACCTCAGCCTATGGCTGTGCCTCAGCCTATGGCTGTGCCTCAGCCTATGGCAGTACCTCAGCCTATGGCAGTACCTCAGCCTATGGCTGTGCCTCAGCCTATGGTTATCGGACCACAGTTGTGAATTGACCTAATTGACAAGACACAAACGGCGACTGAGTAACGTTTAAGCGCCGTGTATTGGTACGTTACTCACAGCGAGTCCAGCTCAGCGATGTAACGTCTGCCACCAAACCCCATCGCTGGCATGCATACATGTCCCTTTATGTCGGCGAACGACCACCCCACGTGGGGGGGTGGGGGGAGGGGCTTTAGAACTTCCAGATGGTACAGTTACCATTGGTCGAGACCGATCGATGCTCCCAGCACGGTCCAGTGGCCACGTGACCCCCCCCCCCCCCCGGCACCCTCCTCCTGACTGGTCGCTGACTGACTACCTGGCGGCCCACTCCCCCATACACCTGGCAGGCCGTGCGGCGTGAGACAGCGGGAAGGAAGCACAGAGGGAGACAGAGAGAGAGAGAGGGAGGGACAGCATGGGTGATGTCCTATGGCGATATCTGTGGTAAGCGACCCATGGAATAGTGCGTGAGTGCGCTGCCAGACTGCTGCTATAATAGAACAGACACAGCCGACAGGCTGCCTCGACCGGCAGCGTCTGATCGTATGTTGATGAGTGTCCTTGCACACGTCTGTCGTCTGTCACTGACCCCACACACACCCACCCACTAACTCACTCACACCATCGCTCACTCACTGGCCAGGAAAACGCGACGACCAGCGAGCATCACCAGCTTACAGAGGTGAAGTATATCCCAGGGTGGCGGGGTGACAGACATCCAGGGGATCTCGCACCGCTGCTGTTACCACCAAAGGAGAATGCCGTGAAATATGACCATCAGCAAACAATGAGTTGAAAGCAAGACTTCCACAACGCCAAGCCATAGCAGGCTTTCCGCAAGCCGTTTGTTTTTGTGGGACAGGAGTGGAGTTCTACTACTACCACCACTACTACCTCCAGTTATACCTCTACTCCCAGGTCGGATAACACACTCTTTGCCATACTCCCTGTGTCACCGTGTGTCAATGGCACTCCATTGATTGGATAACAGGTTCGGATACCCCGTGTGCACAGCCAGCGGTTTGTTGTGAATCATCGTCAGGTAAATTTATTTCTACTTCGTTGAAAGGCCGAATAGTGAGGGCAAGACTGGAGCGGGCGCGGGATGACAACATCGATTAAAGCGGCCGGCTGGTGGGTCGGGGGAGAGGCGAGGCGGGTGGGCGGTGGGTTATCATGTGCTGTTTACCCTAGGGGGCGGGCCCCCGGGGGTGGCTTAGAAGGGGTGGGGCGGCCCTCGTAGTGTCGACGATCACCCTGACTCAGTACGTCTCCCCGCCCGCCGACTCACAATCTCACGCCGTTTAAATACCCTTAATCCGCCAGCTCACGGTCAACAGCGGACGGTTCAACCCGAAACCATGCGGACAAGAGAAGGTGCGATATTCTGATGTAGGATAATGGGGCTTAATAGCTGGCGATAATGAGGATAGTTCAACTGGAACTTGGATTATCTCAGTGTAGCCAGCTGGGTAAGGCTCGAGAGAGGTCTACTGTACTGTAGAAGGGGGTGTTACACCAGCTGGCGCCGTGCTAGGGTGTACTCACTGGGTGTGCCCCCCAGCAACACGCGCGGCCACATGGCGGGCGCGCGTCGCCATGGGATTACTGCCCTCTGCTTGTTGCCACGCTTATATCCGTTGCCTAGGAAACGACAACAATGAGTACGACGTTGCCAAGGGGCCACAGCCGCGTCCATGGCAACCACTACGCGGAGCCCCCTAGGAGGTACCGCTCGCTGGAGAACATCGCCGACGATGATTCCCAGCTCATCACAGCGTCGGGGGCGGAAGTGACGTCAGGATACGCCAGTGGCGGCAGCGCCACTCTTCCGAGTCGGAATCACCGCTCTGCGCCACCCAAACCGCCGCGCCGTGATCTTGTCTTCACCTTGGACATCAGGAACATCGACCGGAGTAAACCCTTCGGTTTAACCATCGTCCAGGGCAAGCTTGACCCCGCGCTATGGGGTCAGGAGGTCAGAGGTCGCGGGCTGACCTTCCAGCGGCGGGCGGATGGGGCGTGCATCATGGTGTCACACGTGGAGCCGGCCTCCACGGCGGGGCGCGACGGGAGACTGCACCATGGCGACGAACTGCTCTCCATCAACGGCCACATCATGTCCGAGGTCTCCATAGAAACCGCAGAGTGAGTACCGCGAGACGTTCTCCTGTTCATTGTCGGGTCACACCCACGAGCTAATGTTATGTTGCAGTAATGACGCTCTTAAAGTTACCATGGCAACAGGTGGGAAGGAGATGGGGTAGGGTGGAGGGTGCGAGTGGGGTTGGGGTTGAGTAGTGATAATGATCACAGTAACAGTAATAATAATAATATCATAATAACAAATGATATTCAAAACACAGATAGTGATATTAATATTATTATTAATGATAATATCCCATTAGCAGGGATAATGGTGGTAAATTAGCAAGGCTACTGGTGGTAAAGCCTGCATCCGAGGCAATGTTTATCTAAGCCCAACTGTCTCGGGAAGTTTCTTGACCCTCTTTGCCTTTATGTGCACAAACGCGAACTTAAACACCAACATTTCAATTCAGGTCATATCTTTTCACCTGACCTGACCTCAGCCTCGATCTAGCCCTTGCCTGGGTTTCATGACGTTTTTCCCGAGTTTTCCCGAGCACGCCGCCCCCCCCCCCCAAGTTCCCACAATATATACTGTAAATATGCACCCGTGTGCTGGGGGCTGGCCGGAGGGCTGGAGGCATCTGCCAGTCGCCCGTACTCGCTGCTAATGTCTCACTCATTATATGCTGACACTGGTATTTATCTAGTTACCTATAGCCATGCGTATAATGGTTTTACATTGGTCAGAATGGTGGCCATTAGTTGCTATAATTACCATTAGTTGTAATCAGTTCAAAAGTATGTGATGTCACCACATGTCACGGTGTGATGACACCACATGTCACGGTGTGATGTCACGGTGTGATGACACCACATGTCACGATGTTATGTCACGGTGTGATGACCACATGTCACGCTGTGATGTCACGATGTGATGTCACGGTGTGATGTCACGGTGTGATGTTTCAGTGTGACGTTACGGTGTGATGACTCCACATGTCACGGTGTGATGTCACGGTGTGATGTCACGTGTGATGTCACGGTGTGATGTCACGGTGTGATGTCACGGTGTGATGTCACGGTGTGATGTCACGGTGTGATGTCACGGTGTAATGTCACGGTGTGATGTCACGGTATGATGACACCACATGTCACGGTGTGATGTCACGGTGTAATGTCACGGTGTAATGTCACGGTGTGATGTCACGGTGTAATGTCACGGTGTGATGTCACGGTGTGATGTCACGGTATGATGACACCACATGTCACGGTGTGATGTCACGGTGTGATGTCACGGTGTAATGTCACGGTGTGATGTCACGGTGTAATGTCACAGTGTAATGTCACGGTGTGATGTCACGGTATGATGACACCACATGTCACGATGTGATGTCACGGTGTGATGATTCCACATGTCACGGTGTGATGTCACGGTGTGATGATTCCACATGTCACGGTGTGATGTCACGGTGTGATGTCACGGTGTGATGATTCCACATGTCACGGTGTGATGTCACGGTGTGATGATTCCACATGTCACGGTGTGATGTCACGGTGTGATGATTCCACATGTCACGGTGTGATGTCACGGTGTGATGATTCCACATGTCACGGTATGATGTCACGGTGTGATGTCACGGTGTGATGATTCCACATGTCACGGTGTGATGTCACGGTGTGATGATTCCACATGTCACGGTGTGATGTCACGGTGTGATGATTCCACATGTCACGGTGTGATGTCACGGTGTGATGATTCCACATGTCACGGTGTGATGTCACGGTGTGATGATTCCACATGTCACGGTGTGATGTCACGGTGTGATGATTCCACATGTCACGGTGTAATGTCACGGTGTGATGATTCCACATGTCACGGTGTGATGTCACGGTGTAATGTCACGGTGTGATGATTCCACATGTCACGGTGTGATGTCACGGTGTGATGATTCCACATGTCACGGTGTGATGTCACGGTGTGATGATTCCACATGTCACGGTGTGATGTCACGGTGTGATGATTCCACATGTCACGGTGTAATGTCACGGTGTGATGATTCCACATGTCACGCTGTGATGTCACGGTGTAATGTCACGGTGTGATGTCACGGTATGATGATTCCACATGTCACGGTGTGATGTCACGGTGTGATGACGCCTCATGTCACGGTGTGATGTCACGGTGTGATGACGCCTCATGTCACGGTGGACTGACTACATGTCTCTGTGTCAGTGTAGGCTTAAGGCACGCTGCATGTCGTGGACGGTGCCTATGAACATTGCCCCTGGGCTGGCATTGTCTTACCCAGGCTATCGTATGGACGCATACCTCCATATACGTTAGTACTCATAGCTCAGTGCATCTGGGTGATATTCTCGATAATTCTTGAGGAGTGGAGGGGGGGGAGGTGACAGCTGGTTGGTGAATAGGGGTGACCGGGGTGACGGCGGGTGGGCGAGAGGGAGTGACCGGGGATGACGGCAGGTAGGTTATTGGGGGGGGGGGGGGACCGAGGGTGACGGCGAGTGGGTGAGAGGGGGTGACCGGGGATGACGGCGGGTGGGTGAGTGAGGTTGACCGAGGGTGACGGCGAGTGGGTGAGAGGGGGTGACCGGGGGTGACGGCGGGTGACCGGGGGTGACGGTGGGTGGGTGAGAGGGGGTGACCGGGGGTGACGGCGGGTGGGTGAGAGGGCGTGACCGGGGGTGACAGCGGGTGGGTGAGAGAGGGTGACCGAGGGAGACAGCGGATGGGCGAGAGAGGGTTACCGAGAGGGACAGTCAATGGGTGACAAGGGTTGCTGAGACAAGAGAATTTGCCTTTCGCCGTAGCCATCGTTGGTCCATAGTGGTCGAATTCGTAATCAGAACATTTTATTTAGTATAATTTTGACACATTTCCAAAGCGGAAAATCCAACTCTTGGTTGATCATTCCTCTTCTTAAAGACAAAAGCTCCACAGCGTAAGCGTAAAGTAGATTTGCGTGACGTAAGCTTGGTTTACGACTACCAGGCCGTCTTTTCCTCACTCTACCCACCATCAGTGTCTTTTCCTCACTCTACCCACCATCAGTGTCTCTTCCTCACTCTACCCACCATCCGTGTCTCTTCCTCACTCTACCTACCATCAGTGTCTTTTCCTCACTCTACCCACCATCCGTGTCTCTTCCTCACTCTACCTACCATCAGTGTCTCTTCCTCACTCTACCTACCATCAGTGTCTCTTCCTCACTCTACCCACCATCAGTGTCTCTTCCTCACTCTACCCACCATCAGTGTCTCTTCCTCACTCTACCCACCATCCGTGTCTCTTCCTCACTCTACCTACCATCATTGTCTCTTCCTCACTCTACCTACCATCAGTGTCTCTTCCTCACTCTACCCACCATCAGTGTCTCTTCCTCACTCTACCCACCATCCGTGTCTCTTCCTCACTCTACCTACCATCAGTGTCTCTTCCTCACTCTACCTACCATCAGTGTCTCTTCCTCACTCTACCCACCATCAGTGTCTCTTCCTCACTCTACCTACCATCAGTGTCTCTTCCTCACTCTACCCACCATCAGTGTCTCTTCCTCACTCTACCCACCATCCGTGTCTCTTCCTCACTCTACCTACCATCAGTGTCTCTTCCTCACTCTACCTACCATCAGTGTCTCTTCCTCACTCTACCCACCATCAGTGTCTCTTCCTCACTCTACCCACCATCCGTGTCTCTTCCTCACTCTACCTACCATCAGTGTCTCTTCCTCACTCTACCTACCATCAGTGTCTCTTCCTCACTCTACCCACCATCCGTGTCTCTTCCTCACTCTACCTACCATCAGTGTCTCTTCCTCACTCTACCCACCATCAGTGTCTCTTCCTCACTCTACCCACCATCCGTGTCTCTTCCTCACTCTACCTACCATCAGTGTCTCTTCCTCACTCTACCTACCATCAGTGTCTCTTCCTCACTCTACCCACCATCAGTGTCTCTTCCTCTCTCTACCCACCATCCGTGTCTCTTCCTCACTCTACCTACCATCAGTGTCTCTTCCTCACTCTACCTACCATCAGTGTCTCTTCCTCACTCAACCCACCATCAGTGTCTCTTCCTCACTCTACCTACCATCAGTGTCTCTTCCTCACTCTACCCACCATCCGTGTCTCTTCCTCACTCTACCCACCATCCGTGTCTCTTCCTCACTCTACCCACCATCAGTCTCTTCCTCACTCTACCTACCATCAGTGTCTCTTCCTCACTCTACCTACCATCAGTGTCTCTTCCTCACTCTACCTACCATCAGTATCTCTTCCTCACTCTACCTACCATCAGTGTCTCTTCCTCACTCTACCCACCATCAGTGTCTCTTCCTCACTCTGCCCACCATCAGTGTCTCTTCCTCACTCTACCTACCATCAGTGTCTCATCCTCACTCTACCTACCATCAGTGTCTCTTCCTCACTCTACCTACCATCAGTGTCTCTTCCTCACTCTACCTACCATCAGTGTCTCTTCCTCACTCTACCCACCATCAGTGTCTCTTCCTCACTCTACCCACCATCAGTGTCTCTTCCTCACTCTACCCACCATCAGTGTCTCTTCCTCACTCTATCTACCATCAGTGTCTCTTCCTCACTCTACCTACCATCAGTGTCTCCTCCTCACTCTACCTACCATCAGTGTCTCTTCCTCACTCTACCTACCATCAGTGTCTCTTCCTCACTCTACCTACCAGCAGTCTCTTCCTCACTCTACCCACCATCAGTGTCTCTTCCTCACTCTACCCACCATCAGTGTCTCTTCCTCACTCTACCCACCATCAGTGTCTCTTCCTCACTCTACCTACCATCAGTGTCTCTTCCTCACTCTACCTACCATCAGTGTCTCTTCCTCACTCTACCCACCATCAGTGTCTCTTCCTCACTCTACCTACAATCAGTGTCTCCTCCTCACTCTACCTACCATCAGTGTCTCTTCCTCAATCTACCTACCATCAGTGTCTCTTCCTCACTCTACCTACCAGCAGTCTCTTCCTCACTCTACCCACCATCAGTGTCTCTTCCTCACTCTACCTACCAGCAGTCTCTTCCTCACTCTACCCACCATCAGTGTCTCTTCCTCACTCTACCTACCATCAGTGTCTCTTCCTCACTCTACCCACCATCAGTGTCTCTTCCTCACTCTACCTACCATCAGTGTCTTCCTCACTCTACCTACCATCAGTGTCTCTTCCTCACTCTACCTACCATCAGTGTCTCTTTCTCACTCTACCCACCATCCGTGTCTCTTCCTCACTCTACCTACCATCAGTGTCTCTTCCTCACTCTACCTACCATCAGTGTCTCTTCCTCACTCAACCCACCATCAGTGTCTCTTCCTCACTCTACCTACCATCAGTGTCTTCCTCACTCTACCCACCATCCGTGTCTCTTCCTCACTCTACCTACCATCAGTGTCTCTTCCTCACTCTACCTACCATCAGTGTCTCTTCCTCACTCTACCCACCATCAGTGTCTCTTCCTCACTCTGCCCACCATCAGTGTCTCTTCGTCACTCTACCTACCATCAGTCTCTTCCTCACTCTACCTACCATCAGTGTCTCTTCCTCACTCTACCTACCATCAGTGTCTCTTCCTCACTCTACCTGCCATCAGTGTCTCTTCCTCACTCTACCTACCATCAGTGTCTCTTCCTCACTCTACCCACCATCAGTGTCTCTTCCTCACTCTACCCACCATCCGTGTCTCTTCCTCACTCTACCTACCATCAGTGTCTCTTCCTCACTCTACCCACCATCAGTGTCTCTTCGTCACTCTACCTACCATCAGTCTCTTCCTCACTCTACCTACCATCAGTGTCTCTTCCTCACTCTACCTACCATCAGTGTCTCTTCCTCACTCTACCTACCATCAGTGTCTCTTCCTCACTCTACCTACCATCAGTGTCTCTTCCTCACTCTACCCACCATCCGTGTCTCTTCCTCACTCTACCTACCATCAGTGTCTCTTCCTCACTCTACCTACCATCAGTGTTTCTTCCTCACTCTACCTACCATCAGTGTCTCTTCCTCACTCTACCCACCATCCGTGTCTCTTCCTCACTCTACCTACCATCCGTGTCTCTTCCTCACTCTACCTACCATCAGTGTCTCTTCCTCACTCCACCTACCATCAGTGTCTCTTCCTCACTCTACCTACCATCAGTGTCTCTTCCTCACTCTACCTACCATCAGTGTCTCTTCCTCACTCTACCCACCATCAGTGTCTCTTCCTCACTCTACCTACCATCCGTGTCTCTTCCTCACTCTACCTACCATCAGTGTCTCTTCCTCACTCCACCTACCATCAGTGTCTCTTCCTCACTCTACCCACCATCAGTGTCTCTTCCTCACTCTACCTACCATCAGTGTCTCTTCCGCACTCTACCTACCATCCGTGTCTCTTCCTCACTCTACCTACCATCAGTGTCTCTTCCTCACTCTACCTACCATCAGTGTCTCTTCCTCACTCTACCTACCATCAGTGTCTCTTCCTCACTCTACCTACCATCAGTGTCTCTTCCTCACTCTACCCACCATCAGTGTCTCTTCCTCACTCTACCTACCATCAGTGTCTCTTCCTCACTCTACCTACCATCCGTGTCTCTTCCTCACTCTACCCACCATCAGTGTCTCTTCCTCACTCTACCCACCATCAGTGTCTCTTCCTCACTCTACCTACCATCCGTGTCTCTTCCTCACTCTACCTACCATCAGTGTCTCTTCCTCACTCTACCTACCATCAGTGTCTCTTCCTCACTCTACCCACCATCAGTGTCTCTTCCTCACTCTACCTACCATCCGTGTCTCTTCCTCACTCTACCTACCATCAGTGTCTCTTCCTCACTCCACCTACCATCAGTGTCTCTTCCTCACTCTACCCACCATCAGTGTCTCTTCCTCACTCTGCCTACCATCCGTGTCTCTTCCTCACTCTACCTACCATCAGTGTCTCTTCCTCACTCCACCTACCATCAGTGTCTCTTCCTCACTCTACCCACCATCAGTGTCTCTTCCTCACTCCACCTACCATCAGTGTCTCTTCCTCACTCTACCCACCATCAGTGTCTCTTCCTCACTCCACCTACCATCAGTGTCTCTTCCTCACTCTACCCACCATCAGTGTCTCTTCCTCACTCTACCTACCATCCGTGTCTCTTCCTCACTCTACCTACCATCAGTGTCTCTTCCTCACTCCACCTACCATCAGTGTCTCTTCCTCACTCTACCCACCATCAGTGTCTCTTCCTCACTCTACCTACCATCAGTGTCTCTTCCTCACTCTACCTACCATCAGTGTCTCTTCCTCACTCTACCCACCATCCGTGTCTCTTCCTCACTCTACCTACCATCAGTGTCTCTTCCTCACTCTACCTACCATCAGTGTCTCTTCCTCACTCTACCCACCATCAGTGTCTCTTCCTCACTCTACCTACCATCAGTGTCTCTTCCTTACTCTACCTACCATCAGTGTCTCTTCCTCAATCTACCTACCATCAGTGTCTCTTCCTCACTCTACCTACCAGCAGTCTCTTCCTCACTCTACCCACCATCATTGTCTCTTCCTCACTCTACCTACCAGCAGTCTCTTCCTCACTCTACCCCCCATCAGTGTCTCTTCCTCACTCTACCTACCATCAGTGTCTCTTCCTCGCTCTACCCACCATCAGTGTCTCTTCCTCACTCTACCCACCATCCGTGTCTCTTCCTCACTCTACCTACCATCAGTGTCTCTTCCTCACTCTACCTACCATCAGTATCTTCCTCACTCTACCTACCATCAGTCTCTTCCTCACTCTACCCACCATCAGTGTCTCTTCCTCACTCTACCTACCATCAGTGTCTCTTCCTCACTCTACCTACCATCAGTGTCTCTTCCTCACTCCACCTACCATCAGTGTCTCTTCCTCACTCCACCTACCATCAGTGTCTCTTCCTCACTCTCCCTACCATCAGTCTCTTCCTCACTCTACCTACCATCAGTGTCTCTTCCTCACTCTACCCACCATCAGTGTCTCTTCCTCACTCTACCTACCATCAGTGTCTCCTCCTCACTCTACCTACCATCAGTGTCTCTTCCTCAATCTACCTACCATCAGTGTCTCTTCCTCACTCTACCTACCAGCAGTCTCTTCCTCACTCTACCCACCATCAGTGTCTCTTCCTCACTCTACCTACCAGCAGTCTCTTCCTCACTCTACCCACCATCAGTGTCTCTTCCTCACTCTACCTACCATCAGTGTCTCTTCCTCACTCTACCCACCATCAGTGTCTCTTCCTCACTCTACCTACCATCAGTGTCTCTTCCTCACTCTACCTACCATCCGTGTCTCTTCCTCACTCTACCTACCATCAGTGTCTCTTCCTCACTCTACCCACCATCCGTGTCTCTTCCTCACGCTACCTACCATCAGTGTGTCTTCCTCACTCTACCTACCATCAGTGTCTCTTCCTCACTCTACCTACCATCAGTGTCTCTTCCTCACTCTACCTACCATCAGTGTCTCTTCCTCACTCTACCTACCATCAGTGTCTCTTCCCCACTCTACCTACCATCAGTGTCTCTTTCTCACTCTACCTACCATCAGTGTCTCTTCCTCACTCTACCTACCATCAGTGTCTCTTCCTCACGCTACCTACCATCAGTGTGTCTTCCTCACTCTACCTACCATCCGTGTCTCTTCCTCACTCTACCTACCATCAGTGTCTCTTCCTCACTCTACCAACCATCAGGGTCTCTTCCCGTGTCACTTACTGGCTGTCGCTTTTTGCCTCTGTTCCCCGCTCGAACTATATGCCTTCCTGTTCCCTTCTCTTTTCTGTGGTTCCTTCCCTTCGGTCTGTTCTTTGTCTTTAGTTTTCTGTTCTGCTCTCCTTTTCCTCTCCCTCTCACTTCTTTATGTAACTTTCTCGTTCTCTCTCTTTTCTTTCTCCCTCTGAGTCTCTGTCTTTTGCTGTTTACACCCCATCTTTCCCTCTTTGTCTCAACCCCTTTCACTCTCGCTCTGTTGCCTACGCCCCCGCCCCCCCCCCCCAACCCCCCGCCACACTCGTCATACAAGTAGTGGGATGATAGTTATGCCAGTAAATATTTACCAATCAGTTTAACGTTGTTTGTCTCATTGTTTAGATACCTAATCCACACAGCCACACAATCCGAACACGTGTTTGCATTAACCATCAAAGTCACTGCCTTATTCTAACACGACCAAAGTCATGTTGGCCTAGCTACTAAGGTCATGCAGAGGTCACTTCTGCCTGGCGAGAGTTTTTAGCATCCCGTTTGTCGATGCCAACCTACGGACCTTACCTTCTCATATATATAGACCAGTCTGGAAAAACTCTGCCATATCGAGTGAAGCTAGGGCGACATCGGCTGTGTCGGTCGGTCCATATCACCGGAAAGTTGGACGGTGCCGGTCCCATAGGACTTCCCCACGAGGCTCTCTCACAGCCGCTAGGTGAACGCTACACCACAGGTAATTACTGCACAGCCGTCATGACTTAGCTACACATCTACAGATCTATAGGGGCTGTGTTCATAGGCCTTACTTAGTCTACGCATATCAACTTGGCGCTGAGTTAAACGTGTGTGAAGCGTGTGGTTTATGAATACCGCCCCCTGGGGCCGTATTCATAAACCACAAGTAGCTTACGCACATAAAGCACATTGTTGTCGCAGCCTCACTATCAAGATTAGCGCTTTCTTAATTCAGCAAATCCACATATTTTAGTAAATACTTCGAACATTTGTCGCGCGATTTTCGAGTTCAAAGTAGCAACGTTAAGTATATTTTAGTAGCTTATGTATTTAGCGGTGCTCGTAATCCCCTCGTAAGTTACGCACGAAAAGTGCATTTTCGTCTTAGCCTCACCAGCTGGTTGTGTTGGTGCTCATCATTGAGAAATCCCCTTCAATATATTTTTAGCACTTTCTTAATTCAGAAAATCCATTTCTTGGGTGACAATTTATGTATTTTGAACCCGATAATCGCTTGAACATTCTTTTCGTGCGTAACTTACAAGGGGATTATGAATACGACCCTGCTGGAGCGGTATTCGTAAACCACACTTAGGTTACGCATGATATCTGTCAGCCCGTGCACCGTGACCAAGGTACAGGCCGTATCTACTGCTACTAATATCATCTGTTATCGGAATGTCACGTGGAATATCACGCGTTCCTTAGTTTGAGTCAATGGTAGCAGAGGTCTTATAGTACATCACATAATCTCTGGTGATATTTTGTGTGTCCAAGAAACACATCAGCAGGCTGATATTAGATCACCAATATCGTGGTCTTATCTTATTCCGACCCAACTGTAAGTGCAGTGTTCCTATTGGCCGTCATATCTCTTTCGGATTCACCCGCATTTGTAGAAATTATTGAATGATTTTTAACTGAAAAACTAATCTAGGAGCAGTTTCCCACAGACAATAATAATCAGTTTATTGCCAAAAGAACACACAAATTACATTCATTTAGTACATCTTTACAATACATTTATAGTGGCAAGAGCAGAAGCCAAAGGCTTATTCGCTCGTATATGGTGAACGTGGTTAGAGTTGAAATTGATTTGCCAGCAAGCTAACAAAGAAAGAAAGCGAGAAGAGAAGTCAAAAGTAAATAATTAAATAAATAGACATAAAAGTATAGGAGCCATTGAATGTTGATTAACGTCTAGCACAGCTAGCCACAGTAAGTAAAAAAAAAAAAAAAAAAAAAGAAAGGCAACAGACTATTCAACAGTGACCGTGTTTAATATAATGCGTTTAACTTCTTTCTTAAACATGTATTTTGACGTGCAAAAATTTACCTTTCTAAGCCATTTATAACAATAACCCGGTAGTTTGACGTTCACTGCTTCATAACCAAGTATCATACATGATAATCTGTTCGCGCTTACTGTAGTTACACATTTTGGGTGTCCTGCATTGTCTCAGAATTCAGCCATATATACGGATACGGTAGAAGGTGGATGTGAACCTGATGTTAAATGATAAACAAGGGGACACACAGCAGACATTGGAGGTGATCTCAGTACAACCCCCGACCTGGGGGGCCCCCCACCCCCCACCGTCCCGCGCCGCGGCACCCCAGACTTGTGAAGAGCGTGCTCGAACAGCGACCCTCGCAGGGTGTGGAGATGACATTCAGCTGTGGCGGTTTAAAGGCCTCCATAGATCACTGTTATGGCCACTTCTAGACATATATGTATACATATATAGGCTTTCCACAGTCAACCTTATATAGCTTCCAGTTGTGAAATTGACATACCACGTGGGCCGTATATCTCACGTGGTGTATATAGGAAGGATGGGCCGCCAGAGCGGGATCATCTGACGTCACTTCTGTGATAACTAGCTATGTTGTGATATTTCAGTGACGCCTCTTTAGTGCCATTTTGTTGACATGAGGCTATATAGCGACACATTGGAACGTCAATCTGTCTAGTGTGGTGACGTCGACTTGGGTGACGTCATACTCCAGAGCTTCAGTCAGTCAAGGTCAACGTCAAACAATCTCACGTCACACTCTCCAATATTCTCGACTTGACGTCAAACCATTTAGCGTCTTTGTAATGACATGACAGGGACATACATTAGCTTTGGATGTCGCCTGTCAGGTCGGGCACGTGGTGTTGAGATTGACCTGCCGCCCAGAAAATTTACCTGTGTTATCAAGTTGAGAAGCAACAACGTTGATACATCAAATACACACTAAGACCATTCTCCAAAGTCATGTTCCGACAAGCGAATGCATATGACTGAGGGCACAGTTTTCTGATAGAAAAAGCTACCGTAGAGTTATGATTTGCATTGATCAGTGCCTGCAGGTTCTAAATCTTCACCTGCCCCGTCGGGCACACAACCAGTATTTTGACCTGTCCGACCCTGAAATTCAACTGTCCCGGGCAGTCGGGCAGTCGGTTATGTCTCTCCCTGCATCAAACAATGTAACGTCCGTGTAATGACGTCAAACAATCTAGCGTCATTCTGATGACGTCAAACAATCCAGCCTCATTGTGATGACGTCAAACAATTTAGCGTCTGTGTGATGACATCAAACAATCTAACGTCATTGTGATGACATCAAACAATCTAGCGTCATTGTGATGACATCGAACAATCTAGCGTCATTGTGATCAACTCAAACAATCTAGTGTCTGAGATGACATCAATCTAGCGTCATTGTGATTACGTCAAACAATCTAGCGTCAGTGTGATGACATCAAACAATCTAGTGTCTGAGATGACATCAATCTAGCGTCATTGTGATTACGTCAAACAATCTAGCGTCAGTGTGATGAAATCAAACAATCTAGCGTCATTGTGATGACATCAAACAATCTAATGTCTGAGATGACATAAATCTAGCGTCATTGTGATGACGTCAAAAAATCTAGCGTCATTCTGATGACATCAAACAATCTAGCGTCATTGTGATGACATCAAACAATCTAGGGTCTGTGTGATGACGTCAAACAATCTAGCGTCATTGTGATGACATCAAACAATCTAGCGTCATTGTGATGACATCAAACAATCTAGTGTCTGTGAGATGACATCAATCTAGCGTCATTGTGATAAGCTCAAACAATCTAGCGTCTGTGTGATGACATCAAACAATCTAGCGTCTGTGTGATGACATCAAACAATCTAGTGTCATTGTGATGACGTCAAACAATTTAGCGTCTGTGTGATGACATAAAACAATCTAACGTCATTGTGATGACATCAAACAATCTAGCGTCATTGTGATGACATCGAACAATCTAGCGTCATTGTGATCACGTCAAACAATCTAGTGTCTGAGATGACATCAATCTAGCGTCATTGTGATTACGTCAAACAATCTAGCGTCAGTGTGATGACATCAAACAATCTAGTGTCTGAGATGACATCAATCTAGCGTCATTGTGATTACGTCAAACAATCTAGCGTCAGTGTGATGACATCAAACAACCTAGCGTCATTGTGATGACATCAAACAATCTAATGTCTGAGATGACATCAATCTAGCGTCATTGTGATGACGTCAAAGAATCTAGCGTCATTGTGATGACATCAAACAATCTAGCGTCATTGTGATGACATCAAACAATCTAGGGTCTGTGTGATGACGTCCAACAATCTAGCCTCTGTGTGATGACATCAAACAATCTAGCGTCATTGTGATGACATCAAACAATCTAGCGTCTGTGTGATGACATCAAACAATCTATTGTCTGTGAGATGACATCATTCTAGCGTCATTGTGATGACATCAAACAATCTAGCGTCATTGTGATGACGTCAAACAATCTAGTGTCTGTGAGATGACATCAATCTAGCGTCATTGTGATGACGTCAAACAATCTAGCGTCTGTGTGATGACATCAAACAACCTAGCGTCATTGTGATGACATCAAACATTCTAGCGTCTGTGTCATGACATCAAACCATCTAGTGTCATTGTGATGACATCAAACAATCTAGCGTCATTGTGATGACATCAAACAATCTAATGTCGGAGATGACATAAATCTAGCGTCATTGTGATGACGTCAAACAATCTAGCGTCTGTGTGATGACATCAAACAATCTAACGTCCGTGTGATGACATCAAACAATCTAGTGTCATTGTGATGACATCAAACAATCTAGCGTCTGTGTGATGACATCAAACAATCTATTGTCTGTGAGATGACATCATTCTAGCGTCATTGTGATGACATCAAACAATCTAGCGTCATTGTGATGACGTCAAACAATCTAGCGTCTGTGTGATGACGTCAAACAATCTAGCATCTGTGTGATGACATCAAACAATCTAGCTTCATTGTGATGACATCAAACAATCTAGCGTCATTGTGATGACATCGAACAATCTAGTGTCATTGTGATGACGTCAAACAATCTAGCATTATTATGATATCGAACAATCTAGCGTCATTGTGATGACATCAAACAATCAAGCGTCATTGTGATGACATCAAACAGTCTAGCGTCATTTTAATCACGTTGATTACACCGCCCACGTGACGTCATTTCGGACAATTTGACTAACCGGAATTGGAAATTATCCGAAATGACGTCATATTGGCGGTGACGTATCAAACTCAGTTCATAATTTACGAGGCGCAGGCGCCTGTCTAACGATTAGCTTATCCAATTTGTGTTTTTGTTTTAATCATACTATTATAAGAAAAATAGATGGATTCCCAAACCGCAGCTAAGTTTATATATGGGAGATATTGAGCCTGTGTGATGTGGTTCAATAGGTGGGTATAAACGGCGGCAGAGTGATGAATTACCCAGGACCCTGTGTCAGATGTTGGGGGTTGTACATCGCGATAAGAATTCAGCAGGAATCAATACTGACTGCAAGTATTAGTCCTAGTCAGTGTGTCCAGGGACAGAGAGCTCCAGTATGTCCAGGGACAGAGAGCTCCAGTATTGCTCCAGTATGTCCAGGGACAGAGAACTTCAGTATTGCCCCAGTGTGTCCAGGGACAGAGAGCTCCAGTATTGCGCCAGTATGTCCAGGAACAGAGAGCTCCGGTATTGCTCCAGTGTGTCCAGGGACAGAGAGCTCCAGTATTACTCCAGTGTGTCCAGGGACAGAGAGCTCCAGTATTGCTCCAGTGTGTCCAGGGACAGAGAGCTCCAGTATTGCTCCAGTATGTCCAGGGACAGAGAGCTTCAGTATTGCTCCAGTGTATCCAGGGACAGAGAGCTCCAGTATTGCTCCATTGTGTCCAGGGACAGAGAGCTCCAGTATTGCTCCAGTGTGTCCAGGGACAGAGAGCTCCAGTATTGTTCCAGTGTGTCCAGGGACAGAGAGCTCCAGTATTACTCCAGTGTGTCCAGGGACATAGAGCTCCAGTATTGCTCCAGTGTGTCCAGGGACAGAGAGCTCCAGTTTTGCTCCAGTATGTCCAGGGACAGAGAGCTTCAGTATTGCTCCAGTGTGTCCAGGGACAGAGAGCTCCAGTATTGCTCCAGTATGTCCAGGGACAGAGAGCTTCAGTATTGCTCCAGTGTGTCTAGGGACAGAGAGCTCCAGTATTGCTCCAGTATGTCCAGGGACAGAGAGCTTCAGTATTGCTCCAGTATGTCCAGGGACAGAGAGCACCAGTATTGCTTCAGTATGTCCAGGGACAGAGAGCTTCAGTATTGCTCCAGTGTGTCCAGGGACAGAGACCTCCAGTATTGCTGCAGTGTGTCCAGGGACAGAGAGCACCAGTATTGCTCCAGTATGTCCAGGGACAGAGAGCTCCAGTATTGCCCCAGTATGTCCAGGGGCAGAGAGCTCCAGTATTGCTTCAGTATGTCCAGGGACAGAGAGCTCCAGTATTGCTCCAGTGTGTCCAGGGACAGAGAGCTTCAGTATTGCTCCAGTATGTCCAGGGACATAGAGCTCCAGTATTGCTTCAGTATGTCCAGGGACAGAGAGCTCCAGTATTGCCCCAGTATGTCCAGGGACAGAGAGCTCCAGTATTGCTTCAGTATGTCCAGGGACAGAGAGCTCCAGTATTGCTCCAGTGTGTCCAGGGACAGAGAGCTTCAGTATTGCTCCAGTATGTCCAGGGACAGAGAGCTCCAGTATTGCTTCAGTGTGTCCAGGGACAGAGAGCACCAGTATTGCTCCAGTATGTCCAGGGACAGAGAGCTCCAGTATTGCCCCAGTATGTCCAGGGACAGAGAGCTCCAGTATGTCCAGGGACAGAGAGCTCCAGTATTGCTCCAGTGTGTCCAGGGACAGAGAGCTTCAGTATTGCTCCAGTGTGTCCAGGGACAGAGAGCTCCAGTATTGCTCCAGTGTGTCCAGGGACAGAGAGCACCAGTATTGCTCCAGTATGTCCAGGGACAGAGAGCTCCAGTATTGCCCCAGTATGTCCAGGGACAGAGAGCTCCAGTATTGCTTCAGTGTGTCCAGGGACAGAGAGCTCCAGTATTGCTCCAGTGTGTCCAGGGACAGAGAGCACCAGTATTGCTCCAGTATGTCCAGGGACAGAGAGCTCCAGTATTGCCCCAGTATGTCCAGGGACAGAGAGCTCCAGTATTGCTTCAGTATGTCCAGGGACAGAGAGCTCCAGTATTGCTCCAGTGTGTCCAGGGACAGAGAGCTTCAGTATTGCTCCAGTATGTCCAGGGACAGAGAGCTCCAGTATTGCTTCAGTATGTCCAGGGACAGAGAGCTCCAGTATTGCCCCAGTATGTCCAGGGACAGAGAGCTCCAGTATTGCTTCAGTATGTCCAGGGACAGAGAGCTCCAGTATTGCTCCAGTGTGTCCAGGGACAGAGAGCTTCAGTATTGCTCCAGTATGTCCAGGGACAGAGAGCTCCAGTATTGCTCCAGTGTGTCCAGGGACAGAGAGCTCCAGTGTTGCTTCAGTATGTCCAGGGACAGAGAGCTCCAGTATTGCCCCAGTATGTCCAGGGACAGAGAGCTCCAGTATTGCTCCAGTATGTCCAGGGACAGAGAGCTCCAGTATTGCTCCAGTATGTCCAGGGACAGAGAGCTCCAGTATTGCTTCAGTATGTCCAGGGACAGAGAGCTTCAGTATTGCTCCAGTATGTCCAGGGACAGAGAGCTCCAGTATTGCTTCAGTATGTCCAGGGACAGAGAGCTCCAGTATTGCTCCAGTGTGTCCAGGGACAGAGAGCTCCAGTATTGCTCCAGTGTGTCCAGGGACAGAGAGCTCCAGTATTGCTCCAGTGTGTCCAGGGACAGAGAGCTTCAGTATTGCTCCAGTATGTCCAGGGACAGAGAGCTCCAGTATTGCTCCAGTGTGTCCAGGGATAGAGAGCTCCAGTGTTGCTTCAGTATGTCCAGGGACAGAGAGCTTCAGTATTGCTCCAGTATGTCCAGGGACAGAGAGCTCCAGTATTGCTTCAGTATGTCCAGGGACAGAGAGCTCCAGTATTGCTCCAGTGTGTCCAGGGACAGAGAGCTTCAGTATTGCTCC
Organism: Arenicola marina; assembly: GCA_964019135.1. NCBI lineage: Eukaryota > Metazoa > Annelida > Polychaeta > Arenicolidae > Arenicola > Arenicola marina. Next base: position 38,127,998 of record OZ025255.1, read on the forward strand.
AGTATGTCCAGGGACAGAGAGCTCCAGTATTGCTCCAGTGTGTCCAGGGACAGAGAGCTCCAGTGTTGCTTCAGTATGTCCAGGGACAGAGAGCTTCAGTATTGCTCCAGTGTGTCCAGGGACAGAGAGCTCCAGTATTGCTCCAGTGTGTCCAGGGACAGAGAGCACCAGTATTGCTCCAGTATGTCCAGGGACAGAGAGCTCCAGTATTGCCCCAGTATGTCCAGGGACAGAGAGCTCCAGTATTGCTTCAGTATGTCCAGGGACAGAGAGCTCCAGTATTGCTCCAGTGTGTCCAGGGACAGAGAGCTTCAGTATTGCTTCAGTATGTCCAGGGACAGAGAGCTTCAGTATTGCCCCAGTGTGTCCAGGGACAGAAAGCTCCAGTATTGCGCCAGTATGTCCAGGGACAGAGAGCTCCGGTATTGCTCCAGTGGGTCCAGGGACAGAGAGCTCCAGTATTGCTCCAGTATGTCCAGGGACAGAGAGCTTCAGTATTGCTCCAGTGTGTCCAGGGACAGAGAGCTCCAGTCTTACTCCAGTGTGTCCAGGGACAGAGAGCTCCAGTATTGCTCCAGTGTGTCCAGGGACAGAGAGCTCCAGTATTGCTCCAGTGTGTCCAGGGACAGAGAGCTTCAGTATTGCTTCAGTATGTCCAGGGACAGAGAGCTCCAGTATTGCTTCAGTATGTCCAGGGACAGAGAGCTCCAGTATTGCTCCAGTGTGTCCAGGGACAGAGAGCTTCAGTATTGCTCCAGTATGTCCAGGGACATAGAGCTCCAGTATTGCTTCAGTATGTCCAGGGACAGAGAGCTCCAGTATTGCCCCAGTATGTCCAGGGACAGAGAGCTCCAGTATTGCTTCAGTATGTCCAGGGACAGAGAGCTCCAGTATTGCTCCAGTGTGTCCAGGGACAGAGAGCTTCAGTATTGCTCCAGTATGTCCAGGGACAGAGAGCTCCAGTATTGCTTCAGTGTGTCCAGGGACAGAGAGCACCAGTATTGCTCCAGTATGTCCAGGGACAGAGAGCTCCAGTATTGCCCCAGTATGTCCAGGGACAGAGAGCTCCAGTATGTCCAGGGACAGAGAGCTCCAGTATTGCTCCAGTGTGTCCAGGGACAGAGAGCTTCAGTATTGCTCCAGTGTGTCCAGGGACAGAGAGCTCCAGTATTGCTCCAGTGTGTCCAGGGACAGAGAGCACCAGTATTGCTCCAGTATGTCCAGGGACAGAGAGCTCCAGTATTGCCCCAGTATTGCCCCAGTATGTCCAGGGACAGAGAGCTCCAGTATTGCTTCAGTGTGTCCAGGGACAGAGAGCTCCAGTATTGCTCCAGTGTGTCCAGGGACAGAGAGCACCAGTATTGCTCCAGTATGTCCAGGGACAGAGAGCTCCAGTATTGCCCCAGTATGTCCAGGGACAGAGAGCTCCAGTATTGCTTCAGTATGTCCAGGGACAGAGAGCTCCAGTATTGCTCCAGTGTGTCCAGGGACAGAGAGCTTCAGTATTGCTCCAGTATGTCCAGGGACAGAGAGCTCCAGTATTGCTTCAGTATGTCCAGGGACAGAGAGCTCCAGTATTGCCCCAGTATGTCCAGGGACAGAGAGCTCCAGTATTGCTTCAGTATGTCCAGGGACAGAGAGCTCCAGTATTGCTCCAGTGTGTCCAGGGACAGAGAGCTTCAGTATTGCTCCAGTATGTCCAGGGACAGAGAGCTCCAGTATTGCTCCAGTGTGTCCAGGGACAGAGAGCTCCAGTGTTGCTTCAGTATGTCCAGGGACAGAGAGCTCCAGTATTGCCCCAGTATGTCCAGGGACAGAGAGCTCCAGTATTGCTCCAGTATGTCCAGGGACAGAGAGCTCCAGTATTGCTCCAGTATGTCCAGGGACAGAGAGCTCCAGTATTGCTTCAGTATGTCCAGGGACAGAGAGCTTCAGTATTGCTCCAGTATGTCCAGGGACAGAGAGCTCCAGTATTGCTTCAGTATGTCCAGGGACAGAGAGCTCCAGTATTGCTCCAGTGTGTCCAGGGACAGAGAGCTCCAGTATTGCTCCAGTGTGTGCAGGGACAGAGAGCTCCAGTATTGCTCCAGTGTGTCCAGGGACAGAGAGCTTCAGTATTGCTCCAGTATGTCCAGGGACAGAGAGCTCCAGTATTGCTCCAGTGTGTCCAGGGATAGAGAGCTCCAGTGTTGCTTCAGTATGTCCAGGGACAGAGAGCTTCAGTATTGCTCCAGTATGTCCAGGGACAGAGAGCTCCAGTATTGCTTCAGTATGTCCAGGGACAGAGAGCTCCAGTATTGCTCCAGTGTGTCCAGGGACAGAGAGCTTCAGTATTGCTCCAGTATGTCCAGGGACAGAGAGCTCCAGTATTGCTCCAGTGTGTCCAGGGACAGAGAGCTCCAGTGTTGCTTCAGTATGTCCAGGGACAGAGAGCTTCAGTATTGCTCCAGTGTGTCCAGGGACAGAGAGCTCCAGTATTGCTCCAGTGTGTCCAGGGACAGAGAGCACCAGTATTGCTCCAGTATGTCCAGGGACAGAGAGCTCCAGTATTGCCCCAGTATGTCCAGGGACAGAGAGCTCCAGTATTGCTTCAGTATGTCCAGGGACAGAGAGCTCCAGTATTGCTCCAGTGTGTCCAGGGACAGAGAGCTTCAGTATTGCTTCAGTATGTCCAGGGACAGAGAGCTTCAGTATTGCCCCAGTGTGTCCAGGGACAGAAAGCTCCAGTATTGCGCCAGTATGTCCAGGGACAGAGAGCTCCGGTATTGCTCCAGTGGGTCCAGGGACAGAGAGCTCCAGTATTGCTCCAGTATGTCCAGGGACAGAGAGCTTCAGTATTGCTCCAGTGTGTCCAGGGACAGAGAGCTCCAGTCTTACTCCAGTGTGTCCAGGGACAGAGAGCTCCAGTATTGCTCCAGTGTGTCCAGGGACAGAGAGCTCCAGTATTGCTCCAGTGTGTCCAGGGACAGAGAGCTTCAGTATTGCTTCAGTATGTCCAGGGACAGAGAGCTTCAGTATTGCTCCAGTATGTCCAGGGACAGAGAGCTCCAGTATTGCTCCAGTGTGTCCAGGGACAGAGAGCTCCAGTGTTGCTTCAGTATGTCCAGGGACAGAGAGCTCCAGTATTGCCCCAGTATGTCCAGGGACAGAGAGCTCCAGTATTGCTCCAGTATGTCCAGGGACAGAGAGCTCCAGTATTGCTCCAGTATGTCCAGGGACAGAGAGCTCCAGTATTGCTTCAGTATGTCCAGGGACAGAGAGCTTCAGTATTGCTCCAGTATGTCCAGGGACAGAGAGCTCCAGTATTGCTTCAGTATGTCCAGGGACAGAGAGCTCCAGTATTGCTCCAGTGTGTCCAGGGACAGAGAGCTCCAGTATTGCTCCAGTGTGTCCAGGGACAGAGAGCTCCAGTATTGCTCCAGTGTGTCCAGGGACAGAGAGCTTCAGTATTGCTCCAGTATGTCCAGGGACAGAGAGCTCCAGTATTGCTCCAGTGTGTCCAGGGATAGAGAGCTCCAGTGTTGCTTCAGTATGTCCAGGGACAGAGAGCTTCAGTATTGCTCCAGTATGTCCAGGGACAGAGAGCTCCAGTATTGCTTCAGTATGTCCAGGGACAGAGAGCTCCAGTATTGCTCCAGTGTGTCCAGGGACAGAGAGCTTCAGTATTGCTCCAGTATGTCCAGGGACAGAGAGCTCCAGTATTGCTCCAGTGTGTCCAGGGACAGAGAGCTCCAGTGTTGCTTCAGTATGTCCAGGGACAGAGAGCTTCAGTATTGCTCCAGTGTGTCCAGGGACAGAGAGCTCCAGTATTGCTCCAGTGTGTCCAGGGACAGAGAGCACCAGTATTGCTCCAGTATGTCCAGGGACAGAGAGCTCCAGTATTGCCCCAGTATGTCCAGGGACAGAGAGCTCCAGTATTGCTTCAGTATGTCCAGGGACAGAGAGCTCCAGTATTGCTCCAGTGTGTCCAGGGACAGAGAGCTTCAGTATTGCTTCAGTATGTCCAGGGACAGAGAGCTTCAGTATTGCCCCAGTGTGTCCAGGGACAGAAAGCTCCAGTATTGCGCCAGTATGTCCAGGGACAGAGAGCTCCGGTATTGCTCCAGTGGGTCCAGGGACAGAGAGCTCCAGTATTGCTCCAGTATGTCCAGGGACAGAGAGCTTCAGTATTGCTCCAGTGTGTCCAGGGACAGAGAGCTCCAGTCTTACTCCAGTGTGTCCAGGGACAGAGAGCTCCAGTATTGCTCCAGTGTGTCCAGGGACAGAGAGCTCCAGTATTGCTCCAGTGTGTCCAGGGACAGAGAGCTTCAGTATTGCTTCAGTATGTCCAGGGACAGAGAGCTCCAGTATTGCTTCAGTATGTCCAGGGACAGAGAGCTCCAGTATTGCTCCAGTGTGTCCAGGGACAGAGAGCTTCAGTATTGCTCCAGTATGTCCAGGGACATAGAGCTCCAGTATTGCTTCAGTATGTCCAGGGACAGAGAGCTCCAGTATTGCCCCAGTATGTCCAGGGACAGAGAGCTCCAGTATTGCTTCAGTATGTCCAGGGACAGAGAGCTCCAGTATTGCTCCAGTGTGTCCAGGGACAGAGAGCTTCAGTATTGCTCCAGTATGTCCAGGGACAGAGAGCTCCAGTATTGCTTCAGTGTGTCCAGGGACAGAGAGCACCAGTATTGCTCCAGTATGTCCAGGGACAGAGAGCTCCAGTATTGCCCCAGTATGTCCAGGGACAGAGAGCTCCAGTATGTCCAGGGACAGAGAGCTCCAGTATTGCTCCAGTGTGTCCAGGGACAGAGAGCTTCAGTATTGCTCCAGTGTGTCCAGGGACAGAGAGCTCCAGTATTGCTCCAGTGTGTCCAGGGACAGAGAGCACCAGTATTGCTCCAGTATGTCCAGGGACAGAGAGCTCCAGTATTGCCCCAGTATGTCCAGGGACAGAGAGCTCCAGTATTGCTTCAGTGTGTCCAGGGACAGAGAGCTCCAGTATTGCTCCAGTGTGTCCAGGGACAGAGAGCACCAGTATTGCTCCAGTATGTCCAGGGACAGAGAGCTCCAGTATTGCCCCAGTATGTCCAGGGACAGAGAGCTCCAGTATTGCTTCAGTATGTCCAGGGACAGAGAGCTCCAGTATTGCTCCAGTGTGTCCAGGGACAGAGAGCTTCAGTATTGCTCCAGTATGTCCAGGGACAGAGAGCTCCAGTATTGCTTCAGTATGTCCAGGGACAGAGAGCTCCAGTATTGCCCCAGTATGTCCAGGGACAGAGAGCTCCAGTATTGCTTCAGTATGTCCAGGGACAGAGAGCTCCAGTATTGCTCCAGTGTGTCCAGGGACAGAGAGCTTCAGTATTGCTCCAGTATGTCCAGGGACAGAGAGCTCCAGTATTGCTCCAGTGTGTCCAGGGACAGAGAGCTCCAGTGTTGCTTCAGTATGTCCAGGGACAGAGAGCTCCAGTATTGCCCCAGTATGTCCAGGGACAGAGAGCTCCAGTATTGCTCCAGTATGTCCAGGGACAGAGAGCTCCAGTATTGCTCCAGTATGTCCAGGGACAGAGAGCTCCAGTATTGCTTCAGTATGTCCAGGGACAGAGAGCTTCAGTATTGCTCCAGTATGTCCAGGGACAGAGAGCTCCAGTATTGCTTCAGTATGTCCAGGGACAGAGAGCTCCAGTATTGCTCCAGTGTGTCCAGGGACAGAGAGCTCCAGTATTGCTCCAGTGTGTCCAGGGACAGAGAGCTCCAGTATTGCTCCAGTGTGTCCAGGGACAGAGAGCTTCAGTATTGCTCCAGTATGTCCAGGGACAGAGAGCTCCAGTATTGCTCCAGTGTGTCCAGGGATAGAGAGCTCCAGTGTTGCTTCAGTATGTCCAGGGACAGAGAGCTTCAGTATTGCTCCAGTATGTCCAGGGACAGAGAGCTCCAGTATTGCTTCAGTATGTCCAGGGACAGAGAGCTCCAGTATTGCTCCAGTGTGTCCAGGGACAGAGAGCTTCAGTATTGCTCCAGTATGTCCAGGGACAGAGAGCTCCAGTATTGCTCCAGTGTGTCCAGGGACAGAGAGCTCCAGTGTTGCTTCAGTATGTCCAGGGACAGAGAGCTTCAGTATTGCTCCAGTGTGTCCAGGGACAGAGAGCTCCAGTATTGCTCCAGTGTGTCCAGGGACAGAGAGCACCAGTATTGCTCCAGTATGTCCAGGGACAGAGAGCTCCAGTATTGCCCCAGTATGTCCAGGGACAGAGAGCTCCAGTATTGCTTCAGTATGTCCAGGGACAGAGAGCTCCAGTATTGCTCCAGTGTGTCCAGGGACAGAGAGCTTCAGTATTGCTTCAGTATGTCCAGGGACAGAGAGCTTCAGTATTGCCCCAGTGTGTCCAGGGACAGAAAGCTCCAGTATTGCGCCAGTATGTCCAGGGACAGAGAGCTCCGGTATTGCTCCAGTGGGTCCAGGGACAGAGAGCTCCAGTATTGCTCCAGTATGTCCAGGGACAGAGAGCTTCAGTATTGCTCCAGTGTGTCCAGGGACAGAGAGCTCCAGTCTTACTCCAGTGTGTCCAGGGACAGAGAGCTCCAGTATTGCTCCAGTGTGTCCAGGGACAGAGAGCTCCAGTATTGCTCCAGTGTGTCCAGGGACAGAGAGCTTCAGTATTGCTTCAGTATGTCCAGGGACAGAGAGCTTCAGTATTGCTCCAGTATGTCCAGGGACAGAGAGCTCCAGTATTGCTTCAGTATGTCCAGGGACAGAGAGCTCCAGTATTGCCCCAGTATGTCCAGGGACAGAGAGCTCCAGTATTGCTTCAGTATGTCCAGGGACAGAGAGCTCCAGTATTGCTCCAGTGTGTCCAGGGACAGAGAGCTTCAGTATTGCTCCAGTATGTCCAGGGACAGAGAGCTCCAGTATTGCTTCAGTATGTCCAGGGACAGAGAGCTTCAGTATTGCTCCAGTGTGTCCAGGGACAGAGAGCTCCAGTATTGCTCCAGTGTGTCCAGGGACAGAGAGCACCAGTATTGCTCCAGTATGTCCAGGGACAGAGAGCTCCAGTATTGCCCCAGTATGTCCAGGGACAGAGAGCTCCAGTATTGCTTCAGTATGTCCAGGGACAGAGAGCTCCAGTATTGCTCCAGTGTGTCCAGGGACAGAGAGCTTCAGTATTGCTTCAGTATGTCCAGGGACAGAGAGCTTCAGTATTGCCCCAGTGTGTCCAGGGACAGAAAGCTCCAGTATTGCGCCAGTATGTCCAGGGACAGAGAGCTCCGGTATTGCTCCAGTGGGTCCAGGGACAGAGAGCTCCAGTATTGCTCCAGTATGTCCAGGGACAGAGAGCTCCAGTATTGCCCCAGTATGTCCAGGGACAGAGAGCTCCGGTATTGCTCCAGTGGGTCCAGGGACAGAGAGCTCCAGTATTGCTCCAGTATGTCCAGGGACAGAGAGCTTCAGTATTGCTTCAGTATGTCCAGGGACAGAGAGCTTCAGTATTGCCCCTGTGTGTCCAGGGACAGAGAGCTCCAGTATTGCGCCAGTATGTCCAGGGACAGATAGCTCCGGTATTGCTCCAGTGGGTCCAGGGACAGAGAGCTCCAGTATTGCTCCAGTATGTCCAGGGACAGAGAGCTTCAGTATTGCTCCAGTGTGTCCAGGGACAGAGAGCTCCAGTCTTACTCCAGTGTGTCCAGGGACAGAGAGCTCCAGTATTGCTCCAGTGTGTCCAGGGACAGAGAGCTCCAGTATTGCTCCAGTGTGTCCAGGGACAGAGAGCTTCAGTATTGCTTCAGTATGTCCAGGGACAGAGAGCTTCAGTATTGCTCCAGTATGTCCAGGGACAGAGAGCTCCAGTATTGCTTCAGTATGTCCAGGGACAGAGAGCTCCAGTATTGCCCCAGTATGTCCAGGGACAGAGAGCTCCAGTATTGCTTCAGTATGTCCAGGGACAGAGAGCTCCAGTATTGCTCCAGTGTGTCCAGGGACAGAGAGCTTCAGTATTGCTCCAGTATGTCCAGGGACAGAGAGCTCCAGTATTGCTTCAGTATGTCCAATGACAGAGAGCTTCAGTATTGCTCCAGTGTGTCCAGGGACAGAGAGCTCCAGTATTGCTCCAGTGTGTCCAGGGACAGAGAGCACCAGTATTGCTCCAGTATGTCCAGGGACAGAGAGCTCCAGTATTGCCCCAGTATGTCCAGGGACAGAGAGCTCCAGTATTGCTTCAGTATGTCCAGGGACAGAGAGCTCCAGTATTGCTCCAGTGTGTCCAGGGACAGAGAGCTTCAGTATTGCTTCAGTATGTCCAGGGACAGAGAGCTTCAGTATTGCCCCAGTGTGTCCAGGGACAGAAAGCTCCAGTATTGCGCCAGTATGTCCAGGGACAGAGAGCTCCGGTATTGCTCCAGTGGGTCCAGGGACAGAGAGCTCCAGTATTGCTCCAGTATGTCCAGGGACAGAGAGCTCCAGTATTGCGCCAGTATGTCCAGGGACAGAGAGCTCCGGTATTGCTCCAGTGTGTCCAGGGACAGAGAGCTCCAGTATTGCTCCAGTGTGTCCAGGGACAGAGAGCTCCAGTATTGCTCCAGTATGTCCAGGGACAGAGAGCTTCAGTATTGCTCCAGTGTGTCCAGGGACAGAGAGCTCCAGTCTTACTCCAGTGTGTCCAGGGACAGAGAGCTCCAGTATTGCTCCTGTGTGTCCAGGGACAGAGAGCTCCAGTATTGCTCCAGTGTGTCCAGGGACAGAGAGCTTCAGTATTGCTTCAGTATGTCCAGGGACAGAGAGCTTCAGTATTGCTCCAGTATGTCCAGGGACAGAGAGCTCCAGTATTGCGCCAGTATGTCCAGGGACAGAGAGCTCCGGTATTGCTCCAGTGGGTCCAGGGACAGAGAGCTCCAGTATTGCTCCAGTATGTCCAGGGACAGAGAGCTTCAGTATTGCTCCAGTGTGTCCAGGGACAGAGAGCTCCAGTCTTACTCCAGTGTGTCCAGGGACAGAGAGCTCCAGTATTGCTCCAGTGTGTCCAGGGACAGAGAGCTCCAGTATTGCTCCAGTATGTCCAGGGACAGAGAGCTCCGGTATTGCTCCAGTGGGTCCAGGGACAGAGAGCTCCAGTATTGCTCCAGTATGTCCAGGGACAGAGAGCTTCAGTATTGCTCCAGTGTGTCCAGGGACAGAGAGCTCCAGTATTGCTCCAGTGTGTCCAGGGACAGAGAGCTCCAGTATTGCTCCAGCGTGTCCAGGGACAGAGAGCTCCTGTATTGCGCCAGTATGTCCAGGGACAGAGAGCTCCGGTATTGCTCCAGTGGGTCCAGGGACAGAGAGCTCCAGTATTGCTCCAGTATGTCCAGGGACAGAGAGCTTCAGTATTGCTCCAGTGTGTCCAGGTACAGAGAGCTCCAGTCTTACTCCAGTGTGTCCAGGGACAGAGAGCTCCAGTATTGCTCCAGTGTGTCCAGGGACAGAGAGCTTCAGTATTGCTCCAGTGTATCCAGGGACAGAGAGCTTCAGTATTGCTCCAGTGGGTCCAGGGACAGAGAGCTCCAGTATTGCTCCAGTATGTCCAGGGACAGAGAGCTCCAGTATTGTTCCAGTGTGTCCAGGGACAGAGAGCTCCAGTATTACTCCAGTGTGTCCAGGGACATAGAGCTCCAGTATTGCTCCAGTGTGTCCAGGGACAGAGAGCTCCAGTATTGCTCCAGTGTGTCCAGGGACAGAGAACGTCAGTATTGCTCCAGTGTGTCCAGGGACAGAGAGCTCCAGTATTGCTCCAGTATGTCCAGGGACAGAGAGCTTCAGCATTGCTCCAGTATGTCCAGGGACAGAGAGCTCCAGTATTGCTTCCGTATGTCCAGGGACAGAGAGCTTCAGTATTGCTCCAGTGTGTCCAGGGACAGAGAGCTTCAGTATTGCTTCAGTATGTCTGTCACGAAGTGAATACCCATGGACAACAGGGGTTGTACAAAGTATAATATTTATTTACATTAAGGTAACATGGAGGATAATATATGATGTCCCGGCGATAACTATGGTTAAATATGACTGTCAGCCCCAGGAATTGTCAAGCACGAACGGCATGCCGAGGCGAACTGCGGCTCCAGCGATGTCCCGGCGATGTGCGGCGGATCCAGCGACGTCCCAACGACGACCGGCGGATCCAGCGACGTCCCAGCGATGACCGGCAGCTCCAGCGACGACGAGGCATAGACAGCAGCCTCAGTAACGACGAGGCATAGACAGCAGCCTCAATAAACACGAGGCATGGATGGCAGCCTCAATAACAACGAGGCACGGACGGCAGCCTCAGTAACCACGAGGCATGGACGGCAACAGTCCACAAGTGCAAACAGGGACACCAAAGGACAACCCCTGACGATCCGGCCGAGCAGCAGCAGCGCCGCTTGACGCCGCGATGTGGGTAGTTCCTGTGATGCCGGGTGTCCTGTCTTGACCGGTCCCCAAGGTAGTCTGCCCTCTTCGGGACTGGCGCCGTATTTATATTGGCGTATGGCCACTCCCAGACAGTGTCACGAGTGACAGGGCCGAGTCGAGTCACGAGTGACAGGGCCGAATCTAAGGATGGTTGCAGCGCTCAACCCTGCTAGCCATGAAACTGACCTCCCGGTAGATTTGAGAACTGAGCACATCAAACTGAGCACATCAAGTACATGGACTTCATGACAATGTCCAGGGACAGAAAGCTTCAGTATTGCTCCAGTATGTCCAGGGACAGAGAGCTCCAGTATTGCTCCAGTATGTCCAGGGACAGAGAGCTCCAGTATTGCTCCAGTATGTCCAGGGACAGAGAGCTCCAGTATTGCTCCAGTATGTCCAGGGACAGAGAGCTTCAGTATTGCTCCAGTATGTCCAGGGACAGAGAGCTCCAGTATTGCTTCAGTATGTCCAGGGACAGAGAGCTCCAGTATTGCCCCAGTATGTCCAGGGACATAGAGCTCCAGTATTGCTCCAGTATGTCCAGGGACAGAGAGCTCCAGTATTGCCCCAGTATGTCCAGGGACATAGAGCTCCAGTATTGCTCCAGTATGTCCAGGGACAGAGAGCTCCAGTATTGCTCCAGTATGTCCAGGGACAGAGAGCTCCAGTATTGCCCCAGTGTGTCCAGGGACATAGAGCTCCAGTATTGCTTCAGTATGTCCAGGGACAGAGAGCTCCAGTATTGCTCCAGTATGTCCAGGGACAGAGAGCTCCAGTATTGCTCCAGTATGTCCAGGGACAGAGAGCTCCAGTATTGCCCCAGTATGTCCAGGGACAGAGAGCTCCAGTATTGCTCCAGTATGTCGAGGGACAGAGAGCTCCAGTGTGTCCAGGGACAGAGAACTCCAGTGTGTCCAGGGACAGAGAGCTTCAGTATTGCCCCAGTGTGTCCAGGGACAGAGAGCTCCAGTATTGCCTCAGTATGTCCAGGGACAGATGGCTTCAGTATGTCTAGGGACAGAGAGCTCCAGTATGTCCAGGGACAGAGAGCTTCAGTATTGCTCCAGTGCGTCCAGGGACAGAGAGCTTCAGTATTGCTCCAGTGTATCCAGGGACAGAGAGCTTCAGTATTGCTTCAGTATGTCCAGGAACAGAGAGCTCCAGTATTGCCCCAGTATGTCCAGGGACAGAGAGCTCCAGTATTGCTCCAGTATGTCCAGGGACAGAGAGCTTCAGTATTGCTCCAGTGTGTCCAGTGATAGAGCGCTCCAGTATTGCTCCAGTATGTCCAGGGACAGAGAGCTTCAGTATTGCTCCAGTGCGTCCAGGGACAGAGAGCTTCAGTATTGCTCCAGTGTGTCCAGGGACAGAGAGCTCCAGTATTGCTCCAGTATGTCCAGGGACAGAGAGCTCCAGTATTGCCCCAGTATGTCCAGGGACATAGAGCTCCAGTATTGCTCCAGTATGTCCAGGGACAGAGAGCTCCAGTATTGCTCCAGTATGTCCAGGGACAGAGAGCTCCAGTATTGCTCCAGTATGTCCAGGGACATAGAGCTCCAGTATTGCTCCAGCATGTCCAGGGACAGAGAGCTCCAGTATTGCTCCAGTATGTCCAGGGACAGAGAGCTCCAGTATTGCTCCAGTATGTCCAGGGACAGAGAGCTTCAGTATTGCTCCAGTGCGTCCAGGGACAGAGAGCTTCAGTATTGCTCCAGTGTGTCCAGGGACAGAGAGCTCCAGTATTGCTCCAGTATGTCCAGGGACAGAGAGCTCCAGTATTGCCCCAGTATGTCCAGGGACATAGAGCTCCAGTATTGCTCCAGTATGTCCAGGGACAGAGAGCTCCAGTATTGCTCCAGTATGTCCAGGGACAGAGAGCTCCAGTATTGCTCCAGTATGTCCAGGGACATAGAGCTCCAGTATTGCTCCAGTATGTCCAGGGACAGAGAGCTCCAGTATTGCTCCAGTATGTCCAGGGACAGAGAGCTCCAGTATTGCTCCAGTATGTCCAGGGACATAGAGCTCCAGTATTGCTCCAGTATGTCCAGGGACAGAGAGCTCCAGTATTGCCCCAGTATGTCCAGGGACATAGAGCTCCAGTATTGCTCCAGTATGTCCAGGGACAGAGAGCTCCAGTATTGCCCCAGTATGTCCAGGGACATAGAGCTCCAGTATTGCTCCAGTATGTCCAGGGACAGAGAGCTCCAGTATTGCTCCAGTATGTCCAGGGACAGAGAGCTCCAGTATTGCCCCAGTGTGTCCAGGGACATAGAGCTCCAGTATTGCTTCAGTATGTCCAGGGACAGAGAGCTCCAGTATTGCTCCAGTATGTCCAGGGACAGAGAGCTCCAGTATTGCTCCAGTATGTCCAGGGACAGAGAGCTTCAGTATTGCTTCAGTATGTCCAGGAACAGAGAGCTCCAGTATTGCCCCAGTATGTCCAGGGACAGAGAGCTCCAGTATTGCTCCAGTATGTCCAGGGACAGAGAGCTTCAGTATTGCTCCAGTGTGTCCAGTGATAGAGCGCTCCAGTATTGCTCCAGTATGTCCAGGGACAGAGAGCTTCAGTATTGCTCCAGTGCGTCCAGGGACAGAGAGCTTCAGTATTGCTCCAGTGTGTCCAGGGACAGAGAGCTCCAGTATTGCTCCAGTATGTCCAGGGACAGAGAGCTCCAGTATTGCCCCAGTATGTCCAGGGACATAGAGCTCCAGTATTGCTCCAGTATGTCCAGGGACAGAGAGCTCCAGTATTGCTCCAGTATGTCCAGGGACAGAGAGCTCCAGTATTGCTCCAGTATGTCCAGGGACATAGAGCTCCAGTATTGCTCCAGCATGTCCAGGGACAGAGAGCTCCAGTATTGCTCCAGTATGTCCAGGGACAGAGAGCTCCAGTATTGCTCCAGTATGTCCAGGGACAGAGAGCTTCAGTATTGCTCCAGTGCGTCCAGGGACAGAGAGCTTCAGTATTGCTCCAGTGTGTCCAGGGACAGAGAGCTCCAGTATTGCTCCAGTATGTCCAGGGACAGAGAGCTCCAGTATTGCCCCAGTATGTCCAGGGACATAGAGCTCCAGTATTGCTCCAGTATGTCCAGGGACAGAGAGCTCCAGTATTGCTCCAGTATGTCCAGGGACAGAGAGCTCCAGTATTGCCCCAGTATGTCCAGGGACATAGAGCTCCAGTATTGCTCCAGTATGTCCAGGGACAGAGAGCTCCAGTATTGCTCCAGTATGTCCAGGGACAGAGAGCTCCAGTATTGCTCCAGTATGTCCAGGGACATAGAGCTCCAGTATTGCTCCAGTATGTCCAGGGACAGAGAGCTCCAGTATTGCCCCAGTATGTCCAGGGACATAGAGCTCCAGTATTGCTCCAGTATGTCCAGGGACAGAGAGCTCCAGTATTGCCCCAGTATGTCCAGGGACATAGAGCTCCAGTATTGCTCCAGTATGTCCAGGGACAGAGAGCTCCAGTATTGCTCCAGTATGTCCAGGGAGAGAGAGCTCCAGTATTGCCCAAGTGTGTCCAGGGACATAGAGCTCCAGTATTGCTTCAGTATGTCCAGGGACAGAGAGCTCCAGTATTGCTCCAGTATGTCCAGGGACAGAGAGCTCCAGTATTGCTCCAGTATGTCCAGGGACAGAGAGCTCCAGTATTGCCCCAGTATGTCCAGGGACAGAGAGCTCCAGTATTGCTCCAGTATGTCGAGGGACAGAGAGCTCCAGTGTGTCCAGGGACAGAGAACTGCAGTGTGTCCAGGGACAGAGAGCTTCAGTATTGCCCCAGTGTGTCCAGGGACAGAGAGCTCCAGTATTGCTTCAGTATGTCCAGGGACAGAGGGCTTCAGTATGTCTAGGGACAGAGAGCTCCAGTATGTCCAGGGACAGAGAGCTTCAGTATTGCTCCAGTGCGTCCAGGGACAGAGAGCTTCAGTATTGCTCCAGTGTATCCAGGGACAGAGAGCTTCAGTATTGCTTCAGTATGTCCAGGAACAGAGAGCTCCAGTATTGCCCCAGTATGTCCAGGGACAGAGAGCTCCAGTATTGCTCCAGTATGTCCAGGGACAGAGAGCTTCAGTATTGCTCCAGTGTGTCCAGTGATAGAGCGCTCCAGTATTGCTCCAGTATGTCCAGGGACAGAGAGCTTCAGTATTGCTCCAGTGCGTCCAGGGACAGAGAGCTTCAGTATTGCTCCAGTGTGTCCAGGGACAGAGAGCTCCAGTATTGCTCCAGTATGTCCAGGGACAGAGAGCTCCAGTATTGCGCTAGTATGTCCAGGGACAGAGAGCTTCAGTATTGCTCCAGTGTGTCCAGGGACTGAGAGCTCCAGTATTGCTCCAGTGTGTCCAGGGACAGAGAGCTCCAGTATTGCGCTAGTATGTCCAGGGACAGAGAGCTCCAGTATTGCTCCAGTGTGTTCAGAGACAGAGAGCTCCAGTATTGCGCTAGTATGTCCAGGGACAGCGAGCTCCAGTATTGCTCCAGTATGTCCAGGGACAGAGAGCTCCAGTATTGCTCCAGTATGTCCAGGGACAGAGAGCTTCAGTATTGCTCCAGTGTGTCCAGTGATAGAGCGCTCCAGTATGTCCAGGGACAGAGAGCTCCAGTGTTGCTTCAGTATGTCCAGGGACAGAGAGCTTCAGTATTGCTCCAGTGTGTCCAGGGACAGAGAGCTCCAGTATTGCTCCAGTATGTCCAGGGACAGAGAGCTCCAGTATTGCGCTAGTATGTCCAGGGACAGAGAGCTTCAGTATTGCTCCAGTGTGTCCAGGGACTGAGAGCTTCAGTATTGCCCCAGTGTGTCCAGGGACAGAGAGCTCCAGTATTGCGCTAGTATGTCCAGGGACAGAGAGCTCCAGTATTGCTCCAGTGTGTTCAGAGACAGAGAGCTCCAGTATTGCTCCAGTATGTCCAGGGACAGAGAGCTTCAGTATTGCTCCAGTGTGTCCAGGGACAGAGAGCTCCAGTAATACTCCAGTGTGTCCAGGGACAGAGAGCTCCAGTATTGCTCCAGTATGTCCAGGGACAGAGAGCTCCAGTATTGCTCCAGTGTGTTCAGAGACAGAGAGCTCCAGTATTGCTCCAGTATGTCCAGGGACAGAGAGCTTCAGTATTGCTCCAGTGTGTCCAGGGACAGAGAGCTCCAGTAATACTCCAGTGTGTCCAGGGACAGAGAGCTTCAGTATTGCTCCAGTATGTCCAGGGACAGAGAGCTCCAGTATTGCTCCAGTGTGTCCAGGGACAGAGAGCTCCAGTATTGCTCCAGTATGTCCGGGAACAGAGAGCTCCAGTATTGCTCCAGTGTGTCCACGGACAGAGAGCTTCAGTATTGCTCCAGTAACCTATCGTAATCATTGAACCAATACCAGACCCAACAACTGCCGGAATCAAAAAAAAAGAAACCTATATTTACTATTATGGCCTTAATTGTTCTATTGATTTTTCTCCGAGTGACGTGTATCATAGTACTGTAATTATGGGCCAATTACCATTGTGTACCGATGAGAGTTATGAGCCTTACAACACAGTAGGGGTAAGTCACATAACTGAGAATTATTCACACTCTTTATGGTGAAGAATAGACAGCACGATAATGATGGCCTGCGGTCGACAGTTTGTTATTAATTAATAAATGAGTTTCGTCCTCCGCGTTACATTCATTGCCATTTTACTGATTACATTTGCTAGACGGCATCCGTCCTTTAGGCAACATGTTTCGCCTGCATATTGCGCGCGCTACATTTTTCTCTTGATGTTTACATTTGACGTTCGGTCTTATATCTCCACGTGTTTCCGGTGTGGCAGTCTGTTTAATTGGGGTTGTTACAGTTATCGACATTCCAAATGGCAAGGCTATGACTGATGATGGCGTAACTGCACCATGGAGAATGCCACCTGAATGTCACCTCCCTAGCCGCAACATGTCTGGCCCTACATGTGATGATAGAGATGTGTCTATCTACCTGATCATAACATCATAGCTGGTCATTAACTTGTAAGATAAATGGAGCGGCTAAAGGCGTAAGGGATGTGACATGGGGGGAGGGGGGGGGGAGCTCTCTCCCTCTCTCTCAATCCCTCTTTCTCTGTCTCTATTTGCGTTTTAGAATTGCGTTTGTGTTATGCACGGAGCAACAAAACATTACATGACAACGTTATGACCCCCTGGAACCCGCGCCACACCACGGGGGATTCGTAGACGGCGTGTTTTGTATCAGGTGTTTCGTATCAGTATCAGTACTGTATGTATCAGGGCTATATGTATCAGTACTGTATGTATCAGTACTGTATCAGTACTGTATGTATCTGTACTGTATGTATCAGTACTGTATGTATCAGTACTGTATGTATCAGTACTGTATGTATCAGTACTGTATGCATCAGTATCAGTACTGTATCAGTACTGTATGTATCAGTACTGCATGGATCAGTACTGTATGTATCAGTACTGTATGTATCAGTACTGTATGTATCGGTACTGTATGTATCAGTACTGTATCAGTATTGTATGTATCAGTACTGTATGTATCAGTACTGCATGTATCAGTACTGTATGTATCAGTACTGCATGTATTAGTACTGTATGTATCAGTACTGTTTGTATCAGTACTGCATGTATCAGTCTGTATGTATCAGTACTGTATGTATCAGTCTGTATGTAGCAGTACTGTATGTATCAGTACTGTATCAGTACTGTATGTATCAGTACTGTATATATCAGTATCAGTACTGTATGTATCAGTACTGTATCAGTACTGTATATATCAGTATCAGTACTGTATGTATCAGTACTGTATGTATCAGTATCAGTACTGTATCAGTGCTGTATGTATCAGTACTGTATGTATCAGTACTGTATCAGTATTGTATGTATCAGTACTGTATGTATCAGTATTGTATGTATCAGTACTGAATCAGTATTGTATGTATCAGTACTGTATGTATCAGTACTGTATCAGTATTTTATGTATCAGTACTGTATGTATCAGTACTGCATGTATCAGTACCGTATGTATCAGTACTGCATGTATTAGCACTGTATGTATCAGTACTGTTTGTATCAGTACTGCATGTATCAGTCTGTATGTATCAGTACTGTATGTATCAGTCTGTATGTAGCAGTACTGTTTGTATCAGTACTGTATCAGTACTGTATGTATCAGTACTGTATGTATCAGTCTGTATGTATCAGTACTGTTTGTATCAGTACTGTATGTATCAGTACTGTATGTATCAGTACTGTATGTATCAGTACTGTATATATCAGTACTGTATCAGTACTGTATGTATCAGTACTGTATGTATCAGTACTGTATGTATCAGTACTGTATGTATCAGTACTGTATGTATCCGTAATGTATGTATCAGTACTGTATGTATCAGTACAGTATGTATCAGTACTGTATGTATCAGTACTGTTTGTATCAGTACTGCATGTATCAGTCTGTATGTATCAGTACTGTATGTATCAGTACTGTATGTATCAGTACTGGATCAGTATTGTATGTATCAGTACTGTATGTATCATTACTGTATCAGTACTGTATGTATCAGTACTGTATCAGTATTGTATGTATCAGTACTGTATGTATCAGTATCAGTACTGTATCAGTACTGTATGTATCAGTACTGTATGTATCAGTACTGTATGTATCAGTACTGTATCCGTATTGTATGTATCAGTACTGTATGTATCATTATTGTATGTATCAGTACGGGATCAGTATTGTATGTATCAGTACTGTATGTATCAGTTCTGTATCAGTACTGTATGTATCAGTACTGTATCAGTATTGTATCTATCAGTGCTGTATGTATCAGTACTGCATGTATCAGTACTGCATGTATCAGTACTGCATGTATCAGTCTGTATGTATCAGTACTGTATGTATCAGTCTGTATGTAGCAGTACTGTTTGTATCAGTACTGTATCAGTACTGTATGTATCAGTACTGTATGTATCAGTCTGTATGTATCAGTACTGTATGTATCAGTACTGTATGTATCAGTACTGTATGTATCAGTACTGTATGTATCAGTGCTGTATGTATCAGTGCTGTATGTATCAGTACTGTATGTATCAGTACTGTATGTATCAGTACTGTATGTATCAGTACTGTATGCATCCGTAATGTATG
Organism: Arenicola marina; assembly: GCA_964019135.1. NCBI lineage: Eukaryota > Metazoa > Annelida > Polychaeta > Arenicolidae > Arenicola > Arenicola marina. Next base: position 38,146,538 of record OZ025255.1, read on the forward strand.
TATCAGTACTGTATGTATCAGTACTGTATGTATCAGCACTGTTTGTATCAGTACTGCATGTATCAGTCTGTATGTATCAGTACTGTATGTATCAGTACTGTATGTATCAGTACTGTATGTATCAGTACTGTATGTATCAGTACTGTATGTATCAGTACTGTATATATCAGTACTGTATCAGTACTGTATGTATCAGTACTGTATGTATCAGTACTGTATGTATCAGTACTGTATGTATCAGTGCTGTATGTATCCGTAATGTATGTATCAGTACTGTATGTATCAGTACAGTATGTATCAGTACTGTATGTATCAGTACTGTTTGTATCAGTACTGCATGTATCAGTCTGTATGTATCAGTGCTGTATGTATCCGTAATGTATGTATCAGTACTGTATGTATCAGTACAGTATGTATCAGTACTGTATGTATCAGTACTGTTTGTATCAGTACTGCATGTATCAGTCTGTATGTATCAGTACTGTATGTATCAGTACTGTATGTATCAGTACTGTATGTATCAGTACTGGATCAGTATTGTATGTATCAGTACTGTATGTATCATTACTGTATCAGTACTGTATGTATCAGTACTGTATCAGTATTGTATGTATCAGTACTGTATGTATCAGTATCAGTACTGTATCAGTACTGTATGTATCAGTACTGTATGTATCAGTACTGTATGTATCAGTACTGTATCCGTATTGTATGTATCAGTACTGTATGTATCATTATTGTATGTATCAGTACGGGATCAGTATTGTATGTATCAGTACTGTATGTATCAGTTCTGTATCAGTACTGTATGTATCAGTACTGTATCAGTATTGTATCTATCAGTGCTGTATGTATCAGTACTGCATGTATCAGTACTGCATGTATTAGTACTGAATGTATCAGTACTGTTTGTATCAGTACTGCATGTATCAGTCTGTATGTATCAGTACTGTATGTATCAGTCTGTATGTAGCAGTACTGTTTGTATCAGTACTGTATGTATCAGTACTGTATGTATCAGTCTGTATGTATCAGTACTGTATGTATCAGTACTGTATGTATCAGTACTGTATGTATCAGTACTGTATGTATCAGTGCTGTATGTATCAGTGCTGTATGTATCAGTACTGTATGTATCAGTACTGTATGTATCAGTACTGTATGTATCAGTACTGTATGCATCCGTAATGTATGTATCAGTACTGTATGTATCAGTACTGTATGTATCAGCACTGTTTGTATCAGTACTGCATGTATCAGTCTGTATGTATCAGTACTGTATGTATCAGTACTGTATGTAGCAGTACTGTATGTATCAGTACTGTATGTATCAGTACTGTATGTGTCAGTACTGTATGTATCAGTACTGTATATATCAGTACTGTATCAGTACTGTATGTATCAGTACTGTATGTATCAGTACTGTATGTATCAGTACTGTATGTATCAGTGCTGTATGTATCCGTAATGTATGTATCAGTACTGTATGTATCAGTACAGTATGTATCAGTACTGTATGTATCAGTACAGTTTGTATCAGTACTGCATGTATCAGTCTGTATGTATCAGTACTGTATGTATCAGTACTGTATGTATCAGTACTGTATGCATCAGTATTGTATGTATCAGTACTGTATGTATCATTACTGTATCAGTACTGTATGTATCAGTACTGTATCAGTATTGTATGTATCAGTACTGTATGTATCAGTACTGTATGTATCAGTACTGTATGTATCAGTACTGTATGTATCAGTACTGTATCAGTATTGTATGTATCAGTACTGTATGTATCAGTATTGTATGTATCAGTACGGGATCAGTATTGTATGTATCAGTACTGTATGTATCAGTTCTGTATCAGAACTGTATGTATCAGTACTGTATCAGTATTGTATCTATCAGTACTGTATGTATCAGTACTGCATGTATCAGTACTGCATGTATTAGTACTGAATGTATCAGTACTGTTTGCATCAGTATTGCATGTATCAGTCTGTATGTATCAGTACTGTATGTATCAGTCTGTATGTAGCAGTACTGTTTGTATCAGTACTGTATCAGTACTGTATGTATCAGTACTGTATGTATCAGTACTGTATGTATCAGTCTGTATGTATCAGTACTGTTTGTATCAGTACTGTATGTATCAGTACTGTATGTATCAGTACTGTATGTATCAGTGCTGTATGTATCAGTACTGTATGTATCAGTACTGTATGTATCAGTACTGTATGTATCAGTACTGTATGTATCAGTACTGTATGTATCAGTACTGTATGTATCATGTATCAGTACTGTATGTATCAGTACTGTATGTATCAGTACTGGATCAGTATTGTATGTATCAGTATTGTATGTATCAGTACTGTATGTATCATTACTGTATCAGTACTGTATGTATCAGTACTGTATCAGTATTGTATGTATTAGTACTGTATGTATCAGTACTGTATGTATCAGTATCAGTACTGTATCAGTACTGTATGTATCAGTACTGTATGTATCAGTACTGTATCAGTATTGTATGTATCAGTACTGTATGTATCAGTATTGTATGTATCAGTACGGGATCAGTATTGTATGTATCAGTACTGTATGTATCAGTTCTGTATCAATACTGTATGTATCAGTACTGTATCAGTATTGTATCTATCAGTACTGTATGTATCAGTACTGCATGTATCAGTACTGCATGTATTAGTACTGAATGTATCAGTACTGTTTGTATCAGTACTGCATGTATTAGTCTGTATGTATCAGTACTGTATGTATCAGTCCGTATGTAGCAGTACTGTTTGTATCAGTACTGTATCAGTACTGTATGTATCAGTACTGTATGTATCAGTCTGTATGTATCAGTACTGTTTGTATCAGTACTGTATGTATCAGTACTGTATGTATCAGTACTGTATGTATCAGTACTGTATGTATCAGTGCTGTATGTATCAGTACTGTATGTATCAGTACTGTATGTATCAGTACTGTATGTATCAGTACTGTATGTATCAGTACTGTATGTATCCGTAATGTATGTATCAGTACTGTATGTATCAGTACTGTATGTATCAGTACTGTATGTATCAGTACTGTTTGTATCAATACTGCATGTATCAGTCTGTATGTATCAGTACTGTATGTATCAGTACTGTATGTATCAGTACTGTATGTAGCAGTACTGTATGTATCAGTACTGTATGTATCAGTACTGTATGTATCAGTACTGTATGTATCAGTACTGTATGTATCAGTACTGTATATATCAGTACTGTATCAGTACTGTATGTATCAGTACTGTATGTATCAGTACTGTATGTATCAGTACTGTATGTATCAGTACTGTATGTATCAGTACCGTATGTATCAGTACTGTATGTATCAGTGCTGTATGTATCCGTAATGTATGTATCGGTACTGTATGTATCAGTACAGTATGTATCAGTACTGTATGTATCAGTACTGTTTGTATCAGTACTGCATGTATCAGTCTGTATGTATCAGTACTGTATGTATCAGTACTGTATGTATCAGTACTGTATGTATCAGTACTGGATCAGTATTGTATGTATCAGTACTGTATGTATCAGTACTGTATCAGTATTGTATGTATCAGTACTGTATGTATCAGTACTGTATGTATCAGTATTAGTACTGTATCAGTACTGTATGTATCAGTACTGTATGTATCAGTACTGTATGTATCAGTACTGTATCAGTATTGTATGTATCAGTACTGTATGTATCAGTATTGTATGTATCAGTACGGGATCAGTATTGTATGTATCAGTACAGTATGTATCAGTACTGTATGTATCAGTACTGTTTGTATCAGTACTGCATGTATCAGTCTGTATGTATCAGTACTGTATGTATCAGTATTGTATCTATCAGTACTGTATGTATCAGTACTGCATGTATTAGTACTGAATGTATCAGTACTGTTTGCATCAGTACTGCATGTATCAGTCTGTATGTATCAGTACTGTATGTATCAGTCTGTATGTAGCAGTACTGTTTGTATCAGTACTTATCAGTACTGTATGTATCAGTACTGTATGTATCAGTCTGTATGTATCAGTACTGTTTGTATCAGTACTGTATGTATCAGTACTGTATGTATCAGTACTGTATGTATCAGTGCTGTATGTATCAGTGCTGTATGTATCAGTGCTGTATGTATCAGTACTGTATGTATCAGTACTGTATGTATCAGTACTGTATGTATCAGTACTGTATGTATCAGTACTGTATGTATCAGTACTGTATGTATCAGTACTGTATGTATCAGTACTGTATGTATCCGTAATGTATGTATCAGTACTGTATGTATCAGTACTGTATGTATCAGTACTGTTTGTATCAGTACTGCATGTATCAGTCTGTATGTATCAGTACTGTATGTATCAGTACTGTATGTATCAGTACTGTATGTAGCAGTACTGTATGTATCAGTGCTCTATGTATCAGTACTGTATGTATCAGTACTGTATCAGTACTGTATGTATCAGTACTGTGTCAGTGCTGTATGTATCAGTACTGTATGTATCAGTACTGTATGTATTAGTACTGTATGTATCAGTACTGTTTGTATCAGTACTGCATGTATCAGTCTGCATGTATCAGTACTGTATGTATCAGTATGTATGTATCAGTACTGTTTGTATCAGTACTATATGTATCAGTACTGTATGTATCAGTACTGTGTGTATCAGTACTGTATCAGTGCTGTATGTATCAGTACTGTATGTATCAGTGCTGTATGTATCAGTACTGTATGTATCAGTGCTGTATGTATCAGTACTGTATGTATCATTACTCTATGTTTCAGTACTGTATGTATCAGTACTGTATGTATCAGTGCTGTATGTATCAGTACTGTATGTATCAGTACTGTATCAGTGCTGTATGTATCAGTACTGTATGTATCAGTGCTGTATGTATCAGTACTGTATGTATCAGTGCTGTATGTATCAGTACTGTATGTATCAGTAATGTATGTATCAGTACTGTATGTATCAGTACTGTATGTACCAGTACTGTATGTATCAGTACTGTATGTATCAGTACTGTATGTATCAGTGCTGTATGTATCAGTACTGTATGTATCAATACTGTTTCAGTACTGTATGTATCAGTACTGTATCAGCACTGTATGTATCAGTACTGTATGTATCAGTACTGTATGTATCAGTGCTGTATGTATCAGTACTGTATGTATCAGTACTGTATGTATCACTACTGTATGTATCAGTGCTGTATGTATCAGTACTGTATGTATCAGTGCTCTATGTATCAGTACTATATGTATCAGTACTGTATATATCAGTACTGTATGTATGTATCAGTAAGTTCTGCCGGTCACAGATATAATAGGCGTATTCAGTCATTAGCGCGAATGCCGCGACGCAAATCGTCTTACTTAAACCAATATAAAGCCGTAAATCCGTCCGTCTTTAGCAGACGGACGGATGCCAACCGGACGGTATGTGTCAGTGGTTCGCGGTGTGAGGTATCCGGAAACTTGTCTTAATCTGTATCTATGGACGATCCGACCGCGAACAGGCAGGATATCTTTCACTATTATGTTTTTTCTGAGGTTCCCCTGAAAGGGATGCCACCGAGTAGGGTCACCTGTATAATATACTGCCGTCACTGCATGTTAAAAAAGACATAGACGCAAATGCGATGGCTGTGGAGTTACGAGGGGTGTCACCCCCTGGAGTGGCGGAGACCACACACCGACAGAACACGCCGATGTGCGGGCAACAGACAGGGTAACACGGGAGTTTACGGTGTAGTGTCGCGGTGAGTGAGTTTCTCTCATTCTGTGTTTCGCCCCCCACCCCCTTCTGGCTGGGGCAGGGTCTCCACTCTCAGTCCACCCCACGGCCCACTCCCAGTGCACCCCACAATCTACCTTCAGTCCACCCCAAGTCCATCTCCAGTCCTACCCCAGTCCACCCTTTAGTCCATTCCAGTCTACCCCCACGCAACCCCAGTTCACCGCCTCCACCCCCAGTCCACCCCACAATCCACCCTCAGTTCACCCCACAGTCCAACCCACAGACCACCCCAGTTAACCTCCCAGTCCACCCCAGTCCACCCCACAGTCCAACCCACAGTCCACCCCAGTCCACCCTTTAGTCCATCCCACTCCACCCCCTTCGATCTCAGCCCCACCCCCACGGCCCACCCGGTGGCCGTTCCCCGAGGGGGGGGGGCCGGGGGCGAGGCGTCACGTCCCCACCAGGCAGCGGGGGGGGGGGGGTGAGGGAGAGAGCATGGCGAGCGGTGTCAGGCGTCTTGGTGATGTGGCGGTGGTAGGTGGGATGTATGTTCTGGGGTCCCTGGTCCGCTTGAGCGACTGGCCAGCACGGCACGGGTGGCAGTACATATATCCACGGGGTACGCGACGAGCGACCCCAAGACTTATGTTACAAGCCACCGACCTCACCTCCTCCCACTCCTCTCCATGGTCTCTGTCAACTTACAAGGTCGACCCTTTTCGTCCTATATCAACCTTGCCACCACCCCCGGAAAGGAATTTACAGGCAATTATTGCAAAAAATATTGTGTATGCGTCCCTCAATGCAGGCCAATGCCGTGTTTTGTTTTGGCGTTTTTTCCCCGTTTTCGCTTTGAGGGCGCCGAGAATTTCCTGTTTGCATTAACCTTTCGTTGCCTGTATCTGTTGGTCGTAGCAAGCTTCAGCTGTTTCAGCTGTTTCTGGCTGAGATCCCTCGCTCCCCCTCCCCACCCCCGACCCCACTCCCCCCTTTACGCACCCCATTCTCCCCCACAACCCACTCCCCTCCTCTGGGCTCACCTCTAGACATACAATAACACAAGGTTGACGCTGGGCACCTGAGTGGAGGGGACTTCAACTCACTCACAGCGATGCTGTGTTCCTTGTCCGGTCACTTGTGGCTCCCTCTGTTAATATAGCTAATATAGACATTGGAAATTGGAAGAAAATCATCTGACAAGAGTTGAAGTCTCCCGTCAGTGACGTAAATATTACTCCATTACAAGCCTAGGGCCTTTAGTTTACTCCTTAGCAAGGGCCATGAAGTATTACTCGATAACAAGGCCCTTGAAGTATTACACTACAAGTCTCAAGCTGGTGGAGATGGGGGACACGACTTTGTGAAGTCGTCAGCGTCATCAGGATACATCCGGATTGAAACTGGGACTCCAATAGGATATTCAGATCTTGGACTTCGGCACTTACCCATGATATTGCCCATGGTGGCAACAGAGTGACGTTAAGATGGAGACGGCCTGAAAGAAGGTTCAGAAAAAGGTCACCACTGGATAGTAAATAGTGCGTTTGTCCTTCACCCGTTGTGCTCTTTCCATGGGTACTTGGACAGGACGACATCTCTCAATTTGTGAAGGTAATCTGTGATACAGTTATTACGGCACGGTATCGAACACCGGCCGAGCTCATTACCTCGGTCAAAGTAGAGTGCCGGGGGGGGGGGGGGCGGAGCATTTTCAATTAGGACCCCGCACCTATTTGTCGCTGCAACTTAGCTACCAATTTCCTTTGCTGGTGTATTTTACCACATGCACCTCTGAGACGTATAGGGATGTGATGTTTAGGTGGATTTTAATATTCCTTAACCCCCTAACCACCCCCCCCCTCCCCCATCACCCTTGACTTGTCTAACATCCCTCGAGACATATAAGAGCGCCCTTTGTGTGGAGAGTGGGGGTGACACCCATTATCTGTTCCCCTGAACCAGAAACTAAAGTTTGCAATGGTTTTGCAAATTACCTTTTGCGCTTGCGGCGTGAAACATGAAGCTAAATAAGACAATTTAAAAAATAAGGCGATTTTTGATAGCTTTAAGGTCGGTGTCTTCATATCTGTGAGTGGTGCAAGAAGCAGTGATTTAGGCTACCTCCACCACTATGAACCCTCGGCTGGATATTTATTACCTCCACTTTTATGGCGAGCCGGGCGACCGAATTACATCCACCTGTTCATTATTTCACCATAACGAGTTGGGAGGTGTAGGTCTTGCTTTATGCAAGCCTGGACAAAAGTCAAGGGGTGCAAATAAACACCCCCCCCCCCCCGTTTTTTTGTGTTTAACTTGCAGTAACGTGTAAAGTAAACCATTGTATTGTGGCCGTCCGCATCCATCCACCCACCCACCCATCCACTCTGGTTAGTGTAGACCTATCCTGTATCCCACTAGCTGGCGGGTCGCCTGGCTGAGAGACTGACGTCACCTTTACACTGCCGAGCCGTTTCAACGCATATGTTGCCAGCCAAATGCCGTTCGATCACAATTTAGATATAATCGATCGTGTTGGAAGTTGATCTGTTTGCCTAGTTGGCCTATATTTATGGACTTATATTCAGGAACAGCTATCGGTCTTGCACTGCTCTCGTTTCGTATATAAGCCTATATATATATATATATATATATATATATATATATATATATATACGGCGCACAACGCGCGCATTTCCCTCGTTGTAACGGCTGCAAAAACCAACGGGCACCACTCGGTCGTCTGCTGTTGATGTCTGACTGATGACGGCGGGTGCTCAATTACAGGCGACACGTTGCTCCTTACCACAGCCACTATGATGGTTTCCAAGGCAACAACCCCAGCGCCTTTTCTTCGCCCATAATGTTCTGTCTGTCTTGTTCATTATTTTGTGATCACGACGATGTTGCCGTTAGCTCGCGGGGCCGCGTCTGACACGTTTGACAGCTCGGAAGTGTTTTATACGTGAAGCCTGGAAGACTACAGCAGACGCCGTGTGGGGATACAAATGAATGGATCTCAGCAAGTGCTTTGACAATCTTTAACTCACGTACATTATGGAGCCACAGTTGTGATATCGCTGTTGTCGTATAATTGGTGCAAGAAAACCTTTAGCGAGCATGCACGTAGAGCGTAAAACTGTTCGTTCAGCTTGTCGCAAAAGAACGTCGTCGACGTCAACCAGGGACAGAGAATTTACTGACGTCTGACGAACTATGTTGAGCTTTATTTTTATTTTTACAGCTATGAGACGTTTTGGTAGATGACCCGGTTCGTGCCAAAGACGAATGGTTATGTGTCTGACTGTAGTAAGGCCTAAAGTCGTTGTCGTCATTACGTCATTCATGACGATGGTACGTTCTCCATTGCAGATGGATTCTGAAGGAAGCGGTCCGCTGCGGCCACGTTAAGCTGGCAGCCGCCCACCCCCGACGGGCATCGACTGTCTCCCTCACACCACCCTCGCCATTTCTTGCCTCCCTGCCACCGGCGACTGCCAACCGTCATCACCACCCTCACCACAACCGCCAGGATATGGCGTCCGGCAGGGACGGTAGTAGCCATAGCAACAACGTTCGGCGGGCCGGGTCGCCGCTCAGTTCCCGGAGCGATAAGGAAAACGTAGGTGCCGCCAAGCGAATCCGGGTGGAATCCCCCCTGACTCTGACCTCGCACCCCCCCGGTAATACCCCGGTAATAACACCCCCGCGGGGGAATGGTAGGTCCAAATCCTCCTCGCGACCCCTCGCTGCCCCTCCCGGTCCCCCGCCCGGTCCCTCTCCTGCCGCCCACCTAGCTCCTTCCAACACTGATCGTAGGATAGAACGAAATGTTCAGTTGCCCAACGGTCTGCGGAATACGGGTGTCGGTGAGTTAGCGCCGCGGAGGCGGGGCAATCCGACGGTAGTAAGTGCCCCAGGTCGTGGTGAACCCCCTATCAACGTGGTGTCCCCGAGACAACACGTTAACAACGGCCACAGCTCCAGAACTGGATTAAAGACGATGGAACAAAACGTACAGGTAACCGCCGGCGCTCGCCCCGGGAAAGCTCCCGTCGCCCCGGCACGGCACCGGGGTCGCCAGGGGTCGGGCCCGGCGGGTAGGCAGCCTGCCGCTCCCGGGGGGAAGAGGGGGGAGAAGCCCGCGAGGCCCCCCGTGCCCCCTCCCCCTACCCTCTCTCCGAGGAGGCCCAGTGGTAAGGATACCGTGCCCGCTACCAGCCCCGGAGGCCGCAATAAGGCACCCCCACCTCGCCCACCCCCGCCCGGCAGACCGGTGGCGCCGCCTAGACGAAAGAAGACCTTATCTACCTCTTCCTCTCAAAGCAGCAGCACATCGCTTGGTTACCATGACGATCCTACCCAATCTGTGGCCGCGGGATTTCAGTGGTTAAAGGTATCGCTTTTGTTTCTGCTTTTTTTCCCGTTGATATTGACTTGCTATTTAATTTAATTAATCTTACGCATAAGGCTCAAGGCGCAAATCGAGTGCACCCAGTTACACCCTTCCCGCCAGTCAACCATATCTTGTACCGGTTCAAGTGTGTTTCTGAGCTGTAACGCGGACACATATAAAAACAGATATTTAAGGAAATTTGTTAATTATCGAATCATAGATATGACATGGTGTTTTCATTATCACCATTATCATCAAAATATCAGGGCACAGGATGCACTCGTTTTGCACTCGTATTCTCTAATTTACTCAATTCGCTATCATGCTGCAAGCTAACCATTCCGTCTATAGGTGTTTTGATAAGAAAGCTACCCAAACAGAGCTGTAAATACTGCCTGACTTAACGTCGACGTTTTCATAAGTATGCAATTTATCGATCAACGCTGAATGGCATTTCCCTTTGCTAAGATATTTTCGCTGTACATATTTGGCTTTGGTGTACGTTTGTGCGTGTGTGTGCAATGCCTTTTCCTCTTGATTCCAGATATCAATGTTATATTTAAATTCTAACGCCCGCTTTGGGTATTACGAGAATCCAAATGCCGAGTTATATACTCCTAAAATGTTACACTGAGACACTGTTGTTAGACGTCCCTCTAAAGTTTTCCTGGATCCGTACTTTAGCGTCCACCAGGATTTCGCATAAAAGGCCTTGTTTACTCAGTTTTCCATATATGACCTTGGCCTACTGACCTACTTAAGGATCGCCCGCCTCGATTAATGTCGTGCACTGAGCGGGTCGTTCTTCCATGTAAGGGGGAACCATTGTTTCAGCATAGCTCACGCATTACTTACGCCGAACGTTTACTACGATAATACATTTCGTGGGTTCTTACATAGAAGATGGACCCCAGAGAGACGCCATGTTGCACTGTGCTAATGTAACCATAATAACAATGAGTCATGCTGATGTTAGCCTATTGGTATCTAATTATGTATGTAGATGACTTATTAGATGCAAATAGTAGTTCACATTATCCCATCCACTGTGAGGCGCCATTGTGTGTGCTATGCATTCTGGGTATTATGTTGATGCTTGCACTACGCCAAGATGGCGTCATCTTGTAACCACCACTTATGTAGACGATGTACGCCTCTATTGTTCCAATCATGTAAAGAAATAATAATAAACAACTTCAAAATACTTCCATGACAATCCCCTGGAGAAAAAATGGCGTTTGCCAACATGGTCGATAGTTACGAAGTCTGCTCTGAATAGTTAGATGGAGTTTGGTTTTACGGAGAAGATGAGATCATATATAGGATAAATGGTAAAAAGCAATAAGATTGGTTTTCCCTAACCCCGCTAGGTGGCGCCTTGCTTGCAGGACGCGCCCCTCCTGAGGCTACACCTGATGAGAGAGCCGCTGGTGGGACTGGGGCTCCACTGGTGCCGCATCACGCTGGTCAGGGAGCGGGAACGCACCGCCGTCGTCTACGTCACGGGGCTGGAGGAGGGAAGCCCCGCCCACAGGTGACGTCACACTCGTATCAGCCAATCAATCAGCGTGTTGGTAGTACATGTATAGGATGCACAACGTTAGTTACGACAGACCTTACAAATGTATTTCTACGTATGTTGGTTTGATCTGGATGTGGGTTAGTTTCTGAGTATGGTAGAACAGCAATGAAAGATACATCTGAAACGGAAGCTGTTATTAAGATTAGAACTATTATGTCCTGATATAAGCAAGATGATATGACGTTGTAAATCCAAGGATATAATAGGATCTAAGAGTACATTGCATTGGTCCATCTTTCTGTTTCCTACGGGAGTCGCCGTGGTCCAGAGGTAGCGTAGTCAACAGCACGACAAGGAGGTTACGGCTTCAAATCTGTGTCAAGAATTTTTGTGTAGAAAGGTGGCATAAAATACACCAAACATTGTTTCAAATGCGCTATTCCCAATGAGAACACTATTTAATTACTCATTGCTAAGCGATGATGTCAAATTATTCAAAGATTTTAGAAAATGGATTATATACGAGTGGTTTTCTCTCCTTGTATCCAGAGATGGGAGGTTGGCAGAGGGAGACCAGATCTTGGAGATAGACGGGCAGCTGGTGGACGGACTGGACGACAAAAACATCCAGGACATCCTCCAGGACACCTCCAAACACATCGTCCAGTTGGTGATCCGGAAGAGAATCCTGCAGCCCCCAATGGTAAGGGTTCAGGTTGAACGTGAAGGTCGCCTCGTTATTGCTGCCAATAATGCCACACGACAGGGTGGGGAAGAGATGAGGCATGGGGTGTTCAAGGTGAAAGTTGAAGGTGGCCCTTTCATTATGGATTTATTGTGCAACAACGAAGATGATGATAAATGAATCATAAAATAATATTAATAATAATATTGACAACAATAGTAATATTACTGATAACAATAATAATATTACTGATAACAATAATAATATTATTAATAAGAAACGTTCTTCTCTGGAAACATGAATTTTATGAATACGTGTATTTTGAATGATGTTCCCTAGTGCTAGAGACAAACGGTCTTAACCATGTCTCACAACAAAGTGAGATCAATCTTCTTTCCTTGATCCGTGGCATGTTTATACATTAGTTCCGTATATGCCCACGCGGTGTAAGAAGGACCGTAAGATGAGGACTCGAACCCCATATTGTCGCAATACAGGATGCGGTATTGGCAATATTGCCCCATTATATGGCGGCTTAATCCGCCCATATAACACTGTGGCCATGTAATCTCACAGACATATACATACCAGTCATATTGATGCATTAGGCATCACAAGTGCGGAAAGTAATAATCTACCTTGCATTTTCGTATCTCGAAAGGGTTGAATTTTGTATGAAGAGTGATTTAAAAGGAGGACGGTTGCTGCATAGCTGATATATTCTTACATGTATCATGAAAATCCAGCTTGCGTCCCTCACACGAACCCATAGGCTGCAGGCGGACTGATCGTCCAAGGGCTAGAGCAATTTTGAGAGACCATTTAATCGAACTAACACGAAAAGTGTCGCCATCTGGTGAATAGGATCGCATATATAGAGTTCATTATCCAAAGCATTGCACTGGCAAGGCCGGGTTTGCTACATCCCGGTGTTTACCTTAATGTGGGTCAAACAGAACTCATTTATCATCAACGAAAAGAAATCGCCGATTTATCATGTGGAAAGTGAGTGAAATGTGTTAGTGGATGCAGGCTAAAAGCTCGATATTGCATTTGCGTAAACATATTGCATTTGAGTTAGTAAACAATGATAAAACTAACAGGTGCACTCTGTGCTGTATTTGGGGGTTGTCCAGTGGTCGAGTCTGCTCTGCTATTCCACCCCAATCGGCGGATGCGTGGTTCGAACCCCAACTGTGCAAATATCTGTGAATATGCAGGATAAAGCACCCACGTTTGTCTTTCGAAAAGAGTAGGGGGTTAACCCCTCGGAGACCTGGATCCTCTTCATCTTGAGCCTTCCATTGCCGCGATATGACCTACATAGGTTTAAGCGTGAAACAAGATTGAATGGTCATTTATCAATACATAAGTGGTGACTTAAATAACTTGTAAAGAAGCTTCACTCAATAAATCAATTAAACTCCTAATCATTGACACTGCTCTGATACAGCTTACGGTAGAGCTGGCACTACGTAGTCAACTCTCACTGAACATATTGAAGGCTGGCAGGTTGCCAACTGGCTCAGTATGTCGCTATGAAAGGTCTCATCAGACCGCGCTGCTGTTGTGAGCTTACAAGGACAAGTTGTTCCCAGAGGTTTATTGTTGACAGGTTCATGCAAATTGCTTTGAGACGCGATTGAAACAAGATTGAATGACCATTTATCAATACATAAGTGGTGACTTAAATAGCTTGTATATTGAAGCTAAGGTCCCAGTACAAGCCCGTGTGACAGACAGCAGATGTGCTTGACGCTTCGGTTCGGTTTGATATCCGCTTCATAGTGGCTTGCGTAGCTCTGAGCCGTCACAAGCTGTTTTATGAAAGCCTCGGTGGTGACTTTAACGGCGTGACATATCTCACGCAAACAACCGCCGTGTGAAACCTTGAAAGTAGGACTGTTACCAAGGACCGCTCCACATGCAGGACACTGACACAGAGAGAGACGGTTCCGCCTACCGCACATATCTTTTATAAACCTAGATGTCAGAGTTTACCTTCCCGACCACAGTTGACAGCCAAGAGGAGAAAGGCATAGATATCCCAGCTTGTGTGCATTCTTAAGTTGACGCATTCTTTCCTAAATATTACTTGCGGGTGCTTGTGTAGCATTTGAAGTGGACCCCGGTCGTCACCAGTATATATATATATATATATAGTGGATACTCGAGTTGAGAGGTTTTGGCTACCGCGGGGGTGACCTATATTGGTGAAAAACGTGCACACAGATGTTCTTCAAAACACATAGTAAAAACACATAGTACCACAGTGACCACAAGCCCATTTACGTAGAGAGGGGGAACGGTGCGTTGGTTGGGGGGTGGGGTACTTTGGTTAGAGGGTGCTTTGGTGGGGGGGCGGTGCTTTGGTTCGAGGTGTTGTGGTTGGGGGGGGGGTCACTCCTTTCTTTCAAGCATAAGATGCAATCTTGAAGTGTAAAAGGTCCTGTTAAAGTGGAGATCAATTGGCAATAAACACCCCCCCCCCTCCGCGCGTCCTTCCAGACCCCTTATATTACAGTAAAAAAAATGCTTACATGTCACTATGTCACAATGTCGCTATGAACTTACATCCCCGCTTACATCATGCAATCAGGTAATCACATATTATAGCGATAGGGGAAAAGTCGGGAATTACCAGAAAACAATGTATATACAATGGATATACTGCACAAATAAATTCATTGTCACTATAGGCTTTTAACCTGAATGGAGTTTGGTCGGTGGGCTGACCGTTCCAGGAGTGCTATGAGCTGCCGTCTGTAGCCTGCGGCCATATCTAGCGATACGCCGCCACCAACACTTAGGCTGATGATATCTTGTTCTAGCGCTACCCCTTGATGATTGTCACGGGGTTGTCGGGTGCGTCTCGGCTGTCGTTTGACAAAGGAACTACTTTGTATACCACAAACTGAATATATCTGAACCCGGACATCATTAATCAACAAGAAAAGACCTTAGTCTAAACAGAACTCGAACGCCCGCCGAAATCGGACCTGTCTGACTTCAACCATTTATGGATTAAGGGAAAGAACACCCAAAATATTTCGGCAATTGTTCTGTTGTAGTAAAAACAAGCAGAAATAGGTCCGATCCTGTTGGCCTAGGCTTCATAGTTTGCACTGTATGTTATTGTTTAGTGCAAAGTATTAACCTGGGCACAGGTGTGGGGTTACCTCGTCCAGGTCGCTTGCCCTGCGAGCTAGTCTGGGTAACGCCACCAACAACCCGGGTCTTAAAATAATAGTAACCTTATGGTTTAATAGCCTTTGATACCCCGCCCTGGAGTATACTGGAAGGCATTGTTAGTAGAGGGCGCCCAGTAGGTCTGTAGGAGCGCCTCCTTCAGTAGGGGTCTGGAAGGGGTGGTCCAATGTTAAGTATCCATTTTCCAAAATACGCAGTGTCGAATATCGATTTTGTCGCTTTCAGTTCGGTGTGTTTTTTTTCTTCAAAAACCTGTGTCGATGTCGCTTTTCAGATCCTCAGTGTCGTAATTTGGGGGTCAATCTCGATTTATTTAAAATATGCCTGTGTCGCGTGTCGCCATTTACCCCTTCCAGACCCCCTTTCGGTGCTATCGGACATGTTGGTTCCGCTGTATGCAGAGGTTTACATATATATAACCTCTGCAAGGCACGGGCCAGTGTGTTCACATCCAGAGACACCGCCACACGGGGGCTGAGTGTTAAACCTCGTGGGTCGGTCTATCATTGGGCCAAGATTAGTATGTCTCAGGTGTGGCTTATGTGGGCGGTGACGGAGACGGCGCCACACCGCGCCACACCCTCGGGGCCACACGACGCCACACCGCGCCACCACACCCCTATGGCCACACCTCGCATACCACAGCCCCTCCGAAGGTTGAGGCGCCATGGTAAACAGCCATGTAACCGTTTTAGTGACAAGACGAACGAACAACGGGACAAAGTACGGGGGGGGGCGGCGGGCGGAGGGAGGGTCCGCCTTCAGTGGGTCTCAAAAGGACCCCTCCAAACGAGACCCACGCTCTCTATATAGAGGGCGCCATTGCTTTATCCTCATAAGTGCCACGGCGTTGAACCAACGTGACGCATTATGCGGTGACCTCCCTAGCTGGAAGCTACAGAAAGCTTTTTTGTGTATATGATGAGACTCTTGTCCCAATCGGAAAAAGTTGTGAACTTAAATATTCAGTTGAGTGATCATAAACCGTAATAATTAAGTTCATACGAAGAACCACTCAGTGAATGGAATACACAATTGCTAATGGTGACAAGGACGCGCATGCGCACTTTCATTTTGCCGAATCGGCCCTGTCTAGTTGCTGAAAAACCGCAAAGCGAAAGATGAGGGGCGACGAGTATATGTCACGCCTTTACCGTGCATTTGTGAGCAAACTGGACATGCACGACGGCGCCGACTGATCAACATACTCTGAATATACATACTCATATTTCAGCCTCATTCGGTTGGCGGTCAGGCGGAATACGACAGCTCTCTACTGGGCTGGGACTAGGCGATCACATAACGAGACGCTCGCATTATTATTGTTGTTTTTATGTATGTATCAGGAGTACGCTCCGTTTGTACTAGTATTGCATGTATAAAGCGGGTCATTATTCGTTAGCGAAGAGGAATGCGCATTACGCGGCCTCCTTCTGAACGACCCTTCGGAGTGATCAGAGTCCGCGTGTTGCACTTACAGGAGTGTCACCTTAAGGAAGCTACTTCGCCACTTAGCGATAGCGTGGGTCGTTGGCAGGAAGTCGACTCGGAATAACGTGTCCGCGAGGCTTACAACATAGAAATGTATCTATTCAGTGACACCTGACTGTCTGCCTGTACAGGCTGCTTGCACAGGCTGCTTCCGCATTCTCTCGGTTATGCGTTATATTGCTTGGATTATGCAATACTTCATATATTGGCTGGATTGTCTGGATAGCTCTCTCAGTCGTTTAGATTATGTGAGGTCTCTCAGAGTTCTTTGGTTTATCCGATGACTCTCAGAAGCAGCGTTTCTTGGATTATCCGATGTCTTTCAGCTGTTTGGATTATCTGGTGTATTAGATGTTCTTCGATAATCTGAGGACTCAGAAGCAGCGGTCCTTGGCTTATACGATGTCTCTCAGTTGTTTGGATTTTCTGATTGTCAGAGGTCCCAGGATTATCCGATGTCTCTCATGGTTCCTTAGATTATCCGATGTCTCTCAGTTGCTTCGATTATCTGTGACATCGTGAGCGTTGAGCGTTGAGGGGCTATCCACGGAAGGACAGCGATGGCTGAGATGACGATTCGCCCTTGTTGTTATTAACCTCTGCGCCACGATGGGGAAGAGCAGACGTTTCGTGCTCTCGTGGGGCAAAAGACGCAGCAAGAAGGGCTATATCCAAGATTCCACTCCTGTTTTGCAGTCGTTTACTCCGACAAGTGAAGCCATGACGCCGACACCGGATACACCCAGAGGGGTCAAAGTTCGCGCGACGCCAGCAGCCACTCAGATCGCAGGACGGGGAAACGAATCGTCCAATCAGCGAGCGAGTGTGTCAGCCCCCGTGGCGGCGAGCTCCCAGGTACCAATGGCGCGGCCGGAGAGGAGGATGCCGGCAGATACGATGTGGTGTACAGGGTACCCCCTACCCTCGGCCCCGGAGGGAGGGGCCTCCCAGCGGAGTCCCCGGAGGTCCGACTCCTTCTCGTCCCCCCTGACCATGAAGTTCACGGCGCCCTACGTCATCACGCTGGTGAAGGGTGTCGGGGGGAAGGGGCTGGGGTTCAGCATCGTGGGGGGTGAGGACACCCCGCGCGGACCCATGGGCTTCTACGTCAAGACGATCTACCCCCACGGGGCGGCCGCCGAGGACGGGAGGCTCAAGGAAGGTAAGGGCACCCGTCACCCTCATACGTTGCCATGGTAATGATACACGTCATCGGTAATGGGGATGATATATTTATTTTGAGGCTGCAGAGCTATACAATGAGTGTCACATGCTGAGTGTCACATGCTAATAGCTGTCAATGCCTCCACGATAACTATGCTATTCGGGTCGATTCCTACCCCACACCTCTCATTTTAGGCCCTGCATTGTAGAAAATAAGACCCAGAGACACATATTTGTCAATTAATGACGGTTCCATGTTCACTGATTAGACTCTCGCCTTATCTCATCCAGGGGACGAGATTCTCGAGGTGAACGACAAGGCGATGCGCGGTCTCACTCACCAGGGGGCGGTGCAGAGGTTCAAACAGCTGGGTCGTGGACCTGTCCGACTGACGGTGCGCAGCCGCGTCCCCATCGCCAACAGCAGGTAATCCTGCTCAGTCAATTGCCCATCGCCTATATCAGGTAACCCTGCTCAGTGTCAATTACCCACCGCCTGTATCTGGTAACCCTGCTCAGTCAATTACCTATCACCTGTCTCAGGTAACCCTGCTCAGTCAATTACCTATCACCTGTCTCAGGTAACCCTGCTCAGTCTATTACCCATCGCCTGTCTCAGGTAACCTATCTCATGGCTTAAGTAACCCGGCCCAGTGAAGTACCCATCGCCTGTCTCAGGTAATCCTGCTCAGTCAATTACGCACCGCCTGTGTCCGGTAACCCTTTTTTTTTTCTTTTTTTTTTCAATTACAGCACATATGATAAAGTTGCATCACGCACAATGTACATAACATTAACATAAAATTATATCTCCTATGTCCAAAAAAATGGTTGGATGGGTTGTCACTTCGTCTGGAATTTCCTAATGTGATTCCAGCCGTGACTCTGAACAATATACCTTTCCGTGTAAAACTTGGATTTTATGGCATTTATGCCCCCTTGGAAAGTTGGAATTGTACTTTTCCATTTTGATACAAATATATATCTCTTAATAATGAGCACAATATGATTTAACAAGTTACTATTTGAAACATCTGTCATTCCCAGTAAAATATTTTTAACTGATAATAACGCAGCAAAATTAATTCTGGCAACCACCTTTAACCATGTTGCCAATCTCTCCCAAAGTGGTTGTATACATGGACAATCGAAGAAAAAATGCCCTAATGACTCTGGTTCGGCATTACAGAAAGTACAACGGTCTATATCCTTAATCTTGCATCGTTTCAAAAACACATTTGTGGCTGTGTCCGGTAACCCTGCTCAGTGTCAATTACCCATCGCCTGTCTCAGGTAACCCTGCTCAGTCAATTACCTATCTCCTGTCTCGGGTAACCCTGTCAGTTAATTACCCACCGCCTGTGTCCGGTAACCCTGCTCAGTGTCAATTACCCATTTCCTGTCGCAGGTAACCCTGCTCAGTCAATTACCTATCATCTGTCTCCGGTAACCCTGGTCAGTCGATTACCTATCACCTGTCTCACGTAACCCTGCTCAGTCTATTACCCATCGCCTGTCTCAGGTAACCCTGCTCAGTCATTTATCTATCTCCTGTCTCAGGTAACATTGTCAGTTAATTACCCACCGCCTGTGTCCGGTAACCCTGCTCAGTGTCAATTACCCATTGCCTGTCGCAGGTAACCCTGCTCAGTCAATTACCCATCGCCTGTCTCAGGTAACCTATCTAATGTCTTAAGTAACCTGGCTCAGTCAATTAACCATCGCCTGTCTCAGGTAATCCTGCTCAATCAATTACCCATCGCCTGTCTCAGGTAACCCTGCTCAGTCACTTATCTATTACCTGTCTCAGGTAACCCTGGTCAGTGTCAATTACCCATCGCCTGTCTCAGGTAATCCTGCTCAGTCAATTACCCATCGCCTGTCTCAGGTAACCCTGTCAGTCAATTACCCACCGCCTGTGTCCGGTAACCCTGCTCAGCCAATTACCCATTGCCTGTCGCAGGTAACCCTGCTCAGTCAATTACCCATCGCCTGTCTCAGGTAACCTATCTAATGTCTTAAGTAACCTGGCTCAGTCAATTACCCATCGCCTGTCTCAGGTAACCCTGCTCAGTCACTTATCTATCTCATGTCTTAGGTAACCCGGCTCAGTCAATTAATCATCGCCTGTCTCAGGTAATCCTGCTCAGTTAATTACCCATCGCCTGTCTCAGGTAACCCTGCTCAGTGTCAATTACCCGCTACAAATCCCGTTGCCATGTTAAGCTCAAACACCCCTTGTCTGAGCCACTCCTGTGGCAGCAGTGTTTTAAGTTGTCCGTGGAATACCCCGCTCTGTGTTGTGATGGCTCTGAATGTCACCACCAAGGGGGACACAGACACCTAGTGGTAGGGCATACCTACCACTCGGCGATGTGTTACCACCTCCCACACAGGTTCCTGTAGACCCCTGACCACAGAACCGTGAGTGTCGTCAAGTCTGGACGCTCGCCGGTATTGACATAAACACGACCCTTGTATCGCCACTTGGAGAATGAAGAAATTCCATACATTTAAAACTCCACCTCTCTGGTGACATAGCGACCCCCGCTCCCCTCCCGGTGTTCCCGAGTCAAACATTGATAGGGGTGGAGGGGGGGGGGGGTGGAGGCTGTGGACGTTGTTATTGTGGACAGAAATAACGGTGACATTGTTGTGACGGGTGGCGTGGGTGGAGTAGCCTCCCCTCCCCCCCCCCCCCCACCGGACCCCACCCCACCCCACGCTTAACCTATGGTGTCCTTAGTCGCATTATGAACGTCATCTGGTTACGTCATCTGTTTTATGGGGGTACTTATATGCTTATATATCTTGGTGATTACATATATCACGACTATCGATGATACTTTTGTGTTTGCTGCATCTCTTATTTATTTTGGATCTATTGGGAAAAAAACAGCACTTGAAGTCACTTTTGTACATCCATTACCCAAATCGGGAACATGAACCACCTTGGATACATATATGGGTAACAGAAACTATTCCACACTTTTGGGAATTCTTCGGTTTTGTTAACTGACGCTGCCTCTCATCTCGACGAGGGAGCGGGGACGTGGGGGGGGGGGAGGGGGAGGGGGGCGGGGGGACGTCATATCGCACACAGAGGACGGTCGATGACGATGACTGGTAAAATTCGAAACCTGAGTGCGGTCAGTCAGGGACAGCGGTTGAAGCTACGGTCATAAATGCAATGTTCGAAGCTTCTGTCATAAATATACAATGTTACAAGCTTGAGTTATTATGATAATAGAAATGTTGTGAACTTGATTCCTCGAATGGGAATGTTTCATACATCCGGTATATGTACGTAAATATTGTGAATGTGCCAGATAATGTACCACTCCAAGTCCGTGACTAGCAGTTCCGTCTAAATTTAACCTAACTGCGCACAAAATTCCGACCACCCAGCCCGTCCGCTGTGTGGCCAGGAGTCGGCGGCGCCTGCGTCATAACGTGCTGGTGTAGGTTTCTCATATCGCCACCTATAAATGAAATGTTCGTATTTGGTCTTGTTGCCAAAAGTCAACAGGCACATAACAACATATAACAAGTGTAAAGGGATGATCCATCTAGATATCAATTCAGTATATTATTTATGTCTTGCGCTACGAAAATGTCATATAGCTGGCTCGCCCGCAGCTCGTTCCCTGTATCATAATGAAATAACATAAGACTTGAGTAGTTGGATAGGGCAACTTTATTGCCGATATTATATCAATTGACGATCATTATCAGTGGCGGAGAAAACGCATCGCCACTGATAATTATGTGGCGGAAAAAAACATCACCAATGAGAAACCATGTGGCGGGAAACCGCATCGCCAGTGAAAACATGTGGCGAAAAAATACATGCCCAGAAATTTGATGTGGCGGAAACGATCTCGCCATTAATAAATGAATGTATGACTAAATATCGCCAATAATAAATATGTGGCGGTAAACATATCGCCAGTGAAAGTAAGTTTAATATGCATCTGTGGCAAACAGATGTTAGACGAGCAAAACTTCTTGTATGGTTATTTATATATATATATATATATATATATATATATATATATATATATATATACCATATTAATCATTCTATTATTGATTTTGAAGAAAAACGATATGAATATATATGCTCTCCTTATATTAAACAGGAAAGGTGAGGGGACTAGCGCCACATACGAACGTTGAAATAAGTATTATCATATCGCTTTATGATCTAATGAAAATACTGAGAGATACTCAACTTAGCTAGTCACTACGTCTGCTCACATTTCAGCAATATATATATATATATATATATAATTTACTTTAATAACCGTCTTATAATTAGTCTCCTTCTTTGTTGTGACATATTGATATCAAGTGGAGGAGGTGGTTTATTGCGTTCGCGGTACAGAACCAAATGATCAAACCAAACGGTTATAAACATATTTCTGGATATAGGATGGAATCGCACAGAGGCTAGATATATTGAAGTCGAAAGCCGGTAGGATAAAATACGATAAAGTTTTATTTAACGTCTGTATAATAGTGATAGTGATAAAATGACATGAGCTGATGAGATATATGTACATATGATAAAGAAAATATAACCGTTGCATCTCTTTAAACCTTATCCACTAGCTATGTTGCATAATGTGCACGAAGTACAGTGACACAAGAACACATCCAAAGTTGACGGCGTTGCTTTAAATTCCTTGGCAGATTTGGTTGACTTTCTTTTCTCGTTGGGCATATTTCATAACTTGCTGTCTTGATACGTCACAGAATTGGGGCCATAAGCTGTTGTTTTAACGCGTGGCATACATATAGTTGGCCCATTTTTTAACACGTAATTGCTTTCCTTTAAGTTATGCATGTCATGAAGGTAACTGGGCCCAATCCTGGATACTCTTGAAAAACTTCTAATACTATGCCGCGCATTCGTTCAACATATAGCAACAATGGTCTACCCGCTCTGATCCTCAACGCTGCGCAAATAGTTGGCCGCATAGCACAGCACGTGGCTCCTCTGGCCCTGTCAGCGCCGCACGCCAAGTATTTGCCCTGCCACACGTCGTGTACCACGATCTGCAGTAAGCGCCTTCAGTAAGATGTGTCCGGCTACAGGTTCCTGGTATGATTAAAGGAGTGGGGTCGGGGGTTGGGAGGTGTTGGCATATCGCTGTATTGACACCTACTTATTGATTTCCAAACTAGCAACCCAGAGACTGCATTGGGTTTATTATATTGAATGCTCCGCCGTGTATCTGATATCCAGAGCCCGACGTGTGCGGTGTACAGTGTACAGTGTACAGTGTACGGTGTACGTTGTACGGTGTACGGTGGACGGTGTACAGTGTACGCTGTACGGGTGTACAGTGTACGTTGTACAGTGTACGCTGTACAGTGTACGCTGTACATTGTACGCTGTACAGTGCACGGTGTACAGTGTACGGTGCACGGTGTGCAGTGCACGGTGTGCAGTGCACATTGTACAGTGTACGCTGTACAGTGTACGCTGTACGCTGTACGCCGTACAGTGCCCGGTGTCGCCCCCTGACGGGCCTCCTGCAGTCGTGCCCCCCGTATGCTGGCCGCTGTCTGCGTGGCACCAGATGTTACGTTCACGGTGTACACCATCAATCACACACGTGGTACGTTCATGGTCTACACCATCAATTATAAACAGCACTGTAAGCTCACAGACACAACAAATGGGTAGTAATTGGCCATATTCGCGTATGTATCTCAGTCCTCAAATAGTGGCGATAGGATTCTTTATCCTGACCCCCCAAAGAGTCGCCTCACCTCCACAGCCGCAGGGACCACACACCGCGCTGTAACAGGGACGCTGTCATGTGACCTCGCGACCTCGTGACCTCTGGCGTCTGGCCCCTCATTTCGTAACAAAACCACGTGATTAATGGTAATATTGAGAGGTGATGCAGTACATCGTGAAATCAGATGTGGACGTAGCTCTATTGCAGGTCTTATATTCGCGAAGCAAGCACTGGGGGTGAAAGGGTGAGGGTTGCATTTGAGGCATGGCCTTCCCCCCACCGCGCCTTTCGGTTAAAAAAAAATTCTCACAAATAGGGTCAAGATTTGTGCTTAGAAAATAGCAGCCGTGTATACAACTTGTTTACCACTAAGCATCATCGCATAAACACTAATTATGTGAAATGCCCAATGTGAAATGATTACTGATGACTAAAGAACATGAGCGTCATTTATCATCTACACACATTATTTCCGTCCATTCCGTACTAAGTATCGCTCGCAACGAGAGTCGATGCATGTGGCAATATTTGTCATGTGCTAAACGCCGTTCGGTGACATTTGCCTCAGAGTGTAAACATGGATACTTCCGGTGCGCGTGTGCGCATGTCAAACATGGCTCGGTAGCGAGGCTCGCATGCCGATGGTGGGGTAGTAATTCTAATGATTTTTTCGGTGATAGCTGATAGGTTTATAGCGGTCGCTGGAGGATCGTTCACTGTTGATATGTAGAGGTGACCTTTCGCGGAGCCATCGCACCATGACAGTTAACCCTTTAACACCTGGTGAGACCCCTTTGTTTCTGCGCACTATTTATATTGACCATACGGGTTGCTACAATATATGTTCTGTGTCGAGTTGCTTTATGCGTATTTGTAGTTATTATTAATGGAAAGACATTAAGTAACCACCGGCTTTAATAACAGCGGTATCCCTGCTTGATTCGGTGCACTTCTGTCGCGGGAAGTATAAGCAAAAGTTCCATTTCCAGTTAAAAAATCCACCCAGAGACAAAATGAGGGCCAAAAGGGTTAAGGTTAATACAGTTCAGGTCACATTCCGTCCGTCGCAAACATTTAAAAGTCAGTGATTTAGGTTGTTAGCGGCTGTAAATATCAATATGTATACGTTTTTGTCTATATCCGGTTTATGTTAATTTCGACACGAGCGTCACGCAGATCGAACGCCACTCTCCGGTGCGCCCTCTATCGGCGACCCGGTGTATTACTCCCGTTTACCCTACTTCATATTAGCTTGAACCGATGATACCACGGCTGTGGCAATGGCAATGTACACGTTGAACTGATACCGCGCTCCGAAGAAATCAATTCCATTGATACCTGGACTTCTGTGGGCGTCTCGATGCTGGAGTTTAAACTGATGATAGAGGCTGGAGAAACCGACAAATAACTGCGTGAGCGGCTGGAGGGAGGGAGTGCGTGAGTCAGTCAGTCAGTCAGCTGTCTCTGGCCAGCCGTTACGTATTTAGATGCCGGTCTTACGTCGGCAGCCCTGTTTGCCTCAGCAGCGATGTACAACAACAGCCACAGGGCGGCAGACCGCTGTCACATCTGAGGCGGGCGCCCAGTACCCAGGACTGTCAATACCTGGCCTTATACCAGTGTCATTGCTGCCATAGCATCTCCAGGATCAGCGCCGCGCACTGCAGGACTGGACCCCCTCCCCCCACCCCCCGTCTGGAATTGCTCCATCGAGTGGTGATATTTGTGTCTCTGGATCCATGACACATGCCCCGCCTTCGGGAGAGCCTGGTGATCCGGACGACGCCGTGAAGGCGCTGAACGTGTCCTTCCCCTGGGACACTCCGGCGGATGTCCGGGTCCAGGTCCGCTTCCACGGCGCTCCAGGATCAGTCAGAATCATGCGCAGGATCCAGAAGAAACTTCCGGAGTTGGTCCGGAAGAATCGCACCAATCTGTGTCTGTGTTTCCGAGGGTAAGCGTCCTGGGAGTCCCGGTTAGGATAGCGGGAAACCGTGAGTCCGTGAACCAGTCAGTGAGTCTTGGAACCAGTCAGTGAGTCTGGGAACCAGTCAGTGAGTCCGTGAACCAGTCAGTGAGTCTGGGAACCAGTCAGTGAGTCTGGGAACCAGTCAGTGAGTCTGGGAACCAGTCAGTGAGTCTGGGAACCAGTCAGTGAGTCTGGGAACCAGTCAGAGAGTCAGGCAATCCGTGAGTCCGGGAACCAGTAAGTCCGGGAACCAATGAGTCCGGGAACCAATAAGTCCGGGAACCAATGAGTCCGGGAACCAGTGAGTCGGGGAACCAGTGAGTCCGGGAACGAGCGAGTCTGGGAACCAGTGAGTCCGGGAATCAGCGAGTCCTGTGATCAGCGAGTCCTGGAATCAGTGAGTCCGGGAACCAGTCAGTCTGGAAACCAGTCCGTCCTGGAATCAGTGATTCTATTTAGGTCTCAGCTTGTCAGTGAACCTCATCTGGTCATTAGGTCTCATCTGGTTAATAAACCTTATGTCAATAACCTTATGTCAATAACCTTATGTCAATAAACCTCATCTGGTCAATCTGGTCATTAGTCCTTATCTGGTCATTAGGTCTCATCTGGTCATTAGAGTTCATCTGGTCATTAGGTCTCATCTGGTCATTATGTCTCATCTGGTCATTAAAGTTCATCTGGTCATTAGAGTTCATCTGGTCATTAGAGTTCATCTGGTCATTAGAGTTCATCTGGTCATTAGAGTTCATCTGATCATTAGGTCTCATCTGGTCATTATGTCTCATCTGGTCATTAGAGTTCATCTGGTCATTAGGTCTCATCTGGTCATTAGATCTCATCTGGTCATTAGATCGGGTCATTATGTCTCATCTGGTCATTAGGCCTCATCTGGTCATTAGGCCTCATCTGGTCATTATGTCTAATCTAGTCATTAGGCCTCATCTGGTCATTAGGCTTCATCTAGTCATTAGATCTCATTTGGTCATTAGGCCTCATCTGGTCATTCCGTCTCATCTTATCATTAGGTCTCATCTGGTCATCAGGCCTCATCTGGTCATTAGGTCTCATCTGGTCATTAGGCCTCATCTGGTCATTAGATCTCATCGGGTCATTAGGTCTCATCTGGTCATTAGATCTCATCTGGTCATTAGGTCTCATCTGGTCATTAGATCTCATTTGGTCATTAGGCCTCATCTTGTCATTATGTCTCATCTGGTCATTAGATCTCATCTGGTCATTATGTCTCATCTTGTCATTAGGTCTCATCTGGTCATTAGGTCTCATCTGGTCATTAGGCCTCATCTGGTCATTAGATCTCATCTGGTCATTAGGTCTCATCTGGTCATTAGATCTCATTTGGTCATTAGGCCTCATCTTGTCATTATGTCTCATCTGGTCATTAGATCTCATCGGGTCATTAGGCCTCATCTGGTCATTAGGTCTCATCTGGTCATTAGGTCTCATCTGGTCATTAGGTCTCATCTAGTCATTAGATCTCATCTGGTCATTAGGTCTCATCTGGTCATTAGATCTCATCTGGTCATTAGGTATCATCTGGTCATTAGGTCTCATCTGGTCATTAGGTCTCATCTTGTCATTAGGTCTCATCTTGTCATTAGGTCTCATCTGGTCATTAGGTCTCATCTGGTCATTAGGTCTCATCTGGTCATTAGATCTCATCTGGTCATTATGTCTCATCTGGTCATTAGGTCTCATCTGGTCATTAGGTCTCATCTGGTCATTAGGTCTCATCTGGTCATTAGGCCTCATCTAGTCATTAGATCTCATTTGGTCATTAGGCCTCATCTGGTCATTAGGCCTCATCTAGTCATTAGATCTCATTTGGTCATTAGGCCTCATCTTGTCATTATGTCTCATCTGGTTATTTAGTACTAATGTGCACGTCGAATGTATGTGTGATATTTCTTCTACGTATAATGTTGTGGATGATAGTATTGATAGACACTCGTGGAGTTTGGAATATGTATTCTTCCTACCCCACAGAAAGCCTGGTCCTCTATATCGTGCGAGTGTTAGCTGAAGGTTGAGGTTTAACATTTGCCGAGTGGCCAGTGTCTATGTTTGGGCGCAGTGTCGCTGTCCGCAATGGAAATAACACGAAAAGTTGGTGTTCTACGCCACTTTTGTGCACATGAGGGGTAAACTGGGCCAAGAGACCTACCGCGATTATGAAATGGGGTTGGACGGAACATGCCGCAGATGCACACCACCGTTAACACCACCGTTAACACCACCGTTAACACCACCGGTGAAAGGGTTATCGTGATAAAACCCTTCCGTTAGGCCTGAATGTCATGTTATATAGCAGGAGACTAGTTACCGAAAACCCGGCGTGTGCCGAGTCCAGTGTTCTGAGCTGCCCGGGCCCTCACCTGTCACAGACGAACGTGTGCTGAATAAAACCTACACCATATCGACTTGTTTTCGATGGAAAAAGCCGTCGTCGAAATTGGCTTTCACCGTGTTTCAGTCGTACTCCGCTTCGTGTATGAATAGATGAAGTCATCATGGTGGTGATACAGGGATGGTGCTCACACCATTGACAGCCTCTTGTGGTGGCGTTTTCCCCTACCGCCCCAAAGTAGATGTAGGGTTCTTTTATTCATAGGGCCTAAAACTACTTCTATAGACAATTACTTTAGACAAGATTAATTGGCCTAATTTGAGCTTCGTATGAAGAAACATGGCACATCTGTGGCACATCTATGGCATATCTGTGGCACGTCTATGACACATCTATGACACATCTATGGCAGATCTGTTGCGCATCTGTGGCACATCTGTGGCACATCTGTGGCACATCTGTGGCACATCTATGACACATCTATGGCATATCTGTTGCGCATCTGTGGCACGTCTGTGGCACATCTGTGGCACATCTATGACACATCTATGACACATCTGTGGCACATCTATGACACATCTGTGGCATATCTGTGGCACGTCTGTTGCACATCTGTGGCACATCTGTGGCACATCTATGACACATCTGTGGCACATCTGTGGCACATCTGTGGCACATCTGTGGCACGTCTGTTGCGCATCTGTGGCACGTCTGTGGTACATCTATGGCACGTCTATGGCACATCTGCAGGATATGGGAAGCGGGGTTATAAAACGTTACATCTATAGTAGATTGAAGGCGACCAAAACGGCAGTTTCCCCTGCCACAGTTGATGTAGATGTTATACATCGCAAACTGGGTCCCAACCGCACACTTTGTTTTGCGCCACGGCACATTTCTTCCACTGCTCTGTGTAAAGCAATACGACTTTGAAGCGCTGCAGTGTGGAGAGATCTGACGGTGATCGATGGAAGGTCAAAAGGAAGGCAGAGAGTGAATGGCTTCATCTGATCACGAACATGTTAACAAGCTAAACTAAAAAGATCGTAATAAAACATATGTTTGAAACAACGCTTTTGTGATGCCTACATTTTGGGTTTAGTCTCCTTGTGCAGCAGAAATATCTGAAATGTCTCGTTTATGCCTCGACACATCTCTAGCCGTGCTGTATGTGCAATGACACGTGTCTCCGAATGCTCTAGAGCCAAATGACATGGATACGTTGATCCGACCGTCTGTCAGCTTAAGACGATGGATTTGCAGCTTCATTTGTGATTTAAGTCGTTGGATTTATTTCGTGACAGTTGCGCTTATGACTGAACCGGCCTATGGTACATTTATATATATATATATAATTTATATATATCATATAGACCATGTTGTAAAATCTGTATCGCTCTGTGATGTTTAAATGATTTACCGTCTTTGTCTGGTGATTGTATAATGTCAATTTTATTTATTTGTTTAGTATTAAAACATGGTGTAAAACAATATTTTCTCGATCTATCTGAATCAGATATGAATATATCAATAGAATTATGAGTCGTCCCTGTTTGTTATTTTCAGTAATCGCGATTCGACCTCGGAGCGGCATCCGCCGGCCCGCAGCAAGTCCCCGGATGAGGTTCCCGGCAAGCAACGCGGCCTGCGGGGGCGCCGGAAGTCAGACTCCTCTCAGGTATCCCAGAATGCCTCACACCTGGAGGAGGCGGCGCCGGGTGATGACGTCATACCCGCCACGGATCCTGGATCTAAATCTGGACAGGGTCCCGATAAGGAAGAGATTAAGACTCTGGAGCGGTCCGGGAGTTTGACAACGGTTTACCTCCAGAAAGGTGAGAACCCATGGGGACCCTGGAGCACACTGCCTGTCACTTATATGCGAACCGTACATTAACGATGCTCTCACAACGAAAATGTAAGCATGCCAACCGGCGGTGCCGCAATACAGTGACATGAACTAATCTTCGGCTTAGTCACAGACCAGAATCGAGGTGCAGCTGTCAGAGAGACTACTTGACTGTTGCCATCCGTAAATTTAAGGTAAAGAAAAGTTGCTCGAGTTTCAACGCACAACCCTAGTTTCGATCAAAAGTCTTCTGCTGAACAGTCAGCCGGGCACATGGTGATATAGCAGGTAGCGGTTACCTTGCAAGGGTCACACCACATAGCGTGTGTTGAGTGGCTGTGCGCTGGTTGAAACCCCGCAAATGTGGGCAAATATCTATGTTTATGCAGAAGTGAGGGGATCCCGGTTAAGTCATGTTTAGTTTTTTGCCTGGACCCATCCCACTGTTGTGACGTCACTGATGGAGTTAAAGTAGTTCAACCATCGGTGACGTAACCTAGCTACCGTTCAGCATGCACCTGCTGTGGATCGGTTCATTATTCAGAATATCATTACATTTTGCCGTAAATGTGTGCTGCATTTTTGAAATGATGATTTGGTTTTATCGTGAAAATGCATAAAACGTCAGACATACTAAAACCATCACAACCACGTGAACACTCTCTTGGATTAGACCGGACTGAAACAAACATGTAAACTGGTGAAAATCTGCGTTGGAGAAGACAGACCTTATAGACCGGATTGATTAAAACATTGTTAAAGTAGACCGTGTTGGAAACAACAACGTTAAAATAGACCGGATTGATTAAAACATTGTTAAAGTAGACCGTGTTGGGAACAACAACGTTAAAATAGACCGGATTGATTAAAGCATTGTTAAAGTAGACCGTGTTGTGAACAACTATATTAAAGTAGACCGTGTTGAGAACAAGTGTTAAAGTAGACCGTGTTGGGAACAACAATGTTAAAGTAAACCGTGTTGAGCACAACTGTTAAAGTAGACCGTGTTGAGAACAACAATGTTAAAGTAGACAAAGTGTTTACAATGACCTGTGCCTTAGTAGACCATGTTTGGAATGACCTGTGCCTTAGTAGACCATGTTTGGAATGACATGTGCCTTAGTAGACCATGTTTGGAATGACCTGTGCCTTAGTAGACCATGTTTGGAATGACATGTGCCTTAGTAGACCATGTTTGGAATAACCTGTGCCTTAGTAGACCGTGCTAAACTGGACAGTGTTGCAATGACCCGTACAGCACCACACATGGCATCGCGCTCTCTCCAGAGCCAAATAAGAACACAAACGGAAGCCAACGTCCGTCCCTCCCCCCTCCACCCATCCACCCACCCCACTCAGCATCCCATCCCGACCCTCTCGTGATATCGACCACTGAAAGGATTTTGCCGGTAAACGCAGCGGTGTGACTGTTTCATGGTTTCTATCGATTAAATCAGGGCCCCATTGTCTGCCCTGAATGATATGAAATCAATGCCCAGTGGAAGCCAACCACCATGACATACCTCCACTGTTGTTGGCTGGCCCGATGGTTACATCGAAATCCGAACCCACGACAGATAACACTCAGCTACACCTGTTGCGCCATAACCCATTGATATCCCGGCTATACGGTCGCTGGCTTGGCCTTTGATTAGCCCGCATCGAAAAACAATCTGCATTCCACATAGTTAATGTGGGTTATCATTATACGTGGTGGGGTGCAAAAGACGTGCACTCACGTTGTGCTACTGCAATTATTAATGGTCACACAAATCTATTGTTACACATTGGTGTAGATGTACATTGCAACCTATCATTATACATCGTTGTCTTTACACATTGCAACCTAGCGTTACACATCGTTGTCGTTACACATTGCAACCTATCGTTACACATCGTTGTCGTTACACATTGCAACCTATCGTTACACATCGTTGTCGTTACACATTGCAACCTATCGTTACACATCGTTGTCGTTACACATTGCAACCTATCGTTACACATCGCTGTCGTTACACATTGCAACCTATCGTTACACATCGTTGTCGTTACACATTGCAACCTTTTGTTATACATCGCTGTCGTTACACATTGCAACCTAGCGTTACACATCGTTGTCGTTACACATTGCAACCTATCGTTACACATCGTTGTCGTTACACATTACAACCTATCGTTACACATCGTTGTCGTTACACATTGCAACCTTTTGTTATACATGGTTGTAGTTGCACATTGCAACCTATCGTTACACATCGTAGTAGATGTACATTGCAACCTATCGTTACACACCGTTGTCGTTGCACATTGCAACCTGTGGTTACACATCATAGTAGATGTACATTGCAACCTATCGTTACACACCGTTGTCGTTACACATTGCAACCTATTGTTACACAATGTTGTAATGCTTTTGTGGGCCAGCCAAGCAGCCGATGCGGGTTTCGAATCCCACCTCTGCAAATATTTATTGATAATATGTTTGTCCACATGATAAAGATCCCATGTCTTTCATCGCAAAGAGTAGGGCGTTACTCCCGGAGACATGGCTTCCCCATGCTTTGACTCTTTCCATTGTCGCCTTCAGAGGTTAAAACGCCTTACGTAAATCAATCAATCATGTTTTAATGTTAAGTTGTACCTGAGTAATCATGACACGTGGCAGACTAAGATGATGATTGTATGGTAGCTTGAGACTCACATACCCTAACATGAGACAAAGAGTGGCTCACAGTGAACCCGAGGGATTTTATTAATATGATTACTCTATATCAACCTATAAAACGATGTTACAATAGCAGAAGTATTTAAAACGCATCTCAATATTATATTAACGCACAAAGTGTGAAACGTTCGGGATGTCGCGCTACATAATGCAATAAACTGTTGATTCATGTTGATTGATGATGTTATACATGTTCTCGTTGTGTTCTCGTTGTGTCTTAACCCTACACG
Source organism: Arenicola marina (assembly GCA_964019135.1). Classification (NCBI taxonomy): domain Eukaryota; kingdom Metazoa; phylum Annelida; class Polychaeta; family Arenicolidae; genus Arenicola; species Arenicola marina. The sequence continues at coordinate 38,179,686 of OZ025255.1, forward strand.
GTGTGTGTTGTCTTGCAGAGGCGGGCCAGGGGCTGGGGCTTGGGGTGGTCTGTGTGGACATGCCCAGCGGACGCGGAGGAATCTTCGTGGAGGACGTACCGCCAGATTCTGTCGCCGGGAGGGCAGGCACCATACAGTGAGTTAAAGTCACCACCGTCCATCACATTCAGACTCTGTGGCCGGGAGGGCAGGCACCAGACAGTGAGTTAAAGTCACCACCGTCCATCACATTCAGACTCTGTGGCCGGGAGGGCAGGCACCATACAGTGAGTCAAAGTCACCACCGTCCATCACATTCAGACTCTGTGGCCGGGAGGGCAGGCACCATACAGTGAGTTAAAGTCACCACAGTCCATCACATTTACACTCTGTGGCCGGGAGGGCAGGCACCATACAGTGAGTTAAAGTCACCACCGTCCATCAAATTCAGACTCTGTGGCCGGGAGGGCAGGCACCATACAGTGAGTTAAAGTCACCACCGTCCATCACATTTACACTCTGTGGCCGGGAGGGCAGGCACCACACAGTAAGTTAAAGTCACCACAGTTCATCACATTCAGACTCTGTGGCCGGGAGGCAGGCACCATATAGTGAGTTAAAGTCACCACCGTCCATCACATTCAGACTCAGTGACTAGGAGGGCAGGCACCATACAGTGAGTTAAAAATTACCACCGTCCATCACATTCACACTCTGTGGCCGGGAGGGCGGGCACCATACAGTGAGTTAAAGTCACCACCGTCCATCACATTCACACACTGTGGCCGGGAGGGCGGGCACCATACAGTGAGTTAAAGTCACCACTGTCCATTACATTTACACTCTGTGGCTGGGAGGGCGGGCGCCATACAGTGAGTTAAAAACACCACAGTTCATCATTTTCACACTCGCAATAGTGACGCATTTCGTGTCTTATCCTCTTATGTTCTGAATATAAAATATAAAAAACATAAAACTGCAAAATATCAGTAAACGGAAAAATGGCATGAACACACCATCCGACTTTTTTAAAGAATATTTTTGAGATCAGAACTTATAACCGTTGTGTGTGTATCGATCCCGATGTGGCTACCAGGCGGTCCGGGTCCGGTTTTTTCTAAGTTAACACTAAATGACCCCCTGGCTAAGTCCTGTTTTCCGTGTATCCAGACGGGGCGACCAGGTGGTCCGGGTCCGGGAAGCCTCCCTGGTGAACGTCCGGATCGAGGCGGCTCTGGCTGAGTTCGGGAAGCTGCAGCCGGGACCCGTCGAGCTACTGATCCGGAAACACGCCCTCAACCTGGTGAGTCCACAGCGGCCAAACGCAACATCTGTGAGTCCACAGTGGCCAAACACAACATCTGTGAGTCCACAGCGGCCAAACGCAACATCTGTGAGTCCACAGCGGCCACACACAACATCTGTGAGTCCACAGCGGCCACACACAACATCTGTGAGTCCACAGCGGCCAAACGCAACATCTGGGAGTCCACAGCGGCCAAACACAACATCTATGAGTCCACATCGGCCAAACACAACATCTGTGAGTCCACAGCGGCCAAACACAACATCTGTTAGTCCACAGCGGCCAAACGCAACATCTGTGAGTCCACAGCGGCCACACACAACATCTGTGAGTCCACAGCGGCCACACACAACATCTGTGAGTCCACAGCGGCCAAATACAACATCTGTGAGTCCACAGCGGCCAAACGCAACCTCTGTGAGTCCACAGCGGCCACACACAACATCGGTGATCCCTACTTTTGAAGTATTTTAAAGTTAGTTGCTCAGTGTTGACCAAGTGAAATGCTAGGAACCCAACTGAAGCAAGTAGATTAGATATGACCCGAAGCAAAGCTATCGGTACCCTTATGCAGGTGTTAGCTTATCGCTGTTGGGAGTAGTAAAACACCGCATCCTCTATTGGTGCAATACGAAGAATTATCGTCATGTAGTAACTCAATGAAACCTTCATTCCACCAAAGACACTCCCTCCGAGAAGATACTAAAACTTCTGTCCATCCCGCTTCGTCAACATCTGTTATTTTGGATATAAGCTCATCATGAATAGTTTCTGTCCCCTCTATATTCTAAACTAAATTCAAAGATGGAGGATATAATTTACTCAGTGGTGGCGTGTAACATCTGGATCTTGTGTCAGTTAAGATTAACTTTGCTCCTCCTGTGACCTTGACTCCGGTGTGACCTTTGCAGGACGAGACTGGTGGCGCCCCCTCTGCTCCTTTCACCGCATCCGATGCCGACGACGAGGATTCCGATGAAGGTGAGTCGAGACGAGATCTCAACGGGATTTGGAGGCTTCGGGCTTACTTGTCACGGCAGCTGAATTGTAAATGGAAGATGATGAAATTAAATGGAGAATCCAAGCGGGAGGATGCATATGAGATTTTCATGAGAACTGCCCCCCCCCCCCCTTTCCCCAGTCCCAAACCTGGATTCGCCCAGCCGCTGGCGTCCTACCGTAACGCTTACTAAGGAACCGAAAGAAACACACGTTTCTCTTCCGAAAACTGAAATATATAAAAAACATTTGAGGACGGAAGGATCCAAGGCGCATAGCGCTGGTAATATTGAACAAATCTACCTTACTTGGGACTGATCACCGACTATCTGCAGCAGACGGTTACTGAGCGTTACCAGGGACCCTCACGGTAGTGGTACGAACGCACTCGCTAGATGGAAGCACAACTGACCAGTTAACTACGAAAGCGCTCACTAGAGGGCGGCACTGTAGTTTGCACTGGTCTTTATCCAGGTGACTTGGGTCGTGTGTAGACAGTGTAGACAGTGTCGCCAACATCAAGGATCTGAATATATGCTTAACGTGCTTGAGATTAACTTGATCCCTCATTACAGATTCGTAGTCGATGGTTGGGTCATTTACTGTCTGCAACAGATTCGTGAACACGAATTCACAGATTCGTGAACACGAATCTGTTCAGTGATCACGATGTAACATCACAGTGGGTATTGAAGGCTAACACGGGCCCAGTGCCAGCGAGTTGGAGAGGTAAAGCCTCTGTGAAGTAGACAGTATATTGCTTTAATATTCAGTATACGACCCAAAAAGTCGCTCCCGCATGAGATAAGAAAGTCGTCGCCAAGTCCGGGTGGCGTGTTTACCGGAAGTGTTTAAAGTCACGATGACTTGCTATACGTGGGGTGTGACACGTGGGGTGTGACACGTGGGGTGTGACACGTGGGGTGTGACACGTGGGGTGTGACACGTGGGGTGTGACACGTGGGGTGTGACACGTGGGGTGTGACACGTGGGGTGTGACACGTGGGGTGTGTCACATGGGGTGTGTCACATGGGGTGTGACACGTGGGGTGTGACACGTGGGGTGTGTCACATGGGGTGTGACACGTGGGGTGTGACACGTGGGGTGTGACACGTGGGGTGTGACACGTGGGGTGTGACACGTGGGGTGTGACACGTGGGGTGTGACACGTGGGGTGTGACACGTGGGGTGTGACACGTGGGGTGTGACACGTGGGGTGTGACACGTGGGGTGTGACACGTGGGGTGTGACACGTGGGGTGTGACACGTGGGGTGCGGCTCGTGGGGTGCGTCATGCGGGGTGCGTTACGTCACCCGGGGTGCGTCATGCGGAGTGCGTCACGTCACCCGGGGTGCGTCATGCGGGGTGCGTTATGTCACCCGGGGTGCGTCATGCGGAGTGCGTCACGTCACCCGGGGTGCGTCATGCGGGGTGCATCGCGGGATGCGCATTGTGGTTTGCGTCACTTTCGCAATCATCGCGTATGGTTGACGTCTCTCTGTGCAGCGCATTTGGTTGGTTGTTAGGTTCTATATTCAAGACTCTTCAACCACTTTTGGTCATTTCGCGTCAATGGGAAAAGGAAGGGAGAATGGAGCCATGTCCCCGGGGGTAACCCCTCACACTCATTACCAAGAAGGACCTGGGATCTTTATCCTGCGACCACACAGGCACGGCCACAGCGGGACGCGAACCACCGATCCGCGTTGGCCACTCAGGCGCCCAAAGCACTAAAGGCGAGCGCTCTAACCCACTGAGTTATCGAGGCGGCCCCGCAGTGCGCTTGGTTTTTCGCGTTTCTTTGCGCAAAGCGCTTGGTGTTTCGCGCACATCTTGGCGCGTAATAACATCTGCTAAAGATTGATCTTCTTACGTTAATCTTGTTAGCTAGCTTCCACAGGACCCCGTCAGGGTACATACGGGTATATACGGGTATATACGGGTATATACGGGACCTTTTTAATTAAATCCTTAATCATAGCAACACCGGCACGTACCTCCTTGTCTGGTCCCAGGAGTCTTCACACTTCCCGTCTATATCTCAGAGAATACGTCCAAGGTCGAGTGCTTGGGTTATGGAGTTATGGAGGGTGGAGGCGGGAGGGGGGAGGGAGGGGGGGTGTCGGTGGAGTTATATGGGACGAGGAGAGAGAAGACCGGGGAGATGAAGGGAGTGACAGGGGAGAATAAGGGAGTGACAGGGGAGGGGAGGGAGAGCGTGACGAGGAACGTCAGAGGGCACTCCTGTGCCACCCCAATCCTCCCATACTGCCCCCCCCCCCAATTCCCTGCCTTTATAGTCAGGTGACTTGGTGTCAAAGTTTATCATAATCGTTACCGGGCGGATAAAAGCACCAAATTATACTGCTTCCTTGTAAAACTACAGTTGATATTAGCCGAGGTGCCCCCTGAAAATTGACATAGAAAGAAGCATAGAACATTTTAGCATTCGTGTTTGCAAATGAGAAGCGACACAGAATAACTACTACATGGACGTTCCATAACAAGCGCATGACGCTGCGACCTTGACATTGGCACGAAGTCATACAAGGTAGCTAACGTGAACCAGTACCAACGATAGCAGCTTTATGATCTATTTGGAGTAGCCTCAAACTTACACTTACAGGATACGATGTTATATGTTTTCTTGTGGGGAGGGATGGGCTTAACATACACTCTTACAATCTGATAAATATGACACTTTGCGATGCTATTCCACGGAAATGGCGGCCATCCTGGATTTTTGTCATTTACGGCCATACGAACAAAATAACGCGAGGGCACCTCGGCTAATATTTATTATAGGGTTCGAAGGAAGAGGTGTGCCAAATTTGGTGCTTTTATCCGCTAGGTAACGATAAAATCACTAAGTTACGTGACTATTACCCCTAGTCGCCCCGAGTCTCGGTCGGTCCGCTGTGATGTATGTTGGCGACAAAAAGTGTAGCCTGAGAGTCAGGCTTTCGAGACTTCCGTTTTCATCGTCCTGGCGATGTATATACGGCTACAGGGCGCGCCACTGGTCACGCCCCAACCTCGTCAGCCCCCCCCCCCCCCACCCCCAAACACACACCCACCCCTACTAGTCACTCCCTTCTAGAGTTCATACGCGTGGGGACGCCTCCCCTGCTGTGTGTGAGTAGATGATCATGAATGTGATCCTCTTTCCCTTCCTCACCCACCTACCTATAAAGCCGTTACATATCGTGTACCACGTGCACCCCCTCCCATGCTCCCCCTCCCCACCCTCACCCAGCCCCCCTCGCCCCCCCCCCCCCCACCCCCCCACACACACACACTCCTCGTGTACCCAAGCTATACTCAGTGCAGTCCCCGACCGGACAGTCGTGATGTGATCTTGTGACGTCACGGAGCCTCGTAGTTTACGAGTCAGAGTGACAGAGCTACCCATGTGTGACCGGGGGGGGGGGGGAGGGGGCGACGGGGGCCGTCATTGTCATGTTAGAGGACTGGACGGGATTTCTAGGGGTGAGGGGAGGCTGGCGAGCTGCATGGTTGCCATACCACCGCCACCCCTCTTGCCTTGTCTACGTTCTTGACCAACATAGGGGCACGTCGTCTATACAGTGAAGGTACTTCACTGGGTGATGTCATATCGCAAACCCTGAGCAGGGGGTGCCACACACCCCCAGGCTCACCCTCCTCCTACGCTATGATACCTCCTCCCCCCTTTCTTCCCTCCACCCCCTGCTGCCCCAACCTCGTCTCCCATTCTGCACCGGACAGATGATCATACGTATCACTCGGCCTCCGACTTTGATCTGTGCTGCCTACCCATGCCACAAGGCCCAGGGGGGTTGCCTGACCGCTCACCCACACACACCGTAAGTGGCGGTAGAGTGGCCGCAGGAGCATTCCTCGGCCAGGCACGGCGTGACTCCTCGCAGACACACTGACTCCTCTCACTCTCTGCACCTCGTGTCGTTCCGCCGTTTTCGGTATTCAGACCCGGCTTTTTTTGCTATTGGTGGCCGGTGGAGAACGCGCTGTGATTCCTGCATGTGTGTCGGGAACCAGGCAGTCAGGCATGGAACCATGGCGCCAGGCAATAGATGGATGGAGGCCAAAATGTCTATTTTTTTTTTGATATTTTAAATTGCTGTATACAAAAGTTACGATGTAAAAGGATAGTTATGACAGTAAAACTAAACGTATGGCATGGATTACGTGCTCATTGAGGAGGGTCCACTCTCCCAGCAGAGGTCGCTCCTTTCTCACATCGCACCACTCTCCCAGCAGAGGTCGCTCCTTTCTCACATCGCACCACTCTCCCAGAAGAGGTCGCACGGTCCTCAATTCGCACCACTCTCCCAGCAGAGGTCGCTCGTTCCTGACGTCGCTCGTTCCTCACATCGCCCCACTCTCCAAGCAGAGGTCGCTCGTTCCTCACAGACAAGCACCAGGAATATCCACCGCTGTAGGATTTATTTGAGAACACAATATATTTTTTAGATATATATATATATACATATATATATATGATCCTGTGGAGGAGCGGAAGCCCGCTGAAGAGTAGCCACGTGTCTCCCCAGGGCGTGCTTAGGCTCAAACCGCCCAGCTGTCAATCAAAGGATACCCTCAGTCGACGCCTCGACAAGGCATATAACAAGACACTTGACGGTTTCGACTACCTCGGAAACCAGCGACATGCCCAACACCATGTTTAGCAATTGAAAGATTTTTGCGAAACGATTTGCGAATCATATTTCATAGCGCCGGGCACGTACGTGCGTTTAGAGTTTGTTACGTCATTTACGGAAGATGCCAAGAATGCAATGTGGTTGTCATACTGCCCTGCAGCGTGGTGGTGGGGGGTGGTAGGCGCGGGTGGGGGTGGAAGAGGCGAGGGGGGGGTGGGGGGTCATCGTCAGTGACTTCAGATGTTGAGAGCGGGCGGGCCAGAGCGGCTGTGGAGTGGGAGTGTGGGGGGGGGTGGGGGCATGACTGTAGTAGAGTGGCAGGGAGCTTCATCTTAAGTGCTCTCTACACACACGGAATACGGTTTTCTGGTCATTTTTATTATTCGGTCTGTATTAGACGCGAGTTTCCTACCCTGGTGCTGGTTTTGTAGTCTAACCGCTTTACCGTGGACATTGACAGATACCACAGTCCACGCTAGGATCCCAATAGCGTGGAGGTCTGCTGGTAAACTACAACCAAAGGGGCCTATAGTCACCATAGTCGCCAGTCGCTACCTCCTCACAGTGTCTCACAGTGAGTCAGCCCACCGGCCAACCCGTGACCGTGTCCCGGCATTGAGTGTGTCCGTCCGACGGGGTTTTCCAGGGCAAGGCGGAATTAGGGGGAAGTGAGGGTGGGGGAGTGTCCCCTGTCGTCAGGGTGTCAGGCACAGGTCCGCCTGTGTCCATGGCGGGGCTGGGGTCCCCCTCCAGTTGTCTGGCGGACCATCGCCCCCTGCACGCGGCTCTCGGCCATGACCTCCCGACCCCACATACTGGACTGCCGGGGTCCGGTGTCCCCTATCAACATGTCCCCTAGCGACATGTGCCTTGACGACATGTCCGCTGTACACGTTATGGATTACCAGGATACACTACTGGCGTACTTCTGCGAGAAAGGTGGGTGCATTATCATCGTTACCATCAGGGGTCTGGAAGGGGGGAGGGTGGGCGGAGTCTAGTCCCCAGTGTCGATTTTTAAAATTCTCAGTATCGAATGTCGATTTTCCACGCCCTTTCGTGTCGCTTTTTGGCTAAGTTCAGTGTACTTTTTTCACAAAAATCGGTGGCGATGTCGCTTTTTCAGATCCTCAGTGTCGGAATTTGGGGGTCAATGTCGGCCTAAAAATGGCCTAAAACACCAACCTACCGCTGTTTGCACTAGACGGTGTTATATATCTTCTCGTCGCACAGTTGCGATACCGTTGCCTCGCTGTTGGCAGCAAAATTCATCAGATAACTACGAACACGCTGACTAGATGGCGGTACTGTAAACGTGTTGTGCTGGCCAGTTCCGCAGCAACGACCATCTCGCGGGGACAGGCGACCGGATATGTTCAGAACATGCTAGACAACTTCATATTACGTAGTTTTTCCTGCTTTGTCAAAATGTTTGGTTGTACTCTATATATACATGGCGGCCGGATAAGATACAGAAGTGGATTCAAAATTAAAGCCATTTTTCGCAAAGTGAAATCACAGCGGGAAACCCACGCCGTCCTGTCCGTCTGCCACTCCACCTACCGTCTAGAATGATGTAGTCATGGCAACGAGCGATTCCAATGGCGGGTTCCGCATAGCTGTATATATATGACACGCCCCTCCCACCACCCACCGCAGGGGGGGGCCTCCCTGGTGTAGTGGTTAGCGCACTAGACCGCAGATCAATAGGTCCTGGGTTCGAATCCGGGCTCGGGCACCTAATCTGGGGCATGTTTCATTCCTTCATCCTTCATCGTCTCGGGAGGTTCCTTGGCCCAATTTAGCCTGTATGTGCACAAAAGTGGCCTAAAACACCAACATTTCATTCCACCCACCGCAGGCTGCCGGTGGACTGTTCGCTCAATGTTTAGAGCATTTCTAAGAAGCTCTTGTCCGAAAAGTGACTATGGTCGTGTTGGGAGGACCCCCTAGGGACATACTCCACCGCGTGAATTGGTAGGCTACGGTAAGGGACGAGAATAAGACGTTATGCTCACCTAGCGTACACGCCAAGTCGATTCGTCAGCCGTGTGATAACCTCCACCCATGTTGCACCGGTGTATGATCAAATCTGGAGGTGCACCTTGTGACGCAGTTCAGCACCAATTCGCCCAAGTGATAACTACCTTCACTGTGATTTGGTTAATGGTTTCGGCAGGTTGATAGGCCAGCCGTACCTGTTATGGACGTAGAGCAATAGAAGACCCATAACAAGCCATCTACTGGGGCTAACCCCGCCTGCACGCCTCAGGTACGGGTGCAGGCTAACCCCGCCTGCACGCATCAGGTACGGGTGCAGGCTAACCCCACCTGCACGCCTCAGGTACGGGTGCAGGCTAACCCCGCCTGCACGCCTCAGGTACGGGTGCAGGCTAACCCCGCCTGCACGCCTCAGGTACGGGTGCAGGCTAACCCCGCCTGCACGCCTCACGTACGGGTGCAGGCTAACCCCGCCTGCACGCCTCAGGTACGGGTGCAGGCTAACCCCGCCTGCACGCCTCAGGTACGGGTGCAGGCTAACCCCGCCTGCACGCATCAGGTACGGGTGCAGGCTAACCCCGCCTGCACGCCTCAGGTACGGGTGCAGGCTAACCCCGCCTGCACGCATCAGGTACGGGTGCAGGCTAACCCCGCCTGCACGCCTCAGGTACGGGTGCAGGCTAACCCCGCCTGCACGCCTCAGGTACGGGTGCAGGCTAACCCCGCCTGCACGCCTCAGGTACGGGTGCAGGCTAACCCCGCCTGCACGCCTCAGGTACGGGTGCAGGCTAACCCCGCCTGCACGCCTCAGGTACGGGTGCAGGCTAACCCCGCCTGCACGCCTCAGGTACGGGTGCAGGCTAACCCCGCCGGCACGCATCAGGTACGGGTGCAGGCTAACCCCGCCTGCACGCATCAGGTACGGGTGCAGGCTAACCCCGCCTGCACGCATCAGGTACGGGTGCAGGCTAACCCCGCCTGCACGCCTCAGGTACGGGTGCAGGCTAACCCCGCCTGCACGCCTCAGGTACGGGTGCAGGCTAACCCCGCCTGCACGCCTCAGGTACGGGTGCAGGCTAACCCCGCCTGCACGCCTCAGGTACGGGTGCAGGCTAACCCCGCCTGCACGCCTCAGGTACGGGTGCAGGCTAACCCCGCCTGCACGCATCAGGTACGGGTGCAGGCTAACCCCGCCTGCACGCCTCAGGTACGGGTGCAGGCTAACCCCGCCTGCACGCCTCAGGTACGGGTGCAGACTAACCCCGCCTGCACGCCTCAGGTACGGGTGCAGGCTAACCCCGCCTGCACGCCTCAGGTACGGGTGCAGGCTAACCCCGCCTGCACGCCTCAGGTACGGGTGCAGGCTAACCCCGCCTGCACGCCTCAGGTACGGGTGCAGGGTAACCCCACCTGCACGCCTCAGGTACGGGTGCAGGCTAACCCCGCCTGCACGCCTCAGGTACGGGTGCAGGCTAACCCCGCCTGCACGCCTCAGGTACGGGTGCAGGCTAACCCCGCCTGCACGCCTCAGGTACGGGTGCAGGCTAACCCCGCCTGCACGCATCAGGTACGGGTGCAGGCTAACCCCGCCTGCACGCCTCAGGTACGGGTGCAGGCTAACCCCGCCTGCACGCCTCAGGTACGGGTGCAGGCTAACCCCGCCTGCACGCATCAGGTACGGGTGCAGGCTAACCCCGCCTGCACGCCTCAGGTACGGGTGCAGGCTAACCCCGCCTGCACGCCTCAGGTACGGGTGCAGGCTAACCCCGCCTGCACGCCTCAGGTACGGGTGCAGGCTAACCCCGCCTGCACGCCTCAGGTACGGGTGCAGGCTAACCCCGCCTGCACGCCTCAGGTACGGGTGCAGGCTAACCCCGCCTGCACGCCTCAGGTACGGGTGCAGGCTAACCCCGCCTGCACGCCTCAGGTACGGGTGCAGGCTAACCCCGCCTGCACGCCTCAGGTACGGGTGCAGGCTAACCCCGCCTGCACGCCTCAGGTACGGGTGCAGGCTAACCCCGCCTGCACGCCTCAGGTACGGGTGCAGGCTAACCCCGCCTGCACGCCTCAGGTACGGGTGCAGGCTAACCCCGCCTGCACGCCTCAGGTACGGGTGCAGGCTAACCCCGCCTGCACGCCTCAGGTACGGGTGCAGGCTAACCCCGCCTGCACGCCTCAGGTACGGGTGCAGGCTAACCCCGCCTGCACGCCTCAGGTACGGGTGCAGGCTAACCCCGCCTGCACGCATCAGGTACGGGTGCAGAGTGCGCAATCGCTAGTGTGTTCTTGGTCTACAGATATTTATGTCCACTTACTGGCCGTTAGGTTTTTCTGGGCAGCTACCGGGCACTTTCGGTTTTTGAAGAGGACTCTTTTAAATAAACTCTAAAGTCGTTCGGGTAATTTGTGAGTCTTGTAAAAATCATATGTGTTTTTAAGTGGAAATGGCATAATTTGGCTGCAGAATTTGAATAGTTTGGACATGAAGAAGAGGGTGCCTGATTTTAATGTGCTACGTCATCCAAGTGCGGTACCCCCCCCCCCCCCCCCAAGCCGATTCATTAGAGTGGGGGGGCCAGCAGAGGGCGCTCATTCCTCACATCAGCTCTGCCCCACGTCACCACCCACCTCACGGTTGACCCTAACGGCCCTGGGGTCACGAATGGTTTCAGAGGGTTTTTTAGATTGAATTTTGAATTTTAGATGCAGAATTTGAAAATATAGACATTCCGTTGTCGAATGATCACAATGGAAGAGTTAAGCGAAAAATTACTTCAAAATAACACAGGATCAAATTTCAAAACGCTTCACGCCTTTGACCTCGACCGCACTCGAAAATATAGTTTGAAAGTAACATGGCTTCAAGTTACTCAAACTCAAGTGCATTCGTCAGGTATGGTACCAGTCGCACAGTAAATGCTAAACAGTGGTGTATTTGATGCCAAACTGCGAATTTACCTTCGATTAGATTCATTTTAATATTCGCGTATGAAGGATAATTCTGATGGTTAAATTTGACGTGGGGCAGAGGGACTATGGCGCAAGCGTAACGCCCTCTGCCGGGAGATCGGGGGGGGGGGGGGGCGGTAGGGATACACCCACTTGAGACATAACGCGCCCACCTCAGTCGCCAACGACTGTAATCACCCGACACACATCCTGGGTGTACGTGATAAAACCAGGTCTCGTACGTGTCGGAAAACGAAAAACGGAAAACGTAACTGCCCTGCGGCCCTGAGTGGATGAGAGTCACTCCCTTTGCCTTCCTAAATCCCCCCCCTCCCCCTCCAACCCCAAACACCCCCCCCCCCAACCCACACACACACCATAGTCACTCCACAGGCGACTGCTCAAGACCCCGTCCCCTTAACCACCCCACTTCACATAGTGGGTTTATCACAGCTGTTTATAGATATTGCCAGGGGTGAATCGAGGTTTTAGTTTGGGGGGAAGGGGGGGGGGGGTATCGTTTGTCCTGGTCCTGCCCCCGATTGGGTGAAGTCAAATTGTACCCACGCCCGCCTGTTGTTTTTCCAATAATGTTGGCGCTATTGTGTGAGAATGAGCGCAGGTCATATAGCCGAATCCCCCCCCCCACCCTCAGCCACACCTTGTTAAATCAAATGACACGCCCCTAGTTGTTACATGTAGATGGTCCCAGCACAAAGAGAATGAACCAGGTCGCTAGGAGGATAACGAGTCTCTCTCCTTTTATGGCTGCCAAACAGCTTGCCTCAAATGACCTTTCCATATTTAGTTTTTAAAATTTACGGTAACATAGAAAATCAATATCTAAATGTTTACCAATATGTAGCTTGGTCTGAGCTATGTGTAATGTTATATCTGGTTAGCGTATGTCGACCCAGTATTTGTGTAGTATGAGAGGGTGAATGTTGGGATCGCCGGTCAGGTGAGGTGAGGAGTAGGGGGGGGGGGGGGCGTTATCGGTTGGAAATGCATCCGCCGACAGATACCTGGAAACCTGTTCATTTGGGTTTGCTCCAGATCATGTGGTAGTGGTGGGGTCGGGGTGGGGGTGGGTAGGGGTGGGGATGGGGTGTACACAAGAGTGCCGTCCATGAAGAAAGGTAGCCTACTAGTAGGGTATAAACAGCATCAATGTGTGGCTGTAGATACCTCCCAATGTGTGGCTGTAGATACCTCCCAATGTGTGGCTGTAGATACCTCCCAACGTGTGGCTGTAGATTACCCCCAAAGTGTGGCTGTAGATACCCCCAATGTGTGGCTGTAGATACCTCCCAATGTGTGGCTGTAGATACCCCCAATGTGTGGCTGTAGATACCTCCCAATGTGTGGCTGTGGATACCCCCCCAGTGTGTGGCTGTGGATACCCCCCAATGTGTGGCTATAGATACCTCCCAATATGTGACTGTAGATGCCTCCCAATGTGTGGCTGTGGATACCTCCCAATGTGTGGCTGTAGATACCCCGCCAGTGTGTGGCTGTAGATACCCCCAATGTGTGGCTGTAGTTACCTCCCAATGTGTGGCTGTAGATACCCCCCAATGTGTGACTGTAGATACCCCCCAATGTGTGGCTGTAGATATTCCCAACGTGTGGCTGTAGATACCCCCAATGTGTGGCTGTAGATACCCCCAATGTGTGGCTGTAGACACCTCCCAACGTGTGGCTGTAGATACCCCAATGTGTGGCTGTAGATACCTCCCAATGTGTGGCTGTAGATACCTCCCAATGTGTGGCTGTAGATACCTCCCAATGTGTGGCTCTAGATACCCCCCAATGTGTGGCTGTAGATACCCCCAATGTGTGGCTGTAGATACCTCCCAATGTGTGGCTGTGGATACCCCCCCAGTGTGTGGCTGTGGATACCCCCAAATGTGTGGCTATAGATACCTCCCAATATGTGACTGTAGATGCCTCCCAATGTGTGGCTGTGGATACCTCCCAATGTGTGGCTGTAGATACCCCGCCAGTGTGTGGCTGTAGATACCCCCAATGTGTGGCTGTAGTTACCTCCCAATGTGTGGCTGTAGATACCCCCCAATGTGTGACTGTAGATACCCCCCAATGTGTGGCTGTAGATATTCCCAACGTGTGGCTGTAGATACCCCCAATGTGTGGCTGTAGATACCCCCAATGTGTGGCTGTAGACACCTCCCAACGTGTGGCTGTAGATACCCCAATGTGTGGCTGTAAATACCTCCCAATGTGTGGCTGTAGATACCTCCCAATGTGTGGCTGTAGATACCTCCCAATGTGTGGCTCTAGATACCCCCCAATGTGTGGCTGTAGATACCCCCAATGTGTGACTGTAGATACCCCCCAATGTGTGGCTGTAGATACCCCCCAATGTGTGGCTGTAGATACCCCCAATGTGTGACTGTAGATACCCCCCAATGTGTGGCTGTAGATACCCCCCAATGTGTGGCTGTAGATACCTCCCAATGTGTGGCTGTGAATACCCCCCCAGTGTGTGGCTGTGGATACCCCCCAATGTGTGGCTATAGATACCTCCCAATATGTGACTGTAGATGCCTCCCAATGTGTGGCTGTAGATACCTCCCAATGTGTGGCTGTAGATACCCCGCCAGTGTGTGGCTGTGGATACCCCCCAATGTGTGGCTATAGATACCTCCCAATATGTGACTGTAGATGCCTCCCAATGTGTGGCTGTAGATACCTCCCAATGTGTGGCTGTAGATACCCCCCAGTGTGTGGCTGTAGATACCCCCAATGTGTGGCTGTAGATATCCCCCAATGTGCGGCTGTAGATACCTCTCAATGTGTGGCTGTAGATACCCCCCCAATGTGTGGCTGTAGATACCCCCAATGTATGACTGTAGATATCCCCCAATGTATGACTGTAGATACCCCCCCCCCCCCAATGTGTGGCTGTAGATATTCCCAACGTGTGGCTGTAGATAAATCCCAGTGTGTTGCTGTAGATACCTCCCAATGTGTGGCTGTAGATACCTCCCAATGTGTGGCTCTAGATACCCCCCAATGTGTGGCTGTAGATACCCCCAATGTGTGGCTGTAGATACCTCCCAATGTGTGGCTGTAGATGCCACTCCTGCTTTGACAGCTCGAGAGTGCATGCTGTAGTTTCGCTGGACTGGCCTACATAACTGATGCATTAGCGAAAACTTGGTGTGCCATTAGCGGTATAAGATGGAGGTCCAATCAACAGTCTCTAATTATGTGTTTGCCCTTGTTTCCAGCCTCTGAGACGACCGATGATGATGACAACCGAGGACTTCCTCTGCTCCTGGTTGAGGTAAGACCTCGACATACATGGGCCATCTTTAAAATACAGCTATAGTGGAAAGTCCTGGAAACTTTATATTTTTCATGGAATGTGGTTTGGTGGGGAAGGGGGGGGGGTCGATAAAGTAATTTAAAATGTTATGCAATTTTGCTTCTCCATTGGTTTTTAAGACTAATATATTTTCGTGTTGTGGTTTTAACGGTTATGGTTGTGGCAGTTTTCCGCTTCGCACATTTGGAAATCATATAATATTTCCCTTTCCAACTGATTACAAATAAGTTAATTTTCCTAGGGAGACTTACGCATGTGTTACAGTAGTAAACTTTCTTTGAGCCATGTATAATAAATACAAATAAGGTGGGTGCATCGGATTGCGATGAGGGGAGGCGGGAGTCATGTGACAGAAACGCTGATGTTTTTCTGACCTATACCTGGGAATGACCTTTACCATTAGGATGACTACTCCATGTATCACTGCTACAGACCAAAGAAAACCTCATGGGAAGTCATGAATTTGTCATGAACAAATCATGTGAAACATTTTGTTACTATACTTGTGTGGTCACCCTGGTCTAGTAAAGGTTTTTATAAGTAAATATCACGTAAGACAGGACCCTGTAACTATATAGTACATATAACTCATGATATACGCTTCGCCAAGATGACCTCTGTTGTCAATACCCTTGCCATACAGAGCAAAGTGATGAGTAACAGAATGGCCGTGAGCTACTGTTCTCGCCGTCCCTGTTACCTCTCTGCGTGTCCGCTCATTATACCGGCGCCGTTGTTCAGCGTACAGCCTGTCCATCATTCCTGCCCGTCATTGAGGCATGTCGTCCGGCGCCGTAGTTCAGCGTACAGCCTGTCCACCATTCCTGCCCGCCATTGAGGCATGTCGTCCGGCGCCGTTGTTCAGCGTACAGCCTGTCCACCATTCCTGCCCGTCATTGAGGCATGTCGTCCGGCGCCGTAGTTCAGCGTACAGCCTGTCCACCATTCCTGCCCGTCATTGAGGCATATCGTCCGGGGCCGTTGTTCAGCGTACAGCCTGTCCATCATTCCTGCCCGTCATTGAGGCATGTCGTCCGGCGCCGTAGTTCAGCGTACAGCCTGTCCATCATTCCTGCCCGTCATTGAGGCATGTCGTCCGGCGCCGTTGTTCAGCGTACAGCCTGTCCACCATTCCTGCCCGCCATTGAGGCATGTCGTCCGGCGCCGTTGTTCAGCGTACAGCCTGTCCACCATTCCTGCCCGCCATTGAGGCATGTCGTCCGGCGCCGTAGTTCAGCGTACAGCCTGTCCATCATTCCTGCCCGTCAGTGAGGCATATCGTCCGGCGCCGTTGTTCAGCGTACAGCCTGTCCACCATTCCTGCCCGCCATTGAGGCATGTCGTCCGGCGCCGTAGTTCAGCGTACAGCCTGTCCACCATTCCTGCCCGCCATTGAGGCATGTCGTCCGGCGCCGTTGTTCAGCGTACAGCCTGTCCACCATTCCTGCCCGCCATTGAGGCATGTCGTCTGGCGCCGTTGTTCAGCGTACAGCCTGTCCATCATTCCTGCCCGTCATTGAGGCATATCGTCCGGCGCCGTTGTTCAGCGTACAGCCTGTCCATCATTCCTGCCCGTCATTGAGGCATGTCGTCCGGCGCCGTAGTTCAGCGTACAGCCTGTCCACCATTCCTGCCCGCCATTGAGGCATGTCGTCCGGCGCCGTAGTTCAGCGTACAGCCTGTCCATCATTCCTGCCCGTCATTGAGGCATATCGTCCGGCGCCGTTGTTCAGCGTACAGCCTGTCCATCATTCTTGCCCGCCATTGAGGCATGTCGTCCGGCGCCGTAGTTCAGCGTACAGCCTGTCCACCATTCCTGCCCGTCATTGAGGCATGTCGTCCGGCGCCGTTGTTCAGCGTACAGCCTGTCCACCATTCCTGCCCGTCATTGAGGCATGTCGTCCGGCGCCGTTGTTCAGCGTACAGCCTGTCCACCATTCCTGCCCGTCATTGAGGCATGTCGTCCGGCGCCGTAGTTCAGCGTACAGCCTGTCCACCATTCCTGCCCGTCATTGAGGCATACCGTCCGGCGCCGTTGTTCAGCGTACAGCCTGTCCACCATTCCTGCCCGTCATTGAGGCATACCGTCCGGCGCCGTAGTTCAGCGTATAGCCTGTCCACCATTCCTGCCCGTCATTGAGGCATATCGTCCGGGGCCGTAGTTCAGCGTACAGCCTGTCCACCATTCCTGCCCGTCATTGAGGCATATCGTCCGGGGCCGTAGTTCAGCGTACAGCCTGTCCATCATTCCTGCCCGTCATTGAGGCATATCGTCCGGGGCCGTAGTTCAGCGTACAGCCTGTCCACCATTCCTGCCCGTCATTGAGGCATATCGTCCGGGGCCGTAGTTCAGCGTACAGCCTGTCCACCATTCCTGCCCGTCATTGAGGCATGTCGTCCGGCGCCGTAGTTCAGCGTAAAGCCTGTCCATCATTCCTGCCCGCCATTGAGGCATGTCGTCCGGCGCCGTTGTTCAGCGTACAGCCTGTCCACCATTCCTGCCCGTCATTGAGGCATGTCGTCCGGCGCCGTAGTTCAGCGTACAGCCTGTCCATCATTCCTGTCCGTCATTGAGGCATGTCGTCCGGCGCCGTAGTTCAGCGTACAGCCTGTCCATCATTCCTGCCCGCCATTGAGGCATGTCGTCCGGCGCCGTAGTTCAGCGTACAGCCTGTCCACCATTCCTGCCCGTCATTGAGGCATGTCGTCCGGCGCCGTTGTTCAGCGTACAGCCTGTCCACCATTCCTGCCCGTCATTGAGGCATGTCGTCCGGCGCCGTTGTTCAGCGTACAGCCTGTCCACCATTCCTGCCCGTCATTGAGGCATGTCGTCCGGCGCCGTAGTTCAGCGTACAGCCTGTCCATCATTCCTGCCCGTCATTGAGGCATGTCGTCCGGCGCCGTAGTTCAGCGTACAGCCTGTCCACCATTCCTGCCCGTCATTGAGGCATGTCGTCCGGCGCCGTTGTTCAGCGTACAGCCTGTCCACCATTCCTGCCCGTCATTGAGGCATGTCGTCCGGCGCCGTAGTTCAGCGTACAGCCTGTCCACCATTCCTGCCCGTCATTGAGGCATGTCGTCCGGCGCCGTAGTTCAGCGTACAGCCTGTCCACCATTCCTGCCCGCCATTGAGGCATGTCGTCCGGCGCCGTAGTTCAGCGTAAAGCCTGTCCATCATTCCTGCCCGTCATTGAGGCATGTCGTCCGGCGCCGTAGTTCAGCGTAAAGCCTGTCCATCATTCCTGCCCGCCATTGAGGCATGTCGTCCGGCGCCGTAGTTCAGCGTACAGCCTGTCCATCATTCCTGCCCGTCATTGAGGCATACCGTCCGGCGCCGTTGTTCAGCGTACAGCCTGTCCACCATTCCTGCCCGTCATTGAGGCATGTCGTCCGGCGCCGTAGTTCAGCGTAAAGCCTGTCCATCATTCCTGCCCGTCATTGAGGCATGTCGTCCGGCGCCGTAGTTCAGCGTACAGCCTGTCCACCATTCCTGCCCGTCATTGAGGCATATCGTCCGGCGCCGTAGTTCAGCGTACAGCCTGTCCACCATTTCTGCCCGTCATTGAGGCATGTCGTCCGGCGCCGTTGTTCAGCGTACAGCCTGTCCACCATTCCTGCCCGTCATTGAGGCATGTCGTCCGGCGCCGTTGTTCAGCGTACAGCCTGTCCACCATTCCTGCCCGTCATTGAGGCATGTCGTCCGGCGCCGTAGTTCAGCGTACAGCCTGTCCACCATTCCTGCCCGTCATTGAGGCATACCGTCCGGCGCCGTTGTTCAGCGTACAGCCTGTCCACCATTCCTGCCCGTCATTGAGGCATACCGTCCGGCGCCGTAGTTCAGCGTATAGCCTGTCCACCATTCCTGCCCGTCATTGAGGCATATCGTCCGGGGCCGTAGTTCAGCGTACAGCCTGTCCACCATTCCTGCCCGTCATTGAGGCATATCGTCCGGGGCCGTAGTTCAGCGTACAGCCTGTCCATCATTCCTGCCCGTCATTGAGGCATATCGTCCGGGGCCGTAGTTCAGCGTACAGCCTGTCCACCATTCCTGCCCGTCATTGAGGCATATCGTCCGGGGCCGTAGTTCAGCGTACAGCCTGTCCACCATTCCTGCCCGTCATTGAGGCATGTCGTCCGGCGCCGTAGTTCAGCGTAAAGCCTGTCCATCATTCCTGCCCGCCATTGAGGCATGTCGTCCGGCGCCGTTGTTCAGCGTACAGCCTGTCCACCATTCCTGCCCGTCATTGAGGCATGTCGTCCGGCGCCGTAGTTCAGCGTACAGCCTGTCCATCATTCCTGTCCGTCATTGAGGCATGTCGTCCGGCGCCGTAGTTCAGCGTACAGCCTGTCCATCATTCCTGCCCGCCATTGAGGCATGTCGTCCGGCGCCGTAGTTCAGCGTACAGCCTGTCCACCATTCCTGCCCGTCATTGAGGCATGTCGTCCGGCGCCGTTGTTCAGCGTACAGCCTGTCCACCATTCCTGCCCGTCATTGAGGCATGTCGTCCGGCGCCGTTGTTCAGCGTACAGCCTGTCCACCATGCCTGCCCGTCATTGAGGCATGTCGTCCGGCGCCGTAGTTCAGCGTACAGCCTGTCCATCATTCCTGCCCGTCATTGAGGCATGTCGTCCGGCGCCGTAGTTCAGCGTACAGCCTGTCCACCATTCCTGCCCGTCATTGAGGCATGTCGTCCGGCGCCGTAGTTCAGCGTACAGCCTGTCCACCATTCCTGCCCGCCATTGAGGCATGTCGTCCGGCGCCGTAGTTCAGCGTACAGCCTGTCCACCATTCCTGCCCGTCATTGAGGCATGTCGTCCGGCGCCGTAGTTCAGCGTACAGCCTGTCCACCATTCCTGCCCGCCATTGAGGCATGTCGTCCGGCGCCGTAGTTCAGCGTACAGCCTGTCCACCATTCCTGCCCGTCATTGAGGCATATCGTCCGGCGCCGTAGTTCAGCGTAAAGCCTGTCCACCATTCCTGCCCGCCATTGAGGCATGTCGTCCGGCGCCGTAGTTCAGCGTACAGCCTGTCCACCATTCCTGCCCGTCATTGAGGCATATCGTCCGGCGCCGTAGTTCAGCGTACAGCCTGTCCACCATTCCTGCCCGTCATTGAGGCATATCGTCCGGCGCCGTAGTTCAGCGTACAGCCTGCCCACCATTCCTGCTCGTCATTGAGGCATATCGTCTGGCGCCGTAGTTCAGCGTACAGCCTGTCCACCATTCCTGCCCGTCATTGAGGCATATCGTCCGGCGCCGTAGTTCAGCGTACAGCCTGTCCACCATTCCTGCCCGTCATTGAGGCATATCGTCCGGGGCCGTAGTTCAGCGTACAGCCTGCCCACCTTTCCTGCCCGTCATTGAGGCATATCGTCCGGCGCCGTAGTTCAGCGTACAGCCTGCCCACCTTTCCTGCCCGTCATTGAGGCATATCGTCCGGCGCCGTAGTTCAGCGTACAGCCTGTCCACCATTCCTGCCCGCCATTGAGGCATGTCGTCCGGCGCCGTAGTTCAGCGTACAGCCTGTCCACCATTCCTGCCCGTCATTGAGGCATATCGTCCGGCGCCGTAGTTCAACGTACAGCCTGTCCACCATTCCTGCCCGTCATTGAGGCATATCGTCCGGCGCCGTAGCTCAGCGTACAGCCTGTCCACCATTCCTGCCCGTCATTGAGGCATGTCGTCCGGCGCCGTAGTTCAGCGTACAGCCTGTCCACCATTCCTGCCCGTCATCGAGGCATGTCGTCCGGCGCCGTAGTTCAGCGTACAGCCTGTCCACCAGTCCTGCCCGTCATTGGGGCATATCGTCCGGCGCCGTAGTTCAACGTACAGCCTGTCCACCATTCCTGCCCGTCATTGAGCCATATCGTCCGGCGCCGTAGTTCAACGTACAGTCTGTCCACCATTCCTGCCCGTCATTGAGGCATGTCGTCCGGCGCCGTAGTTCAGCGTACAGCCTGTCCACCATTCCTGCCCGTCATTGAGGCATGTCGACCGGGGCCGTAGTTCAGCGTACAGCCTGTCCACCATTCCTGCCCGTCATTGAGGCATGTCGTCCGGCGCCGTAGTTCAGCGTACAGCCTGTCCACCATTCCTGCCCGCCATTGAGGCATATCGTCTGGCGCCGTAGTTCAGCGTACAGCCTGTCCACCATTCCTGCCCGTCATTGAGGCATATCGTCCGGCGCAGTAGTTCAGCGTACAGCCTGTCCACCATTCCTGCCCGTCATTGAGGCATGTCGACCGGGGCCGTAGTTCAGCGTACAGCCTGTCCACCATTCCTGCCCGTCATTGAGGCATATCGTCCGGCGCCGTAGTTCAGCGTACAGCCTGTCCACCATTCCTGCCCGCCATTGAGGCATATCGTCTGGCGCCGTAGTTCAGCGTACAGCCTGTCCACCATTCCTGCCCGCCATTGAGGCATGTCGTCCGGCGCCGTAGTTTAGCGTACAGCCTGTCCACCATTCCTGCCCGCCATTGAGGCATATCGTCTGGCGCCGTAGTTCAGCGTACAGCCTGTCCACCATTCCTGCCCGTCATTGAGGCATACCGTCCGGCGCCGTAGTTCAGCGTATAGCCTGTCCACCATTCCTGCCCGTCATTGAGGCATGTCGTCCGGCGCCGTAGATCAGCGTACAGCCTGTCCACCATTCCTGCCCGCCATTGAGCCATATCGTCCGGCGCCGTAGTTCAGCGTACAGCCTATCCACCATTCCTGCCTGTCATTGAGGCATACCGTCCGGCGCCGTAGTTCAGCGTACAGCCTGTCCACCATTCCTGCCCGTCATTGAGGCATATCGTCCGGCGCCGTAGTTCAGCGTACAGCCTGTCCACCATTCCTGCCCGTCATTGAGGCATATCGTCCGGCGCCGTAGTTCAACGTACAGCCTGTCCACCATTCCTGCCCGTCATTGAGGCATATCGTCCGGGGCCGTAGTTCAGCGTACAGCCTGTCCACCATTCCTTCCCGTCATTGAGGCATATCGTCTGGCGCCGTAGTTCAACGTACAGCCTGCCCACCATTCCTGCCCGTCATTGAGGCATGTCGTCCGGCGCCGTAGTTCAGCGTACAGCCTGTCCACCATTCCTGCCCGTCATTGAGGCATATCGTCCGGGGCCGTAGTTCAGCGTACAGCCTGCCCACCATTCCTGCCCGTCATTGAGGCATGCCGTCCTGCGCCGTAGTTCAGCGTACAGCCTGTCCACCATTCCTGCCCGTCATTGAGGCATATCGTCCGGGGCCGTAGTTCAGCGTACAGCCTGTCCACCATTCCTGCCCGTCATTGAGGCATACCGTCCGGCGCCGTAGTTCAGCGTACAGCCTGTCCACCATTCCTGCCCGTCATTGAGGCATGTCGTCCGGCGCCGTAGATCAGCGTACAGCCTGTCCACCATTTCTGCCCGTCATTGAGGCATATCGTCCGGCGCCGTAGTTCAACGTACAGCCTGTCCACCATTCCTGCCCGTCATTGAGGCATATCGTCCGGGGCCGTAGTTCAGCGTACAGCCTGTCCACCATTCCTGCCCGTCATTGAGGCATGCCGTCCGGCGCCGTAGTTCAGCGTACAGCCTGTCCACCATTCCTGCCCGTCATTGAGGCATATCGTCCGGCGCCGTAGTTCATCGTACAGCCTGTCCACCATTCCGTCAGGAAATGTTTAGACCCCTTTCGTGCACATGAAGACTGAGTTGGGCCAAGGAACCTCCCGGGACGGTGAAGGAAAAGCGCCCAGCTTAGGTCAGGATTCGAACCCAGGACCTATTGCTCTGCGGTCTAGTGCGCTAATCACTACACAAGGGAGGCCTCCCCCCAGGGACCGAATAATTCGCTTATCTCCATGCTAAGGTCCTATTCGAGGGCGAAATTATTCGGCCATTGCCGTTCCGAATTTATCGACCCTGGTTTAGCGTTGTGTGGGGATAACGTCCTCGACCTGTCCACTGGTAACTGACCGGTCGGTGATATACCTGGCGTGCTCCCGATGTCGTTAATGACAGGATCACGATGTCGTTAATGACAGGATCTCGATGTCGATGCTTACAGGATCCCGATGTCGTTAATGACAGGATCCCGATGTCGTGAATGACAGGATTCCGATGTCGTTAATGACAGGATTCCGATGTCGTTAATGCTAGGATCCCGATGTCGTTAATGACAGGATTCCGATGTCGTTAATGACAGGATTCCGATGTCGTTAATGCTAGGATCCCGATGTCGTTAATGACAGGATTCCGATGTCGTTAATGACAGGATCCCGATGTCGTTAATGACAGGATCCCGATTTCGTTAATGACAGGATCCCGATGTCGTTAATGACAGGATCCCGATGTCGTTAATGACAGGATCCCGATGTCGTTAATGACAGGATCCCGATTTCGTTAATGACAGGATCCCGATGTCGTTAATGACAGGATCCCGATGTCGTTAATGACAGGATCCCGATGGCGTTAATGACAGGATCTTTCTGGATAACCGACGAGGCAACGGTTGCATTATGATTAGCTTCCCGTGATGATGTGACCTGCATGGCGAGGTGGGTGTGGGAGGGGTGCTAACACAAACAAAGGGGGGTGTCAGAAAGGGAGTGGATTAGTGTTATTGCTTCTCCACCAAAGTGTGAGGGAGGGTAAAGCCCCGCCCCCCCCCTTTCCGACCTGCAGTCTACCACTGTACCACGGCCTCAGCCAGCACGCTGCGACGGGGGCGATCAAGGTATAAGCCTAATGAACGACCATCGCCAGCGCCCACCGTTTTAACAATGCCGGCAGAAATACCATGGGTGACATCTATTCGAGGTCGTTGCATCACCGCTCACGTACTGATTAAGCCATTGCATTATAGGTAAAGCCGTGCCGCACATCAACCCAGTGACATCGCCAATCCTGCCTCGAGCCCCTCGCTCAGCTGGTAAGCGGGCTGAGCGGCAGATCAACAGGTCGCGGGTTCGCGCCCCTGGCACCTGTATCTTGGGCATCTCCCGCCAGGTTTCTGGGCACAAGTTAGCCTTCATGTGCACAAGAGTGGCCTAAAATGATATCCAGAAGTTAAACCCCACTTAAAGCATATTCAATCAATCGACTTCAGTAGTGAAAGTCAAATAGCAATTCTAAATCTATGCAGTCAAGACAAGAATCTCCATTGCGATCAAGTCCTTTTGTACTTCGCTTGCTAACGAATTTCTATTGTGTGAGTCACTCAGCCGGGTCAGTCACTTATGCGGGTCAGTCACTCCAGCGAGTCAGTCACTCTGGCGGGTCAGGCGAGTCAGTCACTCAGGCGGGTCAGTCAGTCAGGGGGGTCAGTCACTCAGGCGGGTCAGTCACTCTGGCGGGTCAGGCAAGTCAGTCACTCAGGCGGGTCAGTCAGTCAGGGGGGTCAGTCAGTCAGGCGAGTCAGTCACTCTGGCGGGTCAGGCGAGTCAGTCACTCAGGCGGGTCAGTCAGTCAGGGGGGTCAGTCAGTCAGGCGAGTCAGTCACTCAGGCGGGTCAGTCACTCTGGCGGGTCAGGCGAGTCAGTCACTCAGGCGGGTCAGTCAGTCAGGGGGGTCAGTCAGTCAGGCGAGTCAGTCACTCAAGCGGGTCAGTCACTCTGGCGGGTCAGGCGAGTCAGTCACTCAGGCGGGTCAGTCAGTCAGGGGGGTCAGTCAGTCAGGCGGGTCAGTCACTAGGGTCAGTCAGTCAGGCGGGTCAGTCACTCGGGGTCAGTCAGTCAGGCGGGTCAGTCACTCAGGGGGTCAGTCAGTCAGTCAGGCGGGTCAGTCACTCAGGCGGGTCAGTCACTCAGGCGGGTCAGTCACTAGGGTCAGTCAGTCAGGCGGGTCAGTCACTCAGGGGGTCAGTCAGTAGTGAAAGTCAAATAGCAATTCTAAATCTATGCAGTCAAGACAAGAATCTCCATTGCGATCAAGTCCTTTTGTACTTCGCTTGCTAACGAATTTCTATTGTGTGAGTCACTCAGCCGGGTCAGTCACTTATGCGGGTCAGTCACTCCAGCGAGTCAGTCACTCTGGCGAGTCAGTCACCCAGGCGGGTCAGTCCCTTAGGCGGGTCAGGCGAGTCAGTCACTCATGCGGG
Source organism: Arenicola marina (assembly GCA_964019135.1). Taxonomy (NCBI): domain Eukaryota; kingdom Metazoa; phylum Annelida; class Polychaeta; family Arenicolidae; genus Arenicola; species Arenicola marina. The sequence continues at coordinate 38,205,009 of OZ025255.1, forward strand.
TCAGTCACTCCAGCGAGTCAGTCACTCTGGCGGGTCAGGCGAGTCAGTCACTCAGGCGGGTCAGTCAGTCAGGGGGGTCAGTCACTCTGGCGGGTCAGGCGAGTCAGTCACTCAGGCGGGTCAGGCGAGTCAGTCACTCAGGCGGTTCAGTCACTCAGGCGGGTCAGTCACTCTGGCGGGTCAGGCGAGTCAGTCACTCAGGCGGGTCAGTCAGTCAGGGGGGTCAGTCACTCTGGCGGGTCAGGCGAGTCAGTCACTCAGGCGGGTCAGGCGAGTCAGTCACTCAGGCGGGTCAGTCACTCAGGCGGGTCAGTCACTCTGGCGGGTCAGGCGAGTCAGTCACTCAGGCGGGTCAGTCAGTCAGGGGGGTCAGTCAGTCAGGCGAGTCAGTCACTCTGGCGGGTCAGGCGAGTCAGTCACTCAGGCGGGTCAGTCACTCTGGCGAGTCAGTCACCCAGGCGGGTCAGTCACTCTGGCGGGTCAGGCGAGTCAGTCACTCATGCGGATCAGTCACTTATGCGGGTCAGTCACTCCAGCGAGTCAGTCACTCTGGCGGGTCAGGCGAGTCAGTCACTCAGGCGGGTCAGTCAGTCAGGGGGGTCAGTCACTCTGGCGGGTCAGGCGAGTCAGTCACTCAGGCGGGTCAGTCACTCAGGCGGGTCAGTCACTCTGGCGGGTCAGGCGAGTCAGTCACTCTGGCGGGTCAGGCGAGTCAGTCACTCAGGCGGGTCAGTCACTCAGGCGGGTCAGTCACTCTGGCGGGTCAGGCGAGTCAGTCACTCAGGCGGGTCAGTCAGTCAGGGGGGTCAGTCAGTCAGGCGAGTCAGTCACTCTGGCGGGTCAGGCGAGTCAGTCACTCAGGCGGGTCAGTCAGTCAGGGGGGTCAGTCAGTCAGGCGAGTCAGTCACTCAGGCGGGTCAGTCACTCTGGCGGGTCAGGCGAGTCAGTCACTCAGGCGGGTCAGTCAGTCAGGGGGGTCAGTCAGTCAGGCGAGTCAGTCACTCAGGCGGGTCAGTCACTCTGGCGGGTCAGGCGAGTCAGTCACTCAGGCGGGTCAGTCATTAGGGTCAGTCAGTCAGGCGGGTTAGTCACTCGGGGTCAGTCAGTCAGGCGGGTCAGTCACTCAGGGGGTCAGTCAGTCAGTCAGGCGGGTCAGTCACTCAGGCGGGTCAGTCACTAGGGTCAGTCAGTCAGGCGGGTCAGTCACTCAGGGGGTCAGTCAGTAGAGAAAGTCAAATAGCAATTCTAAATCTATGCAGTCAAGACAAGAATCTCCATTGCGATCAAGTCCTTTTGTACTTCGCTTGCTAACGAATTTCTATTGTGTGAGTCACTCAGCCGGGTCAGTCACTTATGCGGGTCAGTCACTCCAGCGAGTCAGTCACTCTGGCGAGTCAGTCACCCAGGCGGGTCAGTCCCTTAGGCGGGTCAGGCGAGTCAGTCACTCATGCGGGTCAGTCACTCCAGCGAGTCAGTCACTCTGGCGGGTCAGGCGAGTCAGTCACTCAGGCGGGTCAGTCAGTCAGGGGGGTCAGTCACTCTGGCGGGTCAGGCGAGTCAGTCACTCAGGCGGGTCAGGCGAGTCAGTCACTCAGGCGGGTCAGTCACTCAGGCGGGTCAGTCACTCTGGCGGGTCAGGCGAGTCAGTCACTCAGGCGGGTCAGTCAGTCAGGGGGGTCAGTCACTGGCGGGTCAGGCGAGTCAGTCACTCAGGCGGGTCAGGCGAGTCAGTCACTCAGGCGGGTCAGTCACTCAGGCGGGTCAGTCACTCTGGCGGGTCAGGCGAGTCAGTCACTCAGGCGGGTCAGTCAGTCAGGGGGGTCAGTCAGTCAGGCGAGTCAGTCACTCTGGCGGGTCAGGCGAGTCAGTCACTCAGGCGGGTCAGTCACTCTGGCGAGTCAGTCACCCAGGCGGGTCAGTCACTCTGGCGGGTCAGGCGAGTCAGTCACTCATGCGGATCAGTCACTTATGCGGGTCAGTCACTCCAGCGAGTCAGTCACTCTGGCGGGTCAGGCGAGTCAGTCACTCAGGCGGGTCAGTCACTCTGGCGGGTCAGGCGAGTCAGTCACTCAGGCGGGTCAGGCGAGTCAGTCACTCAGGCGCTTCAGTCACTCAGGCGGGTCAGTCACTCTGGCGGGTCAGGCGAGTCAGTCACTCTGGCGGGTCAGGCGAGTCAGTCACTCAGGCGGGTCAGTCACTCAGGCGGGTCAGTCACTCTGGCGGGTCAGGCGAGTCAGTCACTCAGGCGGGTCAGTCAGTCAGGGGGGTCAGTCAGTCAGGCGAGTCAGTCACTCTGGCGGGTCAGGCGAGTCAGTCACTCAGGCGGGTCAGTCAGTCAGGGGGGTCAGTCAGTCAGGCGAGTCAGTCACTCAGGCGGGTCAGTCACTCTGGCGGGTCAGGCGAGTCAGTCACTCAGGCGGGTCAGTCAGTCAGGGGAGTCAGTCAGTCAGGCGAGTCAGTCACTCAGGCGGGTCAGTCACTCTGGCGGGTCAGGCGAGTCAGTCACTCAGGCGGGTCAGTCATTAGGGTCAGTCAGTCAGGCGGGTTAGTCACTCGGGGTCAGTCAGTCAGGCGGGTCAGTCACTCAGGGGGTCAGTCAGTCAGTCAGGCGGGTCAGTCACTCAGGCGGGTCAGTCACTCAGGCGGGTCAGTCACTAGGGTCAGTCAGTCAGGCGGGTCAGTCACTCAGGGGGTCAGTCAGTAGTGAAAGTCAAATAGCAATTCTAAATCTATGCAGACAAGACAAGAATCTCCATTGCGATCAAGTCCTTTTGTACTTCGCTTGCTAACAAATTTCTATTGTGTGAGTCACTCAGGCGGGTCAGTCACTCATGCGGGTCAGTCACTCAGGCTGGTCAGTCACTCCAGCGGGTCAGTCACTCAGGCGGGTCAGTCACACAGGCGGGTCAGTCACACAGGCGGGTCAGTCACTCCAGCGGGTCAGTCACTCAGGCGGGTCAGTCAGTCAGGCGAGTCAATCACTCAGGCGGGTCAGTCACTCAGGTGAGTCAGTCACTAGGGTCAGTCAGTCAGGCGGGTCAGTCACTCTGGGTCAGTCAGTCAGGCGGGTCAGTCACTCAGGGGGTCAGTCAGTCAGGCGGGTCAGTCACTCAGGGGGTCAGTCAGTCAGTCAGGCGGGTCAGTCACTCAGGCGGGTCAGTCACTCAGGCGGGTCAGTCACTAGGGTCAGTCAGTCAGGCGGGTCAGTCACTCAGGGGGTCAGTCAGTAGTGAAAATCAAATAGCAATTCTAAATCTATGCAGTCAAGACAAGAATCTCCATTGCGATCAAGTCCTTTTGTACTTCGCTTGCTAACGAATTTCTATTGTGTGAGTCACTCAGGCGGGTCAGTCACTCATGCGGGTCAGTCACTCAGGCTGGTCAGTCACTCCAGCGGGTCAGTCACTCATGCGGGTCAGTCACTCAGGCTGGTCAGTCACTCCAGCGGGTCAGTCAGTCAGGCGAGTCAATCACTCAGGCGGGTCAGTCACTCAGGCGGGTCAGTCACTAGGGTCAGTCAGTCAGGCGGGTCAGTCACTCAGGCGGGTCAGGCGAGTCAGTCACTAGGGTCAGTCAGTCAGGGGGGTCAGTCAGTCAGGCGAGTCAGTCACTCAGGCGGGTCAGTCACTCAGGCGGGTCAGTCACTAGGGTCAGTCAGTCAGGCGGGTCAGTCACTCGGGGTCAGTCAGTCAGGCGGGTCAGTCACTCAGGGGGTCAGTCAGTAGTGAAAGTCAAATAGCAATTCTAAATCTATGCAGTCAAGACAAGAATCTCCATTGCGATCAAGTCCTTTTGTACTTCGCTTGCTAACGAATTTCTATTGTGTGAGTCACTCAGGCGGGTCAGTCACTCATGCGGGTCAGTCACTCAGGCTGGTCAGTCACTCCAGCGGGTCAGTCACTCATGCGGGTCAGTCACTCAGGCTGGTCAGTCACTCCAGCGGGTCAGTCACTCAGGCTGGTCAGTCACTCCAGCGGGTCAGTCACTCAGGCGGGTCAGTCACAGTGGCGGGTCAGTCACTCCAGCGGGTCAGTCACTCAGGCGGGTCAGTCAGTCAGGCGAGTCAATCACTCAGGCGGGTCAGTCACTCAGGCGGGTCAGTCACTCAGGCGGGTCAGTCACTCAGGCGGGTCAGTCACTAGGGTCAGTCAGTCAGGGGGGTCAGTCAGCCAGGCGAGTCAGTCACTCAGGCGGGTCAGTCACTCAGGCGGGTCAGTCACTAGGGTCAGTCAGTCAGGCGGGTCAGTCACTCGGGGTCAGTCAGTCAGGCGGGTCAGTCACTCAGGGGGTCAGTCAGTAGTGAAAGTCAAATAGCAATTCTAAATCTATGCAGTCAAGACAAGAATCTCCATTGCGATCAAGTCCTTTTGTACTTCGCTTGCTAACGAATTTCTATTGTGTGAGTCACTCAGGCGGGTCAGTCACTCATGCGGGTCAGTCACTCAGGCTGGTCAGTCACTCCAGCGGGTCAGTCACTCATGCGGGTCAGTCACTCAGGCTGGTCAGTCACTCCAGCGGGTCAGTCACTCAGGCGGGTCAGTCACTCAGGCTGGTCAGTCACTCCAGCGGGTCAGTCACTCAGGCGGGTCAGTCACAGTGGCGGGTCAGTCACTCCAGCGGGTCAGTCACTCAGGCGGGTCAGTCAGTCAGGCGAGTCAATCACTCAGGCGGGTCAGTCACTCAGGCGGGTCAGTCACTAGGGTCAGTCAGTCAGGCGGGTCAGTCACTCAGGCGGGTCAGGCACTCAGGCGGGTCAGTCACTCAGGCGGGTCAGTCACTAGGGTCAGTCAGTCAGGGGGGTCAGTCAGTCAGGCGAGTCAGTCACTCAGGCGGGTCAGTCACTCAGGCGGGTCAGTCACTAGGGTCAGTCAGTCAGGCGGGTCAGTCACTCAGGCGATTCAGTCACTCAGGCGGGTCAGTCACTCAGGCGAGTCAGTCACTCAGGGGGTCAGTCATTCAGGCGGGTCAGTCACTCGGGGTCAGTCAGGCGGGTGAGTCACTCAGGCGGGTCAGGCGAGTCAGTCACTCAGGCGGGTCAGTCACTCAGGCGGGTCAGGCACTCAGGGGTCAGTCACTAGGGTCAGTCAGTCAGGCCGGTCAGTCACTAGGGTCAGTCAGTCAGGCGGGTCAGTCACTCAGGCGGGTCAGTCACTCAGGCGGGTCAGTCAGTCAGGGGGGTCAGTCAGTCAGGCGGGTCAGTCACTCAGGCCGGTCAGTCAGTCAGGGGGGTCAGTCAGTCAGGCGGGTCAGTCACTCAGGCGGGTCAGTCACTCAGGGGGTCAGTCAGTCAGGCGGGTCAGTCACTCAGGCGGGTCAGTCAGTCAGGGGGTCAGTCACTCAGGGGGTCAGTCAGTCAGGCGGGTCAGTCAGTCAGGCGGGTCAGTCGGTTTGTGCCCTTCATCTCACTTTTGGAGTATGTCGGCTGTCACCTCCTACGGTGTGTGTACACAATGGTGGCTGAAAGCACCAATCCAGCCCACCGTTATCCATATTGACACTATGACATATTGACACTATGCCAGGTTCTTTCTCCACTGGCATACCTGCCGACTGTCGGTCTGACATTGGTGAATAGGCCAGACCCATAAGGGTGGTCTGTTGTTGTATGTGTGAAGGTGGCTTCCTGCTAACGGGTCTCGAGGCCTCGGGGTTAAGGTGACTAAGCCTTCAAATACTGTATAGCCTGAGACACCCCGACCACCCCCCTGATGTATAACCTGAGACACCCCGACCACCCCCTTGGTGTATAGCCTGAGACACCTAGACCACCCCCTCCCCCCCCCCCCCCCCACCAACCCGCCCCTGCCGCCACCCTTCCGCGCATTCTCCGGGAAGATCGCGAGAAGTGCAGCGAGCAGTCTGCCTGGATGTTTACACAGCCTAACTGCCGGGCAACCGTGTAATGTGCCCCACAACCTTCCCGGCAGAAACATTTCCCGTAGCTCGGTCCCTCCCCCACCGGTCTAACCCACCAGCCTGCTGGCCATAGACCTACCCCACCAGCCATACCTGCTGGCCATATACCTACCCCAACAGCCATACCTGCTGGCCATGAACCTACCCCACCAGCCATACCTGCTGGCCATGGGCCTACCCCACCAGCCATACCTGCTGGCCATAGACCTACCCCACCAGCCATACCTGCTGGCCATATACCTACCCCACCAGCCATACCTGCTGGCCATAGACCTACCCCACCAGCCATACCTGCTGGCCATGGACCTACCCCACCAGCCATACCTGCTGGCCATAGACCTACCCCACCAGCCATACCTACTGGCCATAGACCTACCCCACCAGCCATACCTGCTGGCCATAGACCTACCCCACCAATCATACCTGCTGGCCATAGACCTACCCCACCAGCCATACCTACTGGCCATAGACCTACCCCACCAGCCATACCTGCTGGCCATGGACCTACCCCACCAGCCATACCTACTGGCCATAGACCTACCCCACCAGCCATACCTGCTGGCCATGGACCTACCCCATCAGCCATACCTGCTGGCCATAGACCTACCCCACCAGCCATACCTACTGGCCATAGACCTACCCCACCAGCCATACCTGCTGGCCATGGACCTACCCCACCAACCATACCTACTGGCCATAGACCCACCCCACCAGCCATACCTGCTGGCCATGGACCTACCCCACCAGCCATACCTACTGGCCATGGACCTACCCCACCAGCCATACCTACTGGCCATAGACCTACCCCACCAGCCATACCTACTGGCCATAGACCTACCCCACCAGCCATACCTACTGGCCAAAAACCTACCCCACCAGCCATACCTACTGGCCATAGACCTACCCCACCAGCCATACCTACTGGCCATAGACCTACCCCACCAGCCATACCTACTGGCCATAGACCTACCCCACCAGCTATACCTGCTGGCCATAGACCTACCCCACCAGCCATACCTACTGGCCATAGATCTACCCCACCAGCCATACCTGCTGGCCATAGACCTACACCACCAGCCATACCTGCTGGCCATAGACCTACCCCACCAGCCATACCTGCTGGCCATAGACCTACCCCACCAGCCATACCTGCTGGCCATAGACCTACCCCACCAGCCATACCTACTGGCCATAGACCTACCCCACCAGCCATACCTGCTGGCCATAGACCTACCCCACCAGCCATACCTACTGGCCATAGACCTACCCCACCAGCCATACCTACTGGCCAAAAACCTACCCCACCAGCCATACCTACTGGCCATAGACCTACCCCACCAGCCATACCTACTGGCCATAGACCTACCCCACCAGCCATACCTACTGGCCATAGACCTACCCCACCAGCTATACCTGCTGGCCATAGACCTACCCCACCAGCCATACCTACTGGCCATAGACCTACCCCACCAGCCATACCTGCTGGCCATAGACCTACACCACCAGCCATACCTGCTGGCCATAGACCTACCCCACCAGCCATACCTGCTGGCCATAGACCTACCCCACCAGCCATACCTACTGGCCATAGACCTACCCCACCAGCCATACCTACTGGCCATAGACCTACCCCACCAGCCATACCTGCTGGCCATAGACCTACCCCACCAGCCATACCTGCTGGCCATAGACCTACCCCACCAGCCATACCTACTGGCCAAAAACCTACCCCACCAGCCATACCTACTGGCCATAGACCTACCCCACCAGCCATACCTACTGGCCATAGACCTACCCCACCAGCCATACCTACTGGCCATAGACCTACCCCACCAGCTATACCTGCTGGCCATAGACCTACCCCACCAGCCATACCTACTGGCCATAGACCTACCCCACCAGCCATACCTGCTGGCCATAGACCTACACCACCAGCCATACCTGCTGGCCATAGACCTACCCCACCAGCCATACCTGCTGGCCATAGACCTACCCCACCAGCCATACCTACTGGCCATAGACCTACCCCACCAGCCATACCTACTGGCCATAGACCTACCCCACCAGCCATACCTGCTGGCCATAGACCTACCCCACCAGCCATACCTGCTGGCCATAGACCTACCCCACCAGCCATGCCGGCTGGTCATATTCCTACCCTTACCCCGCCAGCCTTTACCCCACCGGCCTAACCCCTGCCCCGCCGAACCGACTCAGTCACCCCATCCCCCCGGGCCCCTCACCCAGCCACTGCCTTACCTGGTCACCCCGTCACCCTCTCGCCATGTCACCCCTCAACCCGTCACCCTCTCACCATGTCACCCCTCACCCCCTCACCATGTCACCCCTGACCCCTCACCCAGCCACATCCTCCGGCCCTCCCGTCGCTGGTTTCCGTCGCTGTTTGCTCTCACCGTGGTACCTGGCGAGTCCACTCTCACGCTCACTTGTCTGGGTCGTGTGCTTCATCCTGGGGTGGGGGGTGCCGTCCTGAGGGGTGGAGAGGGGTGGGAGGGGGTCGCGGGGGGCGGCAGTCACTGTCGTACTTTTAGGTACAGGGCGACATGGCGTACATGCGAAACACACTCTAGTGTAGTTGCCACGTCGTGTCATGTTCTGTGTCATGTTCGCTCACTATGTGGTGTGTTCATGCCAAAATTTCTAATTCAATTCATCGCTTAAGTTTAAGGCACTTATACAGATATTTATCGCCAATTAAAAACATTTGGGCGTAGAATGTTACAGACTAGCATTCACAATGAACACAAATGTAACTTTTGCTTCAAATATATGGTAGGCCTAATATGGCAGAAAGGGCTTTCTCTGTTTGACCGTTGATCGCTATTTGGAAACAATGTCACCGATTTGTGAATAGTGTCCTGGTGTATTGCACAGTCTCAGGCATGTTGTGCTCCAGGCAGGCTCCATGTAATTAATTGTACTGAAAACAATATATAATTATTGCACTAATCAGGCCATAGAGTTGTACGATATTAGATCCTAACATGATTTGAGCGGGAAAGCCGCGTTTGAATAGCTTAAATATTAGAACAGGTGTCCTCCCGGGAGGAATGAGGCTAGGACTCATCGCCTGCCGTGGGCTGCCTATCGATTCGGTCTCCCATTACCAATATAGGACGTGGCCGGTTGTGGACAAGGTATTATAACAACATAACAATAGAATAACGTAAAACGGCCACCAAATAATTGAGTACCCTTTGGTCCCAAGGACAACCGTTCAACACTGCTTCAGCTGCCATGGCAGCCACCCGATGTGATTGGTCATGACCATGGCCATGGTCATGACGATGGGTTGAATGGACAAATAACTCTTTGGTTGTCATGATGAAGGGTTAAATGCACGCATAACTCTTGGTTGTCATGACGAAGGGTTGAATGGACGTCTAACTTTTGGTTGTCATGACGAAGGGTTGAATGGACGTAAAACACTTT